>CM050326.1:97992898-98445247 GCA_027475135.1 Bactrocera correcta | reverse complement strand
ATGATCAGTATGTTGAGCTGAGTCGATTTAGCCATGTCCGTCTGTCTGTCTGGTCCGTCTGTCTGTATATATACGAACTAGTCCCTCAGTTTTTAAGATAACCTTTTGAAATTTTGCAAACGTCATTTTCTCTTCAAGAAGCTGCTCATTTGTCGGAACGGCCGATATCGGACCACTATAACATATAGCTGCCATACAAACTGAACGATCGGAATCAACTTCTCATATGGAAAACTTTCGCATTTGACAATGTATCTTCACCAAATTTGGTATAGATTATTTTCTAGGGCAAAAATGTAATATCCGAGAAAATTGTTCAGATCGGTTAACTATAGCATATAGCTACGATACAAACTGAGCGATCGGAATCAAGTTCTTATATGGACAACTTTCACATTTGACAAGATATATTCACGAAATTTGGTATATATTGTTTTCTAAGGCAACAATGTAATCTCTGAAGAAATTGTTCAGATCGGTTAACTATAGCATATAGCTTCCATACAAACTGGACACATAGTTACTAACAGAAATGCACCTGTGAAGGGTATTTAGCTTCGGTGCAACCGAAGTTAACGTTTTTTCTTGTTTTTATACATTTTCATTCTTAATTTTTGAGAAAAAATGTTTAAAAGTATTTTATTAAATATTGTTTTTGTGAAGCTCTAACATTTCCCCCTTTCTTTCGCATTTTATGGTTTCCGTCCGATAAGTATTGTGCCGCCTGGGCGATCAAGCATGAATCAAGCTAATTTTTAATAATCGTTTTTTGATGTAAACTAGATTCCAGTAAAGGCGTTCTACACCTACCCGAAAAAATGGTAATCAGTAGGCGCAAAGCCTGGACTATAAGGTGAGGCAAGCAAAACTTCTATGCCGTAGTTTTCCAAATAGTTTTAAACCGGTCTTGCAACATTACTATTTTGACATGATGGAAAATGATTATCTCATGTGTAGTTGAAAATTCCGGGCGTTTTTTCTATAATCTCTTGCATCAATTTGTTGAACTGCTTTCGGTAACGTTCTCCCTTAACATTTTCGCGCGGATTTTGAAGCTCATTTTGCAATAAAGGACGGTCTCCTTATTCCGCCAAACACCAAGCAAATGAGATTCATGGACTTCGTATCAACCCCACTACCTAACCAAATCTAGCCTTAATTCGATTTGAAGTTTGTTTATATCAAAGTCATCGGACTTCCGTCAGCCTTGGTGTCGTGGATATTCGCCTTTGCCATAGATTTGATTGTTTGACCGGATTTCATATATGGTTTTTGGCATTTAGAGTTATCTAATGGTTCCAATTTTCATCACCATTCACAATCTGTTGCAAAACGACTTCATTTTGTGGCGTTCAAGCAGCATTTCTAATACGTCTTTCAAGGTGTCTTATCTTCAATTCATGGGCACCCAATTTCCTTGCTTTAGAATGTAGGCGGCTGCTTTTAAACGCTTTGAAATCGTAGTTTTAGTGTGCCCTTCTTGTATTTGGCTTCTAATTTCGTCAAGCATTGCTTTCATTTCTTCATCTTCAAGCTCTTCTGGTCGCCCAGGACGTTTTCCGTCTGCCAAGCCAGTTCGCTTCGCTAAAGCATTTTTTAGTACTTCTGGTCGCCTAGGACGTTTTCCGTCTTCCATGCCAGTCCTGTTGTCAGTTTCGCTTAGCTAAAGCATTTTTTAGTACTTCAGCTTACTTTTTTTAAATTTTTGATATTATTATTGTTTTTTCAAAATAGTTAACCTAATACTAACTCTTCTCCAAAATGACTGCCTTTAACCACTAACATCACATATGGATTTCTGTCAACAATATTGAATGACTGTCATATCAATTTTAGTACGGTCAATGTCATGCAACTGTTCAATCTATACTTAGCACTATAGAACATTGATTGTCATCGACTAAAGCATGTTATTTGCAATAACGGTATGCGTTATGTGTATTGTTATAGCATGAGAGATTAGAAAATAACGAATATGTGTTCATTTCACCACAAAGAGATTGTAATCAATATTGCCTACCAATGACAGACGGAACCGTCTAAAGCTGGAAAGCCCATACAACGTTATCAAAAAAGATTATACTCCCGTTGTTTTCTAATTTTCTTTTGAGAATTCAAAAAAAAATTGCATGTAATTTTCTGTTGAATTAGCAGTGTTTGTGAACAGAAAACAGAAATTACATCATTGAATCAGCCATTTTGTCCTTGAATTGGATTATACGCTTCGTTTCCAATCAGTAGCGGTATATTTCAAATGTCTTTCACGAATCCATGCTGAAACCATAAGTGTAATGCTCAAAGCAACATTTCTTTGAATAAAGCAGTTCATTCTCTTTGTGGCGTATTAATTCGGATGCAAAAGGCAAAATTGTGTGTAATTGGAAATCATAGTCGACTATTTTGCGAAACTGAAAGCTTTATACAATTTGATGTTTTTCAAGATGGTAATTGCCAGTTTTCGGGTTGAAATAACCAGTCTGATACTAGTTCAAAACAAATGCATAACTGTAATGTTTCAACATTTTTTCATGTTCGCTTCTGTGTAAATAGAAATTTTAGGCTTTGCACTGCGACCTATGATCTATTGTGGTCTCTTCTATATCACATATGATGTGATCCCTATCCACCTAGATAGTACCTATTCAATCTAGAAATAGCTGCTCTGAAATTTCCTGTACCATGTGGCCATTTTGGACAAATGCTCCCTGAGCCTGCAGTGGAATTTGTCTCGAAGGCGGTTCCTAATTTCTTTAAACTTTGGCAGGTTGCAACATCCCAGAAGTAGCTTGGCATGGCTCATTCCTGCTGCCAATGCCGTTCTCTCCCTCGCTTCTATAACAAGTATAATCGAACAATTTTGATCCTCTGACGCCGCTAAAAGCTCTCTTTATGAATTAACTTTCCACACAAATTTATCCTCTCTAGCTCAATTTCAATTCGTTTTCATTAATTGAGCTATATTCTCGACTGGTTTGCCGACTACTTCGCTTTCAATTCGTTTCCCATTAGTAAACTCCAATTACAAAAAGCATATTTTTTTCCAGTTGCTTGTTGTGTCACCACCACATTGTGTTCCAATCCAAATTAGCAACACACATAAGCTCTGCTTATGAGTATTTTCAAATCCTCTTGCATACATTGTCCTTCAATGTGTTCACTGATTCGCTCTTAATGTCGCATCTTCTTTTAAGAAAGTTGAAAGAAGCAATAAAGTGAACAATTTCCATTAGCAAATGTGAGCAGCAGTTTGGGACGGATTTAGTTAGTTTGATTATTTCTTATCTTGTGAGACTTTGCACAAATGTAGTGATGTGGAACTATTTTCAAGTATGCACTTAATACTATCTGCCTACTAATACTATATAACTGAAGTTTATCCAGTCTATTACAACCATTTGGTATAAATATGTACTCAGCGAGATCGTCGACATTGAGGGTTTAGATTGACGGCACAAAAAGTGAATTAGCATTAGAATAGATTGGGAAGTATTGTATTGAAAAACGTAATATCTGATAAATTATGAAAAAAAACATTTTCATGTACATACAAATCTTTGCTCTCGTCTTCATAATAGGCTCCTAAGTCAGGTTCGTTGTCAAGCATTTCTCTTGCGATCCCTACTCGAGGTTGTTTCTGCAAAACACTTAAGTCTTTTGGTATTGCTCGAGCATTGATCTGCGTCATACCCATAAAATTAATCAAACTGTATTGAGCGATAAACTTTGTTGAGAGTTAAGAGATATTGGGATCCTCTGCAATCTCTCTGATGCCAATACTGCGATTTTCAATCACTGTTTCTTTAAGATTTTTCATTTTATTTATGAAGCAAGTTTTTGATCATTTCACGACCTTAACTGAATGCTTTGTGCCACTCAAATACTAGTGTTCGTGATAAAGCTTAATTTTCAACAATTCCGTAGCCGTGATACCACACGCACTAATTGATCAAACTTTACAAATAAGGTGTTCATCAATCTAGGGAAAAAAAATTTATCGATTCAATTTCTAAACACAGGTAAATGGATTTGACCGGGACAAATTTGTTCAGTATTATCGATGACGACAAAGCGATTGATTCATCATTCAAGAGTTCGGTTCTCTTTTGGTAGCTATCGATTTAGTTTGGAAGCGCAGTTTCCATAGTCCAGTTCGGTTCAAATTTGATCAATATTATCGACGACGACAAAACGGTTGATCAAAACTCCAACATTCAGGAGGTTTGTTCCCTTCTGGTAGCTATCCCTTCAGTTTGAAAACGCAGTTTAAATGGATCAGTCCGGTTCAAATTTGATCAGTATTATCGATAGCGACCAAGTGGTTGAACAAAACTCCATAATTTAGCAGTTCTCTACCTTTCTGATAGCTATCGATGCGGTTTGGAAACGCAGTTTAAATAGTCCAGTCCGGTTCAAATTTGATCAATATTATCGACGACGACGAAGTGGTTGATAAAAACTCCATCAATCAAGAGTACTGTTCCCTTCTGGTAGCTTTCCCTTCAGTTTGAAAACGCAGTTTAATTGGATCTGTCCGGTTCAAATTTGATCAGTATTATCGATAGCTACGAAAGTGGTTGAACAAAACTCCGTCATTTAGCAGTTCTCTACCCTTCTGGTAGCTATCGATGCGGTTTGGAAACGCAGTTTAAATAGACCAGTCCGGTTCAAATTTGATCAGTATTATCGATGACGACAAAACGGTTGATCAAAACTTCAACATTCCCTTCTGGTAACTCTCATTTCAAATTGGTAACGCCTTTTAAGTGGACCAGTCCGGTTCAAATTTGATTGGTACTAGCGATGATGCCAAAGCGCTTGATCAAAACTTCAACATTCAATAGTTCGGTTCCCTTCTGGCAGCTATGCTCTCATAGCTTCCATTGAAAGTTTCAAGTCATACAATTTTCTCTTCTCAAATCAATGAATTGTTTGTTACCTCATAGTACTTTATTTAATTAACTGCTTCAATATACATATTTATTTATTACAATTAAACATAATCTGAACCATTCAAAGCACATGAATCAATTGCCATTTACTCCCGATTACCTTAAAGCGAAATAATAATACGCTTACGCCAGTAAATAAGAGGAAGGACAATAATACGCTTACCTCCCTGCTTTATGTGAGTTTAATTGCTTGTATCAAATAAGATAAATTCAAATGCAAAATTGCTCTATTAACTAAGCTAAAACTATAATCAAATAGATTGAGGGCAGCATGGCGATAATAATTTTCATAAATCTTTCAAGCATATGTACATATAATTGTGGGTTTAAATGGTTGACTTCTGCACACTGATCTATTTGCGCATTTGCCACAATCTCAACACATATTTACTTCCACTCGAACATAATCATTTCGCTTTGCATACTTTTATATGCAACACAGTGTGCTGCGAGTTAATTGTCCTTGTAGGAAAGCGTTCGCTGTTGGGAAAAGAAATATTGGTTAGTCTAAATTTCGATTTACACTAATGAGAGTTTTACACTTATGAAATAATGTCTCTAGCAGAAAAATGGCAAAAAGTGGTGGACCACAATATTATTATAATATAATACATATTTTTTATTTATTTATTAGTGTAAATATAAAAAAAAAATAAGTGAAATTTGATTAGAAATACGAAAAGACTTTTTCGACTACCCAATATTGCCTCAAAAAAATACTTAAAAATAATCGTTTCTATAAACTAAATCTGACAATTTACTTTCATTTAGTATACCAAGAAGAAGTTTTATTTAAAATCAAGTCAGCCAGAAAAGGCTGATATACAGGCTAATATACGAGGGCTGCTATATATATTTCTGGCCTAATAACGAAAATAGGAATAAATATCAACGAAAATGGTTTTATTGTTTTTCAAAATATTCTCCATCAAGATTTATACACTTTTGCATGTGCTCAAACCAATTTTCGAAGCACTTTTTCCACTTCGATTGAGACACCTCCAAAACATGGTTTTTGAATGCTTCAGCAGCATCTTCTGGCGACGAAAATCGTTGACCACGCTTTATATTCTTGAGGTGTGGGAATAAAAAGAAGTCATTGGGTGCCATGTCAGGGCTGTACGGCGGATGACCCATCAATTCGACGTTTTGGCCCGTCAAAAAAGCGCTGCTTTGAGCCGATGTGTGAGAGCTCGCATTGTCATGGTGCACAATGATTCGTCTTCTCTTCTTCGTTTTTCAAATTTCTCCGAAGACTTCGGGCAAACAAATGGTGGTGTACCACTCAGAATTGACCGTCCTAGGTGGCTCAAGCGGAACAGTCGCCACATGACCAGTTTTGCCGAAGAAACAGGCGGCCATTTGCTTCGAAGTGCTTCTTCCACGAACAACTTTCGTTGGATTTGGCTCGTCTTGGAAGACCCACACGGTCGATTGCTGTTTTGTTTCGGGATCATACGCATAGATTCATGATTCGTCACCTGTAACGATCTTATAAACGTCTTTTGAAGCACCGCGATCGTATTTAAATTTTGTATGCTCTCTAAGAAGATATAAAATAATAATTGAGGCTGTGCTGAAGTCTAGTTTATAGAGAAATGTTATATAATTAACTTACGTATAGTAATGGAGTCCTTCATAATAAGTATTTAAACAGAAATCTTAAAAAAAATGTAGAAAAAAAAGACCTTAAAAGAGGTGCCACTTGTGAATTAAGAAAATCATTTTTGGAAAATCGAAAATATGCTCCGAAAATTATAAACAGTTTCGTATAGTAAGTGGCTTCCATAATTTTAAACTAGTTTTTCTCGGAGCCGGTGAGCAAACTCTTCGAAACAGTAAAACCGATTGAATTGAAATTTTACACGACCCTCTTATAAAGGATGATCCATTTCGAGGTTCCCCACTTCTTTAAAGAAAGCACACAGAAACTTCAAATTTAATGGGGATTGTTTATTATCAATCGAAAGAGCATTTATTTTCTGAAGAATATCTCTTTCAAATGTTGTCCGCGATTACGTCTCAGCTGGTACATTCGTTGAGTTCAATTTTCGATGACTTGTTCGCGCATTTCGACTGGTAACTGACCAATGACACTCGTGATATTTTGCTCCAAGACCTGATCGAAGCAGAATTCTCAGCATAGACCTTAGACTTTACATATCCCCACCTGAAAAGGTCTAAAGGAGTGATATCACACGATCTTGGTGGCCAATCGACCTTCCCAAAACGTGAAATTATCTGCTCACTAAAATGTTTTCTCAATAAATTCACTAATTGATGCGATTTGTGTGAAGTGGTTTTGTTGAAACCAAATGTCGGCGAGAACACGAGCTTCAATTTCAGGCGTCTAAAAGTCGGTTATCATGCCGCGATAACGGTTGCCATTGACGATTACGTTCTCACCGCCATAATTTTTGAGGAAATGTGGACTGATGATTCTACCGACCCACAAACCATACACCAAACCATTGATTTTTCTGGATGAAATGGAAAATCTTGAATCTCTTCAGGTTGCTCTTCCCCCAAATGAGGCCATTTTACTGGTTTACTGGTCAAAAATCAAAATGTTGTCTAATCCTTCGGTTATGAAGGGAATTTTGATCGATTTTATTAATATTTTTATTTTTATTTTTGGATTTGTAATAATTTTAAGCTGAAAAATATTTCTCACATCTTTTTTGTAATTCCTACGGGAGAGGGGCTACGGGATCAAGGGAATGCAAAATTTTATAGAATTATTTTTTGTTAATTATTTATTAAATAGATGCTGCACCTGACAAAAAAAAAAATCAAAAAAAAGTATTCTTCCTGAATAACCACTTGAAATATTCAGAAAAAAATGTTTTCTTTTTTTATTGTTTTTAATCCACTTGGAATTCAAGAAAAATTATTTTTTGTATTTTTTTTTTACCGTTAATTCCAAATACATAAATTTTGATAGTAACTGGATTATATGTCAGATTCAGATTTATATATTTTCGACAGTTTCCGCTCACGACCCATTACATTTTCCCTTTTGATTTAAACTTTTTGAATTTGTTAGAAGATATTCGAAATAAAAATTATGGTATTGATGAAAAATTTAAATTTAAAAAAAATTTTAATTTTTTTTCAAAAAATAATTTTTTTTCTTTTTTTTTTTTGACTTTTTGACACCTAAGCCCCTTTTTCGTAGACCAGGTCACATATTTTCATTTTTCTAATGAACTTAACAAACATAAATTTTTCCTACTGGGTATACGCTTATATGTCACACGATTTCATACCCACGTAGTCTTTGGCTTACGAAATGCAGCGAGCAAAGCTGTCAAGATGAATTGCATTTGTATGCGTTCAACATCTTTGTGTCTTCGCCGCTATCCGCTTGGTAGCGTTTTTATTTTATTTTATTTCATTTTCTTAATTCGTTTTTGCTTGTTAATGCAACTGTAGTTAGCCACCCCCAGGATCGTTTTCTAAGAACAAAAATATAAAAAGCAACAACAAAAAAGTTTGAATAATTTCAGGCAAGACGTGACGCGCGATATCTGTCTGACAGCAGCTTCCCACACTCAGCGCTGCCAGAATGGCTGACTGACGGACTAGTTGACTCTTCCTATGCATGTATATGTGTGTGCAATTGTCTCTGCAACGCATTCAGCAAAGTCTATTGTATATGTATGTATATAAAATGTGATTCTGCGCGACAATACAACTACAAAATATTAAATAATTCATGTGGTCGCTGAGTGCGCGCACAGACTTGCTTGCATAAGCCACTGTTTATGTATTTGTGTGCCAGAATTGTTGGAGAGTTATAAAATCTAGTAGTATGCCCTGCAAATATATGGTATTTGAGTGCTTTTATATAAGTTTGTTTGTATTTGTGTCGCTTACTCTGGCAAGTCTGCCAAGCGGTATACCCTGTACAGGGTCGCTTTAGCCTTAATTTTTTTAAATATCGTGCTAAAATTTTGCACATGCTTTTTACTACCCAAAAAACTGCTTATTTGTTGGAATCAACCATATCGGCCCACTATAGCATATAGCTGCCATACAAACTAATCGAAGAAAATCAACCTCTTGTATGGAATACTTTTTTATTTCACATAATATCTTCATGAAATTTGGGGTATATTATTTTCTAAGCCAACAATAAAATCTCCGAAGAAATTATTCAAATCGGTCCTCTATAGCATATAGCTGTCATACAAACTGACTGAACAAAATCAAATCTTTATATGGGAAACTTTTTTAATTAACGAGATATCTGAATGAAATTTGGTGTGGATTATTTCTTAAAGCAACTGGCTGATCTCCGAATATATTGATCAGATCGGGCCGCTATAACATATAGCTGTCATACAAACTGACAATGCAAAACAAGGTTTTTTTTTATAAATTTTTTTTTTATTTGTGTAGGGTATTACAGCCGAGGTTAATATATTTTTTTCTGATTTTGATTTTGTTGTATTATTTTTTATGTCCTCCATGCATGCCGACTGCCTCATAAAATACAATGACACTGACATTCTCATCGCATCGCATATTGTCTGCATCACTGCCAATGACTTTCAACGAGTGTGCAGCAAAATTGCCGCACTAGGACAATACAGTGCCGAAGACATTGTTGCTGTTGGTCGTTGGTTATAACTTGCACGAGTACAGCGGACAATGGAGAGCCAAAAGAGTGGGCTGTGCAAGGCAGCGTCGTTTTAAAGTGTTGAGCGACCGTCGTCGCCGGCCTACATAGTCACCATTGAAGGCAACTAACCGAAAATGGACGACAGACAAAGATTTTCAAGGAAAAAAAAAAAAACAACTAAAACAGTGGAATTTAAACGCAAATAGCAAAGTCAAGCGCAACAGCAAAAGCAACTCTACATTTATTTATTTTTTTTTTCTACTTTTCTTCTGCTTCCGTGCAATGAATGTGGATGTCATTCGGCTCATTGGCAGATATTTATACATTTTTTGGTCGCTCCTGCCTGCAACTTTGTTGCTTTGAATATAACGCTGCAGTTGTATTTTTGTGTGTTGATACCGCTATTTTCGCTCTCATCTTGCTGGGTTAGCGCTGTGGCATATGTTTTTGTTGGGTTTTTGTTGTTTTGCACAAATTGGGGTCTAATAGCGCAGCCATGGTGGTTATAAATTCTAGAAAGCAGCTTTTTAGAGCTTTTTTTTTTTTGGTTTAAGTGTACGTCATGGTTACATGTCTCTAGTGCAAGGGGTAATTGGATTTCTGTCAAACATAACAGTAAAATCTAAATATGGATATTTGCATTGTTGCAGCGCTAAATTTGTGGAAAAATTTGTAATAGCCAAGGTCTTTACTCTGGTTCACGAAATTTGTCAGCGTTTTTAGTTTTTGCACTATATTTGTTGCAGTTGTTGTTGTGACAGCAGAAAAAAATTTCGTGATGGTTCTTGTTTGTTGCTCATATGGGTGTCCTTGACCGGTTATAATTCAAGCGATTGCATTATATGTTTATATATGATTGTTGTTGTATATTCTTATTGTCGTATATTGTTGTTCTTGTAGCGGCAAAAAAGAGTCCTGAAATAATTTCGAGGAATGCTATCGAGTTGATAGTCATGGCCGCATAAAAATCCGGGTCTGTATCGGCTACGTAGACCTAACTGTCATGGAAAGCTTGCCAAAGAGTTAGCAGTTCACTGGATTGATTACGTTCAATTCTGGGCCGGAAGGTTCACGTAACCCCACAAGTTCAGGTTGTTGACAAACGTTTGCTGAACTCGTGTAAACCCATAGATCAAGCGCCCGAACTCGGTTATTAAACGCATCGAGTCACTTTGTGATAAGGCTAGTATAGGCAAACGGCGAATCGCAGCTAACTGTAAAGCTGACAATCTGATTTGCTTTTTAAGAGAGGCACCCTGTTTGTGGAATTGGAACGGATCGGTGCTCCACTCTCGGATTCATGTTTTCTATTACCGAATAGGTGGACATCGCGAAAGGGATCGGTGTTAGACTTATTTAGGGCACTGTTTTCGTATTAAGAGCTTCGGAATGCTAAGGTCTCTCATACATTTTGCCCTAATGCCTTATCAGCACATAAATATTTGTAGATCTTTTCCTTACTTCCCTTTTTTATTTTCGGACAGCCGTAACAACGGATATCTTATGTTCAAGTAGGTCGGTCTATATGTGCCTTCTTTATTCATATTCTTAAGTTTGCTGCGCTTATAAGAAAGAAAAAAGTCGCTCATAAAGTTATGAAAAGATCATGGGACTGCAAGCCAGGTATGCGATGATCATAAGGCCCATTGTCACTTATGGAGCGGTTGCTTAGGCATCGAAGGCAACGCCGTCTTCGGTAGACTTTCAACTTTCGAAGCTGCAAAGATTCGTTTCATTACAACAAAGATTCGTTTGCGTCTGCGCTTCAAGGGCAATGTGCACTTGCCCAACCGCAGCACTTGACGTCATGCTAGAGCTCAATCCGCTGTATATAGTGATCCAAAGGGTAGTGAAACATACCATACACATGTAAAGGGAAGATAACGTGGTCTTAACAAATGAATGCCTTAGAGGAAGACACACCACTGGCCCTTCTTCCAAAGGACGTCGTTACGAAGAGGGAAAACTTTACAAACAAGTTTAGAGTTACTCTTGGCATTAAGACGGAGTGGAGTGATTCCATGCTCGACCAACCACCGAGGGGCAGCACTACACCATGTACACCTGATCTAGGTGCTGGGGCATAAATGGATAGCCGACAATAAGCTGGCCGACGAACCGTGCATTGCGGTGGAGGAGTTGCTCCGCACGAAGGAGTGAATGGGGAAAGAACGGCACTGGTAACAGGCAGCAGGAATACTTGCCAAGCTACTGCAGGGAGGGTACAATCTTAGAGATACGATGAACCTGCCTGAGACAAATTCCGCCACCTTGTCGTGCTCTATACAGAGCAGTGCAGACTCAAACACTTTTCCAATATGAGCATAGCCTCTCTGAACAGGAAATTCCAGAACACTTGATTCTGGATTGCTTAGCAATTTGTAGAAGTAGGCTTAAGGCCCAAGGTGCCATCTACGTGTACAGGGATCACCATGACTATTGGTTGCAGTGCAAAGCTTCAGTTATTTTTCTAACTATCTACAGAATTAAGTGCGGCAGCCGGAAATTGCAATTTTATGAGAAATTTATTCCAAGATTTTTACCCTACTTCATGAACTTTGCGCCTCACGTCTCACCCCACAAACGCCGAAAATGCTTTTCTGTTTTTTATTTCTTTTTTTTTTATTTTTTTTTTTTTTATTTTATTTTTATTTATTTTTTTTATTTCTTTTTTTATTTCTTTTTTTTATCATTTCATACCCAGATTTGGCTCAAAAAAGTTGGTGCACGTGTTTTCATTACTTGTTAGAACTTTTACTCACTCCGCCTAACCTGTATGCTTCATTACAACAACCACGTTTTCTATAATATTAAGAAAAAAGAAAAATAATAAAAAGTCTTTGTCAACTGTAAAGCCGTGACTTTAAAAAAACGTTTTGTTAAGCCGCCATAATTATGGTATAAAATATTTATGGCATAATTTGGCACTCCCACTCAAGAAAGTATTAACGCTTGCTTTACTCAACCAGCCACCCCAGTCAAACAATTTAACGTTTCAACAATTTCCCCGCAATTAATCGAAGTATTGAGGTTGGCGGCATGATAGTCAGGGAAGTGACCGTTATAAAAAGTCAACCCAACCTAATTGCAAAGTGAACGCCGCCGCGGATAACAATGTGCTACAGCGTTGCCCTTCATCAAAAGCGAAGCGAAGCGAAAATGCGTCCAAGTGTAATCTTTGACATAAGACAAAGGAAGTATATAAGGAAAGTCTGAAAAAGAAAAAAAATAATAATATAGACAACGAAAAATAAAAAAAGTCAAAAAGTAGCTGTAAAGAAAGAGGAAGGACGTGTGGTTAATGAATAGTTGTGACAAGGGCGACGTCGAAACGAGTTTGATTTTATTTTCATTTTTCTTCAGTTTTTAATGACAGTTGTGAAAAAGCGTCTGAAGATTTTTTACGTGTGCTTCGAAGTTAAGAAAGTACTTACTAACATGGGTCGAAGTGACATAAAAACAACGTAAATTAATTGAGTATACATTTTCCGACAAGCAACGCAGTATACGAAATTTAAGTAGGCAGACCAATAGATAAAGCGATGTAAAGACGATCATTGTAAAATGACAGAAAGAACCAACATTCTTGCTGTAGCTTGGCGATATATAGAGTGGTGAAAGAGAGTATTACCATGTTATTAGATTTTTGACCAATTTTATCAAACACGATTTATGTTAGATCTTACCGATTTGGTACATTCAGGGTTGACCGAAAGACTCGTCAAAACTTTAATTTTTCACAAAATGGCAACTTCCAAACAAAGTCGTTTTTATGTGTAAAAAGTTTAAACTGCAGAGTGATTCAAAAATCGTACTTATTATTGAAATCGAGATTGAAGGTCGAGTGAAAATTCCAATGCGATCAGTCCAGCCATTTTGTACCAAAACGTTTTGGAATATATCAATGAAATTCTTTATCCCAGTGAAAGTACATTCGATGTCATTATGTATGGAACTTGATTTCTGGCCAATACGGGAACGCTTACAGAAATCCAGATACTAAACTTAATTTTCGACGGTTTTCAAGACTAAATCGGCCGATACTGTTGCAATTTAAGTTCGACATTGACCATAGGCATGACGTAGCTCCACAGGAAATAGTCTACGCGGTTAAATCGCACGACCGAGGCGCCAATTGACAGGACCATTTCGCGCGATAACACGTTCACCAAACTTCATTTCCAATAAGTCGATTGTGACATGGCTTTTGGCGCCATCTGCCGGAATCACATATTAACCAAGTCCATATCATCTAATTCGGAACAAAAATTTTCGTTTATCTTTGAGCGCTATCGATTCCCATGCACTGTAACATGCCAGTCGTGATCATCACGGAAGAAGTACGGCCCAATGACGCCACCGGCCCATAAACCGCACCAAACCGTAATTTTTTCGAAATGCAATGGTTACTCTTGGAGTACGTGTGGATTGCTGCCTGAACAATAACGCATATTTTGCTTATTGACGAAGCCATTCTGGTGGTCAACCGGCTTCAGTTCTTACGTCAAGGATCTAGCCCTAGATCTTTTCGCAAAATTCGCCACAACGACATCACAGAAATGCCCAACGCTTGAGATCGATGTGTGAGAGACTGATTTGGATCTTCCTGGATTGATGCGTTGGAAACAGCAATATTCTCTACACTACAAGGACTTCTTTGTCTAATGGGCACGGGCACATTTTATATTGTGCCTGCGGATTCAAATTTTTTCACTAGACGGTCAATTGTGAATCCTGAGAGGACGATTATGACAAACATAAATTGGACGTAAAGTTGAGGCCACTGACTTTGTGATTATGTAGAATAGACCTAGTTCTAGGCATTAAAATTTCTAATTACATAATTTACCATTAAAAATACATTAGGGGTATTCACATCAGCCTTGTTAATTCGTTAGTCGTTATTCGGTAGTTCTTTTTCATGTATTTTGTTTTTGTAAAATTAACAAACTATCGTTCTACCTAGTAGGGAACTATCCATCTGTCAAGCTTGATAATTGATTCGTTACTCGGTAATATCACATCAGCTGTTCTCCTGCCCCTCTGTACATCAATTTAAAGTACTTACCAGTAATAAATCTGATCTGCTCCACATAATTTTTAATTAAATGACTGACAATTTTTGATTTTGCACTTTGTTGAGGCATTTTTCTCTTTAATAAAATTGAACCAGCTGTTTCGGAATAAAATTTACCATACCTACAGAGGTAGAACTAAAAGTATGTTCACAGTTAAGCTTTTTAACGATGTATCAACTAACGAATCACCAAATTAACAGGCTTCGATCGGAATATCCCTATTGAGTTGTTGAAACTCGACAGTTGTCAAATTACAGCCGTGCGTTTTCGAAACAATGCATTGCAGTTAAGTTCGTGTAAGCACATTTTGTGTCACCCTGTACATTAAAGAAGACTTGTTGGCAACTTGTAAGACATTAAATGTGCCAGAAAGTATTTAAATATTATTTTATGAGCAAGCACACCAAAAATCTGCCAGCTTCTTGGCTAATGACCAAAAACTTTTTATTTCACATTTGCGTTAATTTGATGACAAAGCTTTGATAGGCCGACCAGCCTGGTATGTTGAGTGCAGGAGAATAAGGAAAAGCATGGCATTTCCGTTAACTTACGCTTAAAGTTGAAATAAGACAAAACAAATGCAAAAGTTGTCATAAAAAGTTGACGGAAGGAAATACAGGAAGTTTCACAAATGTCAACGCAAAGTGACATGCCAACGAAGCAACAGCTGTGACCGCAGCAAACAAGTGCAACAACTATTTAAATAAACCACAGGACCAGAAGAAGCTGGACAGAAAAATAGAGAGAGAGAAACAGATAGAGAGAGAGAGAGAGCGTGATAAATATAGCTATGTTATAAACACGACGTGAAACAAACCATGAAACGGCGCAAAGTTTTGCAAAAATGCGGTACAACTGAATTTCCTTGCTGCTGCAAGCACAACAACAATATTGTAGATACCCACATAAACACAAGCATTATCATCATTAACACTAGACAAACACAAAAAGCAGGCAATAATAATAACAAATACGGTATTTAAGAGCAGCTGAGCGCACAAGCCAAGGTCTTTGCGACATAACCTCACAACCACTCGGCATTTGCATAATTACTTAGAAAAATAATTTTCAGACATTACGATTATGATTCGCATAAAACTTAATGAAATTGCACAAATTCTTGCATATTTATTATTATTAGTGATTTGCATGGCATTTTGTGCTTGAATACAGCGACAAAAAGTCTTTTTTATGCGTTAAGTAAAAGCTTGCTATGGACTGAGGTCACATCAACTGGCTGACTGACCTCAATCGTGTGACGACGTTTCGTTAAACGGATTTGCGAAGGGCACAAATTGTGAATGAAGGTGAAAGGGCAACACAAATTAGTTGTTAGAAATTGAAAGTAGAAGAAGCTTACGACATGTGGACTTAAAAGAACAAACCAGTTTTGCTCATTAACAACTTGTGTTCGATAAAATTTCATTGGGCGTGTATAAAAAGGTTAGGAAATGGATTTTTAATCAGTGAGCAAGCACTAAGCCGGTCACTTACGATTAGAGGTTGAAGAATGAATATATAGGTCGTTAGATGGATCTAGCGACTGTCTCACAAGGCCTTTAAGAGCTTCATTACGGTAGCACTAGGCCTAAAAGCCCCTCAAATAAAACTTTTCGTACTGAGGAATATCATTCATTATAAACACGGTCTAGTTTAGAGTGGAGCCAATAGACAGTAAAACAGCACGAGCTTATGATGATATTCAGCAGTAAGTAAAGGAAAAGCTTTGTTCGTGCAACCCCAGAGGCATCGTCACGAAACCGTCGACAGATAGAGGCGATTATTTTCCCATATAGAGTTTTACAATCGCATAGAATATTTGATAGTCTCTTCCCTTCTAAAATAGTCGTTATAAAGCGTTCCTGGTCTACTTGGAGGGTTGCCTATTAGACCTTAACCTGTTAGTACTCCTTCTAGACTTCTAATAATATTCCTTCTAAATTTTAAAATTCCGCATTTGCCACCCAAATTCCATTAATCTGACGTTTGCCTGCTTGTGAAGCAGGTCAGTTGTAGATTCTACAGAGACTCAGCTAAGTTATATATATAAAATATTTGTCGATTAGATAACTGCTACTAGAGAGAGACGGGGAGAGGGGAAATTATACGCTCTTTTTTCTGGGGTCTCTTCTGGCTAGTTCATCTGCTTCAAAGTAATGTCCTGGAATCCATTGCAGGTTTATGCGGAAATAGGACGTTAAATCCACCAAGAGATCAAGGTATTCTTTAGCTAACTTAGACAAACCCTAAGAGATCTTGAGTACACTCCCTGTCAGAGGCTAGGTCTTTTCATCCGAATGGTCGAAAATACTCTATCTCTGAAAGTATTCGACGCAGTACCCGCCGGGGCAAGCAGAGGAAGAGCTCCACTCCGTTGGAAAGACCACTTGGAATCTCCAATTGGCACCAAGCAGCACAAAGGAACCGTGTAAGCGGTGTCTACGCCAATAAAGAAAAAAAACTTCGCTTAGAACACACTACAGTGGTTCAGGAGACGGGAAGCGATTTTGATATCTAGTTTTGCAGAGAAGACAACACCTCACACTCGGTGGGTTAGTTGGGAACTATCCGTATAGATGCTTATCCCTGAACCTTTGTCTGCCTCGCCTCTCTCCCACTCTGTGGTAAACTACACTATGGAAGCCAGAAACCTCCAGAACCTTCATTTCCACTGAATAACGACCAGCTTATGTCATCCGAACACATCACGAGGATGTGGGGTTCCTCTATCCAAGCATCTGCTACTAGGCGGCCACAACGGCAGTCATCTTATCTACTGTCCAATCAATCACAAAGTACATAAAAGAGGTATTTCTTTGCCGCAAAAGAAAAATATAGGACAGCACAGTACAGAGGAGGCTCCAGCCAACCCATATCGTAAATCTTCATTATCGTCTTAGGAGTTCTCTATTGACCTATTGCCTTGCTGACAAAATGTAGAGCCATTCATGCAAAAACTTGATTTTGATCGTTCATTTTGCATGGCAGTTATAGTTAGTGTATAGTTATGGTCCGATATCGGCGGTTCTGACAAATAAGCAGTTTTCTGGCAAGTAAAATTTCAGATCAATATCTCAAAAATGGAGTAACAACAAAAAGCCACCTCATACACCCACAAATCAGCGCTTCTATAAGCACTTAGCGCACGCTCGACCTTCGAAGTAGTCTATAATACTGACAGCTTTCAGTCGCTTGTTTCGATTCCATTCATGCATTCACACGCTTTCTACACTTTTCTGGGACACGTCAAATGTGTTACAATAAGTATTCAATGCTATTGTTTTATACATATGTGTGTAAAACAAATGAAGCCGCCCACACACATGTGTGACGCAGCATATTTTTAGGCGTTCAACCCTTACAGCGACCGAACGCGTGTACGCAGTTCAGTTGTTTGTAGACCGAAAACAAATAGGCGCTGCTAGAGCTTTAGAATATAAACCAAACAACAGCTGCGCAGACACTTGATTTGAATGTGAATTTTTCCATTCAGCAGTGTTTGCCTTTGTGCTTTCTTATTTTTTGTGTAGGAGTAAGCTATATAATATATACACAGTGTACTTGTGAAGACGTTTACTTAAAGCAATAACACTTTCAGCGCTCATAGCTTTTAGCTTTAATGAAGTTAGCGCGCAGTAACTTTTCTAATGCTTTTTTCCCTCCTTCCTTTTTCTATCTTGCTTTAGAAGTGAACACGTTCTTTGGCGCTTTACTTGCTTATTTGCGGTGTTATGCCGTTAAATCGTATTAGCCTAAACATATGCTAATCGTGCGGAAAGCTCGTGCGTGCTACAAACTCGTCTATATTCGTCTATATTGGCGTTGAATGCCGCCTACTTTCGAAATACAAATTTATTGATATACGCTTTTAATGTGCTAATATCGTTTAGCGTTAATGAGATGAAAAGTAAATGCGTGAGCAAATGAATTGGTTGAGCCGAAGGATATATGTAATATAGCATCTGTGTTAGAAAAAAGTAAAATTTTTTGTGTATAAGATAATTTTATAAAGGATTTTATAGTACATATATAGTACATATATAGATTTTACTGTCATCTGATTTGATATTTTCATTATTAATTTGAGATTAGTTGAAGAACAAAAATTTTTTGCTTCATCCGAAATATAATTTAAGACGCTAAGCACACTGTATTTAGAGCTGAAGAGCTGCAAGAGAAAAATTTCATATTTAAAAGTAATCAAGAGCCTCATATAATGCTAATAATAGCCTATTAGTTGTCTCTTTATGATGATCAGTATATTAATTTTATTAAGTAAAGTTGCTCTGGTAGGCTAACGAGCTAGCCAGTTTATATTCTTAGCGACAGCAGATGCACATCATCTTATTAATTGTTGCACTATTTTTTATGTTATAAATATGGTTTGAGTTTTAAGTCTTCGAGATTTTAGCGTTTGAGCTACACTGCCGACAGGTCTGCCAATTAGACTGTGACTTGTTACTAGAGCAGTCGGCATACAGCCATGGACATATAAATAGCACACATCTGAATCCCATATTAATTCTAATTTTTTTAATATTAAAGTAGCTGAACAATAAAAATTTGGTATGTATCTACCTCTGAGGCTCATTTCCTTGCACAAAAATAGTGTTCATTTTCTACTAAATTTTGTATGCGACAATTTTATTGTGTATAGTGTTGATTTTAGGTGAACACATAAATAGCACATTTTTAAGTTCGCAGTTTTTTTTAATTTTGTGTAAGGTTCTCGCATATTTTTAATTTAATTAAAGCATTCTACGCCGGAACAGTTAGTCCTTATATCCAATATAAGCAAAAAAAGAAAGGATCCTGCCAAAATTGCTAAAATAATATATTTCTCGCCAAAAATGTTATAAAATTCTCTTTTTAAGCAACAAAACAGATCCACCTTGTGTCAATAAAAAGATACCAAGAAAACCACAGGACCACGTAATATCGATATTAGTGTTGACAAAAACATAGTACTGAAGAGCAAAGCGGATGCTTTTAAGTCAACCAGAGAAATTATGATCAAAGTTAATGACGAATATGGTGTGTACGTGTTAAGAAAGCTTGTAGGAAGACGACTTAACTTAGCTCAACTTTGTGGACAAATTACCAGTAAGAAACCACTCGTGTCAAAACGCCACATCAAAATTCGACTGGCATTTGGAAAGGCCCACAGAGACAAACCAGCACAATTTTGGAAGAACGTGTTTTTGAGCGACAAAACCAAAATAAATAGTAAGATATCAGTTGGAAAAACATTTTGACGTCGTCCACAAGGTCAATCCCTTAAACATAGGTATAACAAAAAATCCATTAAGCACGGCGGTGGAAGTATCATGGTCTGGGGCGTGTTTTCATGGCATGGCATCGTGCCAGTTGTTCGAATAAATGGTAAAATGAACCAGTTTTAGTATTTGGATATACTGAAAAATAAAATGGAGCCATTTGTATTTCAATCCATGCCCATAAACTGGACTTTTATGCAAGACAATGATCCGAAGCACATCGCAAAGATAGTAAAGTATGGTCTCGGCAATGAAAAGTTTAGAATACGAATATAAAAATATTTATCAACAAAAATGGCTTTATTGTTTTTCAAAATATTCTCCATCAAGATTTATACACTTTTGCATGCGCTCAAACCAATTTTCGAAGCACTTTTTCCACTCCGATTGACACACCTCCAAAACATGGTTTTTGAATGCTTCAACAGCATCTTCTGGCGACGAAAATCGTTGAACACGCATTATTTTCTTGATGTGTGGGAATAAAAAGAAGTCATTGGGTGCCAAGTCAGGGCTGTACAGCGGGTGACCCATCAATTCGACGTTTTGGCCGGTCAAAATAGTGCTGGTTTGAGCCGATGTGTGAGAGCTCGCATTGTCATGGTGCACAATGATTCGTCTTCTCTTGTTCGTTTTTCGAATTTCTCCGAAGACTTTAGGCAAACAAATGGTGGTGTACCACTTAGAATTGACCTTCCTACGTTATGCAAGCGGAACAGTCGCCACATCACTAGTCTTGCCGAAGAAACAGGCGTCCATTTGCTTCGAAGTGCTTCTTCCACGAACAACTTTCGTTGGATTTGGCTCGTCTTGGAAGACCCACACGGTCGATTGCTGTTTTGTTTCGGGCTCATACGCATAGATCCATGATTCGTCACTGGTGGGAAAAATACATAGGCATGCCTCTATCTGAAATAATGTTAAATGACAGTCTTGCATTATCAGTTCACGTACGGCATCGATGTTGTCTGGCACAACGGCTGTTTTTGGACGACCTTCCCGGAATTCTTCTTTGAGCGAGCGTCGGCTACGATTGAATTCGTTGTACCAGTTTTTCACAGTGCTAGAGGATGGTGCTTCATTGCCATACAAAGATTTTAGTTCATCGATGCACTCTTGTCGTGATAATCCACGTCGAAAGTTGTGAAAAATGATCGCACGAAAATGTTCACGAGTTAATTCCATTTTTTGGCCGAGGCGAATTTTTTAATTCCCTGTAAATAAAACAATTCACGATTTAATGACAAAACGCTCTGAGTGATGTTATGCTAAAAAATGTCAAACTTTCCAATGGAAATGTCCGATTGCACCTGGCAACACTTAGTGTTGCCTTAGCCAGAAATATATACTGCAGCCTACGTAGTAGTATTTTTCTATGACCGGCTGGGCTTGCAAAGATATTATGATTTGGGAAATATTTTACATCTTGAGAATGAATTCACTCATTTGTTGAAATAATTTCCAAGGTTAGGAATATTTTTTGGTATTACTTCTTTGATTGAACATTTTTTTTTAATACTTAGCTATAAACTTAAAGCTTAATTTTTTACATAATTTATTTAATCATTTACCAACAGAGAGTTATATGAATCTAGTCCTAAAATACTGTCCATTCAAAATTCAATTTTTCATTTCAAATTCTAGTTAATGCGCTCTATTATCCACATTTTTCATTGTGCACACACTTCTCTTGTTGAATTTTGTTTATTTTTCTATTTTTTCAAAACACAGTTTGTTGATTTTTAAATAATTTCATTTAAATTTATAATGATCAGTTGCTTTAACAGCGCCACGAAGCGCAAATGAGGGGAGAAGATAAATAGCAAACAGTAATCAGAACGAAATGTACTGCACTGAATGGATTTACTGCGAAAAAAATAAATAAATAAATAAAATAGAATACAAAATTTGCGCAGCAAGACAAGTTCATTTGTGCGGCGAGTGAATGCTTTGCGTTTTTTTTTTTTTTTTTGTTTTTTTTTGTTTTGTTTTTTGGTGTACAAAATAAATAAAAATACAAAATTTCCATGCAACAACCACGCGCAGCTGAGTGACCATCATTTGCATTTGCCTTACCCACCGTTATTCTTAATGCTTATGATAGCGCCACTTTCAAATTGGCAAATGGTTGTAAGCGGCATTGTGTATGGGGCTACAAACTCATTGCCGCCGTCATATTGCATGCCTCAAGCCGTCGTCTAAACATACAACAACAACAACAACACACTGCATGAAATTTGCCTTTTTTGCATAATTTTTCTATAAATATTGAAATTCCTATTCACCAAGTGTTGCGCCGCCCAAACTGCGAGGTTCGGTGAAGGTGAGGGCGCTTGTGGTCCAACAACGCCATTTTCTAACACACACACACAAAGCCAACTATACGCGCATACTAATGCAAAATAAACTTTATAATACGCTTGGCGTAGAAAACACACCCAGACACACACACACACACACATAGATATATCTTACAGCTGGTTGTAGCTGTTATCCTTGAGCTTACCAGCGGCCTCCCCACTCCCGCCGACAGCCAACCTGTTTGTAAGCTGCGAAAATTGAAAAATGCAAATTTTGTATTGAATTTTGTGCACAGCTGCTAACAAAACCCACAGCTGCGCCGCCCGGCGCTGCTTTAGCGCCCAGCGCGCTGTTAGTAGTTGCCGCAAGTGGCTGTTGTTGTGCATGTTTAACTATTTTGCTCCGTTTTCCGCGACTTGCTTGCTATGTGCTATGCGCTTTGTTTGTTTATTTTGCCTGGCAACAAAGCATACTTTTTTGCGTCGCAGCTCCGTAGTCCTTGCTGCGGCTCGGTATCAACTACATGCATAAGTAGCACTTTACATTGCATACTTTTAGGCTTGTTAGCTTAGCGTGACGCCGGTTTAGTTGTGTAAACCATGTATGCAAATGTTAATAGATTTCGAAAATGAAATCAATGGAGGTGCGAGAACATGGTGGTGATTGGCTTGCGAATCGAGTTAACTGTTTTAAATTTACATACGAGGTGGGGAGGTAGGGAGTGTATAGCGTAAATTTGACGTTGTTTGATTATCGCTTAATATGTAAATTGATACAGACGTGCTTTTTGTAGCTGTCTTGCACAGGGTATGTACCAAGATCCTATAGTTTTTAGTGTTTTTGCGTGGATCTTTTGTCTACCAAGATGTTGCCAAATTTCAGGGTTAACTGTAGTATATTTTTTGGAATGTAGTTCTTGGTTCAGCGGTTTTTTTGGAGTGTAGTCCTAAGTAGTTCTGGATCCAGCTGCACTTTCTTGGAGCTTGGAGCTTTTAGCAAAATTCATTTTATTAAATTTTAGAAATTTTTCGACTTTAAGGTTAAATCTGGAACATTTTCTGTAATGTAGACTTAGGTCCAGGTCATTTATTTAAGGTTAGAACCTTTTGGACTTCATTCTTAACTTTAAAACATTTTCTGGAACGTAGTTCCCGGTATAGCTGCACTCACTCGTGTTTGAAGCTTTTTGTACCGTTATTTTAATTATAAGACGAAAAGCTTTTGGAACCGAATCAAAAACTAAGCACCTTTTAACAGATTTGCATCGCCCTTATATTGTAATAGATGGTATATAAGAGGTTAAATACTCTTGAAAGCCAAAAAAAAATATTTTTATTTTTTTTTTATTTATTTATTTTATTTATTTATTTTTTTTTTTAATTTTTTTTTTCATATATTTTTTCTTTATTTATTATTTTTATTTATTTTTATTTTATTTTATTTTATTTTTTTTTTTTGAGGAGACATTTTCTTTAAATATATAAAAAATAATGTATATTTATAGAATTTAATGTACTTAAATAATTAGTGATTAATTTTGACCCTTTTTGGTTTCCCTTTTTCACGTAACCGATCTTCCAAAAGATTTGGAATAAGGTGTCTATCGGCGAAGAAGACTTGTCTGCTCAAAATTACTTCAAATCTAAATACCAAAAATAAAAAATAATGTTTACTATAAATGAATACAGTTACTCACTGAAGGACGTATCAAATTTTGGATTTTTAACAAAATAATAGTTTACATAAAACCAAACTGCTGTTTTTTGTAAAAAAAAAAAGTCATTTCAGAAACGCTTAAAAAACAAAATTATTATCAAAACTGTTATTTGGTCGACTTTATCGGAAAAATAAATTCGATGAAGGTCGAAGGAAGAGATTTTGAGTCGATCGGTTAGCGGTTTCGGACTTGAAAATGGTTTAGGAATGCTTTCATATCATCATAACTGGCTTAAAAAAATCAAAATTATTAACAAAACCCTTATATTGTCGATTTTACTTGACAAATGTGTCCAAGAACAATTCCTACGCCGTTGGTGATGTTTCTTTCGATATAAATCTTTGGTGAAATAATTGGAATATCACTAACTCTATTATTAAGCCCTTTCCATAAATTGCTTGATGCTACCGTTTGTCTTTCAGTGTCTTTAAAACCCAAAACCAACATTAAATTTTGTCTGTAAACTTTTACAAAACCATATTTATTTCATGATGTTGGGAGCTCAGTTGAGTCTCGCCGTCGCAAAAACGCTTGACCATCCGCAATCACGCATTCTGCCTTTTCTAAATTTTAAATATGCTTAATGCTCTTCATTCACCAAAATCTTACAAATTCTCTTTCAAGTCTTACAAAATTAAAACATTTCTCATAATTAGCAACGTTGAAGTTACCTTTATCTCCTGCTCACTAATTGCGTTGAACTTTTCTTATGCTTTACCTCACTGTCATCCGAGTCAGCTGCACGTGACATATTTCTTTATATTTTCCAGACTTTCTTACGCAAATTAACAAAAAAAGTTGCTAAACTGAAATGTTGCATGTATAACGAGCTCTAAAGCTGGGAGGAAATGAGTTGTTTGAAGTGCGGAAGAACAACAAGCAGAAATATTTGGGTTTGCACCGTTTCCTTTGTATTATATTCTCCTATACATGTATTTTTGCGAGCAGTCAGCTGTTAACGCACCTAAAAGTATGCTGCTAACTTGCAAAAACTTTTAGACACAGCGCACACATTTTTAATGAGTTTACACTGCGGGTGCGGAACAAGAGAGGGGTGGAGCTGCGTTAAGAGCTAAGGGATTAAACCCATAAATATGTATATACTTATTTATACATAATTTTGACCTCTTTTGAGGCAAGCTTAATTAACATACTTGTATAAGGCTTAAGATCTAAAAGTATGCTACAAAATTTATGGCAGAAAATTTAGAAAGCTTTACCTGGTAGAAATAAATTTGAATATATTAATTTTGAAACAGTCGGTGCATATTTGAACTCTATTTGAGCAAAAATTGTGAAAAAGACAGCGTTTGTTGCCAAAAATTATGCTACAACACTGTATTGTATTTAGCGCATAAAGGTATGCTACAAAATACTATGTCGTGTCACATGCAGAGCTTAAACTGTATATATGTAGCTCCTTCCTTCAAACTAGTATTCAACGTCACAAAATGCTATTTATGTAGCTCCAAAAGGTATGCTAAAAAATAATCTTTAGAGCAGCATAGTATACTACAAAAACTTAGCAAAAAATTTAAAAAGCTATAACTGGTAAAAATAAATTTTAATTTATTCAAATATGCACCGAATATTCATGACATGAAAAAGACAGCATTTGTCACCAAAAATTTTGCTACAAACGCAATTTCCTGTCACAAAACTGTATATAGCGCCTAAAGACATGCTACAAAAGACTATGTGGGCTCATATGCCAAGCTAAAAGCTGTATGTAGCTTCGTTTGGTATGCTTTAAAATACTATAAAGCTCAGCTTGTTATGCTAGAAACAGCGGTTAGCTCTTAAAGTTATACTAAAAAAAATGTTCAGCGATACATCGTATACTATTATATCTAGAAAGAAATTGTAAAGCTCTACCTGGTAGAAATAAAATTATGCTACAAAATAGTTATGCCAAAAATATCTTCATCTTTTCTCATCCCTTGTTAAAAAATATATAGCTCCTAAAGGTATGCTACAAAATAATATTTTGTGCCATATGTAGAGCTAAACACATCGTTTAGCCCCTAAAGTTGGAGTAAAAAGTATTTTCATCTTTCTTTTTCAACTTTTGTTAAAAAGTATATGGCTCCTAAAGGTATACTATTATTTTACTAAAAAACTATTTACCTCCTAAAGTTATGCTACACTACAACTACAACTTCAAATCAGCAATATTTTTAATTAAATCGTAGCACAGCTGTCGGCTGTTATACGCTACATTTGCTGAGTAAATGAAACAGTCTGGTACTATTACACACATATAGAATGCTATAAAAAGAAAAACATATTTCATTCCCGCAATGAAAATTAATGTTTTGTTATTGTCTGTTGACGGTGCTGTCATTCATTTACTAACAAGTCGACAGCGGCTTTCTTGTCTTTTTGTGTTACCCATTTTCAACAAATATTTCCCCTACATTGTTTGCGCTCAGAAAAGTGGAAACCCAGTTTCTTTATGTGCTTGCTTTCCCAACTTGTACACCCCCTTTTTGTTACTCGTACAACATGTTCTCGTCAACTTATTTTCCATTATCCGGTTAATAGCTGTAGCGGCAAAAACAATTGCTGCTCTCGCTGCTCCTGTTTCTATGTAAGCATTGCGGGTGCTGATGCTCCTGCTTCATGGCACAGAATAAATACAGCATGTAAATACGGGAAAAAGTGCAAAAAGAAGGCGTACCTGTGTGACTGTTTTGCCGGTGATACGATTGAAATGCACTGAGGCAGCTGTTGAATGCTTATGTCGGTCCATACGGAAAGTTTTATGAGGTTGAGTTGGTGCGTGGTTCGGTGTTTTGTTGCCACATGCCGTTGGCAGTGAAGTTTTAATCCTGATAAACAAATTACTCGAGTACATACTTTCCTCTTCCCGCAAATATGTGTATGTATTTGCAATTGGTGAGCACTGATAAATGTTCCATGAAGATTTTGAAGAGCTTAAAGTGAAATAATTATTCAGCGGCGCACTTTGTTTTTTACATGTTTTCAGTGGTGCGTTGTTTACAAAATGTCTAACTGCTTTAACTGGTTGTAAATTGACACCGATTACTTTGTATAGGTACTGAGTACCCAAGTGTAAATTGGGTAAACAATTATACATATATACCCAAGTATATAAATACTTTGAATCAGTACTGAGTACTCGTCTATAAATAGTTTTTAATGTCAAAGTTTGCTCAGGGTATTTAATTTGGTCCGAGTACTTTCAGTTTCCAATGAATTCGGTATTTCATTACCGAAAAATTACTTATGGAGTCTTCTTAATCGATACGGCTTACTTTTATGCGCACAAAAGAATATGAAATCGACACTAAATATTTCTAATCGAAACCATATAATTTGATTTTATGCTAAGTAAATTCATATAAATCAATACCGGTTACTTTCATACCCTGTTTGCTACCCAAAATCATTACTGAATTTTGGCAGCTCGCTGTGATCGCTATAAAGCATCATTGAGCACTTAAATCTTTAGTTCGCTTTAGTTCGTGCTTCTTCTTTATTAGCGAAGACACCGCTTACACTTAATAACCGAGTTACCATCCCTCTCTAGGGTTGTGCGCTGGGCTTGGGACCTGCCACGTAAAAATACACCCCCAATTAAAGAATTAAAACAGTTTCGGATAAGAGTTCGTGCTTATGTTTATACTTTGTTGAGTGTCCCAAATCGATAAGAATTACGTTTAAACGAAGTCAGGCATCAAGAACTAATTTGTATATATTACTAATGGTTCTTCGACTACTTTGGCACTACAAACGAGAGTCGATCTGGGCCGAGAGCACAGAAGGTCACCTGTTGCCTCTACCTTTTGCGAGGTCCTGCCTGCTTGGATATAAAGGTGTGATGTTGAAACAAAGTGCATCATTTGGATGACACTCAGGGCTTTCATTATCGTCATCAACACCCCGCCTAATCCCCTGCGACATCAAGCCAGATTATGTAAGCTAACGGGTGGGCCATCTAACGTTTTCAATTTGAATTATCTATATTTCGACATTGGAAACGTCAAATACCATTCGGAAAGTGACAGATATTCAGTAAAAAGTCTAAAATTTACGAAATGGGTCGCTATTCACTAGAAGCAAACTGGGAAATATTGAAAAAAAAAACTGAGGATGGTCAATTTTATTGAAAAATCATCTTTTCGGATGAGACTCATTTCCACCTCGATGGTTACGTTAACAAGCAGAATTGTCGCTTTTGGGGCACAGCACGGCGCTACGTGCCATGCAGCAAACGCTACAGTCAATCTGTTACGCCCTATCTTCGAAAATCGCATAATCAGCAATAGAAATGTTGTGAATTGGCCTCCCAGAAGCTGCGATTCAACTCCGTTGGACTATTTTCTGTGGGGAGCTGTTAAAGATAAATGTTACGCCAACCAGCCAGAAACAATTCAATATCTGCAAGATTCAAGCTGCTGTAGCTGCCATAAGGCCTGAAACCATCAAGAAAGTACTCCAAAATTGGGTGGATCGGATAAGCTACTGTAAACTCAGCCGTGGTGAATGTTTGTCCGAAATTGTTTTCCACAAATAAGCCGTTTTTTTAATGACTTTTTAAATTTAAAATTTTGTTTGACCCACACTTTAGCTGGGTGAAAACAATTGCATCGTCTCAGGTGTATACGAGTCTAACTCAAGTACAGTTTGATACTTATGTACTTGGTCCCATCATTGAATGCGTGAGCGCGCTCTTGCTCTCATTGTCCACCCATGGATTTCTAATCACAGGTGCTTTTCGTTGATCCATCGTCTTCGATGTGTATAAAATGTCCTAACCATCGCATTTATTGATGCAGATGCGCTGAACTATATACTATATTTATGACCCGTAGAGTTTATATAGTTCGTGGTTCCATCTTATGGTGTATTACTGGTATGTATGCTGGTTCCGAGGTAGACAAAGTATTCCACTTTTCAAATATACCTCGATTCAATTCATAGCTTCTGGCTCTCTCTCTTTCTTTGTCTTTCTTTCTTTCATTGTCGCTCTTTCTCTCACTATCTCTCTTTTTCTTTGTCTGTATCTTTCTCTGTCTCTGGAATCTCGTTACTGTTTTTAGAGCACCGTTCAACTAGACGATACTATTTTTCTGTTCCACATTAACTTTTTATAGCAGAGTTTCATAGCCAAAAAACGACGAAGTAAAGTTAATCTTTATCTCAAGAACTAAGCTGTCCAACCGTTTATGTATATTGCCATTTCGTTCATCAAAAATTCTTAATTTTCATAAGGCATTTTGTCTCCTAGAATGCAAAATTACGTAACATCATTTTTCATAACTTCGCAGGCGAAGGAAAAATGTATAAATAGAACTTGTCGTATGGAAAAATAATTTAAGTTTTGGTTATAAAATGTTCATATGTGACCTGGTCTATGAAAAGGGGGCTTAGGTGTCAAAAAAAAAATCAATAAATAAAACAAAAGAAATAAAAAAAAAAATAAAATAAAATTGATTTTTTGACACCTAAAGCCCCCTTTTCGTAGACCAGGTCACATATATTGGCTATCATGCACTCAGAAAAAATTTAACTTTTGGTTATAAAGTGGTTATATATTTGTTACCATGCACTCACAAAAAACTTAACCTTTGGTTATTAAATGGTTATATATTGGTTACCATACACTCATTTTGTTCAAAATTTGAGTTTTGGTTATAAAATGGTTATATGTACATTAATTATTATATTTGACAGCGTTGGTACGTTGTTTCGCATTTTAGGTGACGATTTGTAAAGTATTTTGAGTACATTTTGGCCATTAAAAGACATCTTGTTGACACTATTGTGTCTTGCCATGAATTTTAAAATGTTTCATTCACTTTTTACAATTGTCTTGTAATTCTCGACGGCTTCACTTTGAACAATCAACTGCGATTGATATTCCTCTCATATTTACATATATTGCAGTTATATAAATTTGTACATAAAATGCTCTTTTCGCATCTGTTTGAAAACTGAGTTTTCACATCTCAGTTGGTTAATCAAATGAATGCATCCGAAATAAGCTCACTTCCGTTCAATATGCTCGCACACAGTGAAGGTGTAGTAGTGTACGATAAAGTGTGAGTGTGTACGTTAAAGTAAAGAAGCTTAAGTAAGCTTTTCATATGCTGCAGTGCATTCGATATTTACTCTCCATAGAGCAAAGGCAACAACAGCAGCAACAGCAGATAAATAAATAAATTTTCCACTTCAACGCAATCATTATTTGCTCGGAGTTGAAAGCAGAGATTTTAATTGACATTTGTAAAAAGTTGAAAGTTCTTGTAGTACAAAAATCGTTTTATGTTTTCATTTTCATCATTTCCTTTATTATCTTTCTGCACTAACTACTCGTACTCGCTTGCAGTCAGCTCGCTTGACTCTGCACAAATGGTTGCTACGGCGCTTGGCAGTTGTCAGAACTATGGGTTTGAACTTTATTTCACATTTTCACATGTTGTGCTTTATTTCTGCTTTTAATTTGTGTTTTTCTTTCTTTATTTTTGCATTAATGTGTGTTTGTTGGAGAACAGATAAAAGTTGTGAACAGTTTTGAAAGTAGCACACATTTTCTAATTAGTACAGTTTGACTTAGTTTATTGATGTTAATGAAAAGCATTATTCAAGTAACTGTATATATAGTTATATGGTATATTAGTGTACATAGAGAGCTATAAATATGTAATTAAATATAAAACCACTGATTTAGGTCGATTATAGCAGGCTTATTATAGAAAACTAAGCATAAAAGTAAGTATATGTCAAAGAGGTGCTTATGAAGAACTGTATAGGTTCAGTAGGTCAATACTGTTACGAGCGTTCTTATTATTGAGAAATATTTTTTTAATATGTAAGTAGTATATTTGAATCAGCATATGACAAACGGAATTTATTATACTAAAAATCTTCTTAACTTGATGCAATGTGCTTTTTTTTCAAATATCAAAGTACACTTTCAGTTGATTAGTGTAAATATGCCCACCTTTAATTAAATTTTTAATGATCATGTAATTATAAAGTGTTCTAAATCATGTAATTATAAAGTGTTCTAAATGCCGATATGTGTATGTTTGTGTATACATATACATATTATATACATTTGTCTATCAATAAATCTTCGAATGGTTTTTGCATACGAACAGCAGATTCTGCTAAGTGGCGGAATTTATGATTCATTTTGAAAGCTGTTGTTATTAAAAATATTTCCACAATATTGTCTCTTTCTTGTATTTTTTCCAAAACAAAATAAAACACATGCTTACCACTTGGATGACACTGTTTCAACAAACTTTAAATAAAAAATTATAATAAAAATATAAAAAAATATATAAAAAAAAAAATATAAAAAAAAATATTAAAAAAAAATAAAAAAAAAAATATAAAAAAAAAAATTTAAAAAAAAATATATATAAAAAAAATTACAAACAAAAATATAAAAATATTAAAAATGTAAAATATGTATGAATAATATGAAATATAAAAAATATAAAAAATAAAAAAAAAAAAACATAAACAAAATTTTAAAAATTATAAAAAAAAATTATTAAAAAAATATAAAAAAATTATTAAAAAAAAATTAAAAAATTTTAAAAAAAATTTTTAAAAAAAAAATTTTTAAAAAAAATTAAATAAAATTTTAAAAATATTCAAAATAAAAATAATAATAATTTATTATTATACAAAACATAATAAAATTAATTTAAAAAAATCTAATAAAATTAATTAAATTTTATATATAAAAAAATTAATATAAAAATAAAAAACATAAACAAAATTTAAAAAATTATAAAAAAAATATTTAAAAAAATGTATAAATAAATTACAAAAAAAAAAAAAATAAAAAAATAAAATTTTAAAAAAAACTAACAAAATAAAAATTTAAAAATAAAAAATTTAAATTTAAAAAACATACAAAAAAAATAAAATAATTTAAAAAAATTCCAAAAAAAAATAAAATAAAATTAAAAAATTCAAAAAAAAAATAAAATAAAATTTTTTCAAACAAACAAATAATTAAAAACTAAATGAAAAAAGTTAAACGCGGATTATAAAACACCCATTTTAAAAAACAAAAATAAAATACGCTCCCCCAAAAGAAGCCGCTCCCCTTTTCCAAGAAAGTGAAATTTATCAGTAAGTATTCCAAAAATATTGTAACTATGCTATGTGATTTTCTGTTTTTCAATAAGAACGCTACAAAAATTTTTTTTTAATAAAACAAAAACGGTTGTGATATCAATGAAATTCTTCATTCCTGTGAAAGTACATGCTTACGTACTCCATGAGTAACGGCTTGGTGCGGTTTACAGGCCGGTGGTGTCATTGGGCCGTACTTCTTCCGCGATGATCAAGACCGGCGCGTTACTTTGACACTAAATCGCTACCGTCCAATGTTAACTGAATATTTGTGGCCCGAACTGGATGATATGGACTTGAACAATATGTGGTTCCAACAAGACGGCACCACAAACCAGACAGCGAAAGTCACAAACGATTTATTGAAAACGAAGTTTGGTGAACGTGTAATTTCACGAAATGGCCGAGTCAATTGGCCGAATCGGTCGAATTGATATCCCAAACCGTTTTTGTTTTATTAAAAAAACCGTTTGTTTGTAATGCTCTTATTGAAAACCCCGTTGTTACATATGTTGCTATATTTTAAAATTTAATATATTTTTAACCGTCAATATAGCAGTAAACTCAACTTATTTTAATATTTTTTTTTTGGAATTACACACCAAGAAACATCGTTTTCAGTGATTTTCTTTGGTGTGATTGCCCTGGGCAGTCACGCATAACTTCCCAGCAATAATCAGTCCATGTGCCTTGGTGACTGGATTCTGTTATTTTTATGACTTCATTTTGCATAAAACAATAAAATCAGAGCTGTCAGCTGTCATCTAGTAACAGTAATAAAGTTCTACACTATCTACCTTACCGACTACAGATATGGACAGAACTGCACTAAGCCAATATACATATTATATATCTTGAAAAATCCTCATTCAATTTTAAAACTTAACAACTCAAAAAAGTTTCAAAAAATGTGTAACCTCACAAACTAAAGTATTTTCGACTCATTTTTTGGAAAAAAAATTAACAAACTTATGTTTTATGCAATAAATGAGCCTTAAAAGACTAAGCCTGGCCACTTCAGTTCAACAAATATGTTTTACTTGCCACAAATTCCTGAAAAGAGTATATAAAATTAGATTCGGAATTAAGTAAAAGTGATTCTTGTTTACTGAAACTAATTTGAAAATGGCCCAGCGAGTACTTGATGGTATTTACTAGTTATGTATTATTAAAGATCGAATACAAATACACCAGGAAAGCCTTAGACACTGTATACTTTGTGCTGCCTTAAGAGGGTAGTAAGGTAATTTTTTGTTTCCATTTTTTTTATTAATTTATATTAATGTACAATATCTTAAAATTATTCTGTGAAAATTTGAGAGCAATTAAAGCAAAATTGACGGAGATAGATATACACTTGTAAGTCTCCGCCCTCCGTTTCCGGTTCACCGCGAATCAATTTTTGTTTTGGAACGTCTGCGAAGATTCTCTGTCGCCGGCTCATTTTTTAATATTTTTCCATGAAACTTTCACAGCATATTCTCTAAATATCATATGAATATGCTATAATTATACAAAGAAATAAATAATGATTGTATCTTTAAAACTAATTATTGAAAATACGCTTTTTTCGCTCGAATTAACTTTACTACCACCTTAAGTTCTGTTACAAGTTCAGGCTATTATAAAAAAAACATGACAAAAGCCAATACGTATTTACACTGAAGGCATAAGTACTAATGATACCTTTTCAATATCCCCTGTACTGTGAAAAATTTTATTTATATCGATTTTAGAGAAAAGATCACAAAAATCGAATAGTATTCATAACCAGATTTTTTACATATATGACAAAAAAGTGATAATATTAAAAAAACAGCACGCAGTAGTGACATAAAAATTTATGATTGGCAAATAAAATTATTTTCCAAAATAACTTCAACATCGCGTTTAGAAAGATACTATCCTAACTGACCGTTAGTTAATATACGCCTGAGTTATTTTTAGAATTAAATCGCGCTTTCTCTAAATCAACTTCCATTAATTGAACGTCTGTGCATTCTAACAAATTTCGTATGAAATATTATCACGTTCTAACCTCAAATATTTAACATGCATTCAAATTGTGTCTTTGAAGTAAATGTCTGCCTTGCGTGACCTTATGTCATAATTCAGCGCAAATATTTGTCAACACAAAATAAAGTGCCATATTTTTTACCGCTGCTATTTATTTAATTTTGGTTAGATTACAACAAAAATAGAATGAAATATTTTCACTAATTTGCTTTTCCTTGATTTCAACTGCTTTAATATTCGTGAGAGATAAGGGCCCCCCTATATTTAGGTATATTTAAAGCTCATTATATGAATCGCTTAGTAGATAGCTGCACCCAGGTAACTTATTGAACCACCATCCGGCTGGCGGCATTTGCGTCATATTGCAGACAACTTAATTGATACAGCAATGAAGAGAAACAAAAAATACCCTTCCGAAACTGGAATGCCCTGCACGAGTTAAATAGTTTCTAGACAAAAACTTGATTTTTTATCGTTCACTTTGTAGGGCAGCTATATGATATAGTAGTCCGATTTGAATAATTTGTTCGAAGATTGTACCATTACCTTAGAAAATAATCCGTGCCAAATTTCATGACGATATCTCGTCAAATAAAAAAGTTTTCCATACAAAAACTTGATTTTGTTCGATCAGTTTGTACGGCAGCTATATGCTATAACGGTCCGATTTGAAAAATTTGTTTTGATATTTTACCGTTACCTTAGAAAATAATCCGTGTCAAATTTCATGACGATATCTCGTCAAATGAAAAAGTTCTCCATATAAGGGTTTGATTTTGATCGATCAGTTTGTATGGCAGCTAAATGCTATAGTGCTTCGATCTGGGTAATTTGTTCGGATATTGTACTGTTACCTTAGAAAATAATCCGTGCCAAATTTCATGACGATATCTCGTCAAATAAAAAAGTTTTCCATACAAAAACTTGATTATGTTCGATCAGTTTGTATGGCAGCTATATGCTATAGTGCTTCGATCTGTGCAATTTGTTCGGAAATTGTACTGTTACCTTAGAAAATAATCTGTACCAAATTTCATGACGATGTCTCTTCAAATAATAAAGTTTTCCATACAAAAACTTGATTTAGTTCGATCAGTTTATATGGCAGCTATATGCTATGGTGCTTCGATCTGGGCAGTTTGTTCGGAAATTGTACTGTTACCGTAGAAAATAATCTGTGCCAAATTTCATTACGATATCTCCTCAAATAAAAAAGTTCTCCATATAAGGGTTTCATTTTGATCGATCAGTTTGTATGGCAGCTATATGCTACAGCGGTCCGATGTCGGTGATTCCGACTAATTAGCAGCTTTTTGGAGAGAAACCAGCCTGCTCAAAATTTCAGCACGATATCACAAATAATAAGAAACTAGTTCGAAAAGACAAACTCAATACGGTTATTGTTCAGGGTATAAAAGTGGTGATGTGGGCAACACTGTCACGTACGCTCATTTGCAGGGTGCATTTTTTGAAGAAACTTAATAATGCATACATATACTTATGCATGTGTTTATTTGTTGTTGTTGTAGTGGTGTCGATTAATTTGAGGTGGCAATGGGGCGCCGTTAACGGCGAACGTAGCGGCAAATGGCTATTGTCGGACGATTACCGCACGTCAATGAATTGTGTTGTAGTGTCTAGTGCAGGGTTGGGGTTTATATTTACTGTTATGCTGATTATGTCTGCCGACCAGTCAGGCCAACGTCAAAACTTAACGGGGGCTGCGCTGGATTTCAAGCGTCTGTTGGCTTGTTGTGACGTCTTTGACGCCGCCTTCTTGCTTCCTTTGCCGGGTTTTTCTTCCAACTATTTTTTCTTGCTGTTAACTGTTCGTCTCCGACGGTGTGTCATAAAATGGCGTCCTGTTTCATGTCTATGTCCGTACCTGGTGTAGCATTTACTTGAGTACAACAACAAAAACAAAAACCTCGTAACATTATTACACTACAAAAGAAAGGTAAAAACAAAAATGATAGGCAACAACAGCAATGCCTGTCAACGGAGACAGCAAGAAGGAAGTGCGCTTGCAATGCAAGCTAAAAATAAAAGAACAAACACACCGAGGTAAAGTTGGCTTATTATTATGCCCCAGGGTGTTGTTTGCGCTGTTGTGGTTGCCAGCGTGTTTGGTGTGTGTCAAGCGCGGCTGCGGAGGTGGCAACAGCGAGCCAATTGTGTTATTAAAAAGCAAACTGTAGCCGGCAAAGTTAGAAATGTAACATTGTATGGGTAAATGTGCTCCGCAGCCGCCGTGTTTGGGTTAAAAAATGAGGGTCCACTGTTGTTTGTTGCATGTGGCGGCAAGTAAAACTTTTTTTATTCGTTTTTTTTTTCGGCCAGGTAATGGCTTGGTACGTACATGAGTCATCTACTAAATTGTTCTTTATTTTGTTTACGGCTACTCGGCTTGCTTTGTTGTGTTCGACGTGTAAGCGCCCATTATGTATAGTCTCCGTCGAATAGGAGGGTTTAACAACTGTCCGAAGCGTCTGGCCGGCGCCATGAAAATGTATAGTTTGTCGCATAGCAATGCTACACCGTTACGATATGTATGCAGGCAGCCACATAACTGTAATAATATATCCTTTCTGCCATTATTTACTCGAGTAAATGTACGAGGTCTTATTGTAATGAGCTTTAATCGCAGCTAGGCGCTCTTATTTGAGGACATTACGTGTATTAACGCTTATGAAATAATGATTTTCGTAAGTTTTCCACCTTTGTTGAAATTTAAGCATTGAATAGCGGTTCAAACACACACTAACTTGCACTTAATTAAGCAACTTTGTTATTACATAAACATAGTTTAATGGTTTTACGGTTTTATCTTAAATTGAGTGGTGTAGCTAAGTAATATTTTGAAGCGCCTTTTCAAATATGTGAAGTTCAAATTAGTAGCTCAATTCTTTCTTATTACTTCCTTTATGATTTTACTAAACGAGTTCATCTTATTTCTCAGGGTTTACCGGAAATAGCTCAGTTTAAAATATTTTTTTTTTTTAACAATTTAAGAATTTGTTTGTTAATAGTTGATGTTTGTAACAACAATAAAAAATTCTAAGAAAATATAATATTTCAATTTTTATATGAGAAAAAATTGTTGAAAACAAAGCTACTCAAATTTTATTAAAATTTTTCAATTGCTTCAACAAGCCTAGAACTGGCACTTCGAAGGAATCATAGAATCCTAAAACTCAGCTAAAGATATCCAGAACTTCAGTTGTAGATCATATAACCGCTAAAAGCTGCTTTTCGGTTTGGTCGTTCCTTTACCTTATGTCTTTGTATCGAATAATTTCCAGATCGAATTGCGGTCTATCTCGTCAAATCCAAGTAGCAGAAAACTTATTTGATAATAATGCTCCTTATAATTGAAGCTTAGCTGAGCTTTTCCCTGTTTATGACGTGTCATTTGATCTAGAAACTTGATAAACGCACATTAACCCGATATTGATTGGATTTGTGATTCCTTGAAAAGTCAATAATTTTAAAAGTAAGTGCCCTTTGTGTCGATCTATTTCTAACCAACTAAAATCAATAGGGGTATTCAGTCAAGCCTTGTTAATTCGTTAGTCGTTATTCGGTAGTTTTTTACATGTATTTTGTTTTTGTAAAATTAACAGACTATCGTTCTACCGAGTAACGAACTCTCCATCTAGCGGCAAGCTTGATAATTGTTTCGTTACTCAGTAATATCACATCAGCTGTTCTCCTGCTCCTCTCTACATCAATTTAAAGTACTTACCAGCAATAAATCTGATCTGCTTCACATAATTTTCAATTAAATGACTGACAATTTTTGATTTTGCACTTTGTTGAGGCATTTTTACTCTTTAATAAAATTGAATCAGCTGTTTCGGAATAAAATTTACCATACTACAGAGGTAGAACTAAAAGTATGTTCACAGTTAAGCCTTTTAACGAAGTATCAACTAATGAATTACCAAATTAACAGGCTTCGGTCTGAACACCCCTAATAAGACAAAACAAAAATAGTTCGTAATAAAAACTCTTCTATCAGTCGCTAGTTTTTGTAGGTAAAAAGCTGTATAAATTTCATTGAAATCTGCCGTGCAGTTTTCGAACCGAGGACTCTTTGCTTAATTATCGAATAATTCGAAAAGTGTTTGTCAGATTTATATAAAATTTTGAGAAAATATTTCCAAGGTATTGTGCTTTAAGACTTTTTGCAAACTCTGACGAACCGCAATTACTTAATGATCCGTGAAATATCGATATTAGTGAATATCCAGATTCTAGTAACAGGTGGCGCAAAAATAACCTTCCGATGTTTTTTGGAAAATTAAAAACTTGTTTGAGCAGCTGCAGACAAACTTTCTTTTGGTATACATACATATACATACATACATATGTATACATATAAATGTCTGTATTTGCAGGTACAATATCCATCAATTAGTCTGACAGAACATTACTGAAATTGCATTTGTAGTTAAAACTTTCGAAACCCAGCGGCAAAACAATTATGATTATTACGATTGTTATTGTTGTTTTCTTTTTATTGGACAGCGACAAACATAATTCGCCATTATAATCAAATTTTGCAAAAACTCATTTGCAAATTGAAATTTTAGTGTTTACATTCAGGCATACACGTTCGTATATGTTTTTTTTTTTTTTTTGCACTGTCAAGAAAAACAACTATCGGCCGTAGCTAACTGTAAAAACATTGAAATAAATTAAAGTGTGCGCATACCCGTACATAAATAGTCACGTATTTCAAGTGTGCAAAAATGAAAATTTTCAGTTAATTAAGGTTTTCAACCGCAAACAGCGACAATTCAATTAAATTTTCAATAAATAGTGCAACCAATAACAATGCTCGTTGAAGTACATACACACATATTTCCAAATAAAAATGCATACAAATGATTATGTTGTCATAACTGATATTTAATTTAATCCTTTTTCGTTAATTGAAAATGGCACGAGTCACTTGCGGCCGCAAAGGTGCACGCAAGAAGGCCGATGGATGACTTGTAAATTAAAAATTTATTTATTGAAATTGATTGGTTTATAATGTCATTAAATCACGGCTGAAATATGATGTTTTATGGCAGGAAATTTATTTGAAATTAAGTGGAATAAGTTAACTAGCAAAAAAAAAAAAGAAAATATGAAAAGAGATTATTAAATTAAATATTGTATTATTAAATAAAAAAAAGGAAAGGCAAATAATATGCTGTTAAAATACTAAAGAAATGAGATTAAAAAGTAAATAACATAAAGCAAGATAATAAAATTTGACACGAAGGTAGTGTAAAATGTGCTTTAACACATGCAAGAATAATAAGTTCTCAGTTGAGGAGTATCAAGTCGTCGGTAGTTTGTTAAAAAGAGATTATATGTGACCTGGTCTACGAAAAAGGGGCTTAGGTGTCAAAAAAAAAATAAAAATAGAAAATAAAAAAAAAATAAAAATAAAAATAAAAATTGAAAAAAAAAAAAATAAAAATTGAAAAAAAAAAATAAAAATTGAAAAAAAAAAATAAAAATTGAAAAAAAAAATAAAAATAAAAAATAAAAAAAATTAAAATAAAAATTGAAAAAAAAAATAAAATAAAAAAAAATTGATTTTTTGACATCTAAGCCCCCTTTTCGTAGACCAGGTTACATATTCTATATACAAAAAGAAACAAGAAAGGTAAGAATATTATAGCGCTGTTTTGGACATTAATCTGTGTCAAATTTAACGAAGATGTCTCGTCAGATAAAAAAAGTTTTTCGTACAAGGTCTTCAATTTGATCGATCGGTTTGCATGATCGAATGTTTCGATCTGGAAAATTTGTTCATATATTGTCTTGTTACCTTGGGCAATAATCCAAGCCAAATTTCGCGGAAATATCTTGTCAAATAAAAAAGTTGTCCATACAAGAACTTGATTTACATCGTTCAGTTTGTGAAGCAGCTACATATATGCTGTAGTAGTCCGAAATCGGCGGTTGCGACAATTGAAAAACTTCTTGGAGAGAAACCGACATGTGCAAAATTTCATACCGATATCTCAAAAACTGAGTGGTTATTTACTATATATAGAGGATGGCAGAGAAATCAGGTGAATCGCTTATGGCCGAAGAACATTTTCATCAAAAAGCAAATCAAAAGCATGCTTTTTGGATACAAAAATCTACGTTGATTTGCTGGAAAGTGGAACAACTTGATTTTACTGGTGGTGAATGGATTTTCCAGCAATACAAAGCACCGATGCATGTAGCGAAGAAGACAAAGACGTTCTTAAAGTTGTATTGCTGGAGTGGGCTGTCTTAAGTCCAGGCAATCGGACATAACTATGTTCGACATCCTCTATATATTAATTTTATATATTCTCCAATGTTACATTTTGGGTATTACAGACATCGTTTCTGTATCAAATACAACAGCAAAGTCAAGGATCTGAAAGAATTTCTCTATTTGAATTAAACCGACATTTCTTAAAATAGTTCCAAAAGCAACCTAACTACTTGCTAAGCGGAATCGCTGAAAACTACCCCGCTCATAACGGAGTGGGAACGAGTTGGATCTCCGTTGTCAACTTGCGCTCTAACACTGGACCTACAGACCTCGCGTGGGCTTAATGGGCGTTGGGCGACGATCAGTTTCTATACGACTGCGAGATCCTACTGCCCTAAAGTAGAACGTTGAATATCTACCGAACTACTTGCCCTTGGCAAAGTTCATCTCACGACAATCGTAGGAGATCTTAAAGAGCATTTTCCACAGGGGTTTCAAAGCTTAAATTCAAGTCGGACGCAAACGGTCAAAGTTGTTTGGAGGAAGTGTGGTGAGAGTAGCCAGTCGCTCTCTCCTCTAATGTACAGCATTTGCAAAACTGAGGTTAAAACATTTCCGCAGTCACACCTTCGGTGAAACCTGAAACATTATCAAAAAAGATACTTCAACAAATGTGCGATCGTCTCCGAACGCTTTATCGTTCGTTTATTTAACTTAAAGTACAAAGGTTTTTCAACTGCGACGGTATGCCGGAAGCATAACTTAAAATAAAAAGATTTAACTGTATAACGTCACAAAGTTGGTACGGACTTAGACGGTCCTTTCCAACCTAACTTAAATCAGATTTGCATAAAAACGAAAAACTTGTCTTTCTTGTCTAATCTCTTGGCTATCCTCTCTCGTTTCTATAAACAGTTTTTATGGATTAGGAAAGTCCTTCCAACCTAACCTAATATATTCGACGAAAGACTGGTCTGGACTGTACTGGTGAGTCTAATCTCTAGACGATCTTCTCCCCGTTCAATAAACAGTTAGTATGGACTAGGACGGTACTTTCCAACCTAACCTAAACCGTATTTGCATAAATAGAATAAATTCGACGAAAGACTGGTTTTCAAACGGGTTCTGGTTGCCATCAGTCTAATCTCTTGGCTATCCTCTCTCGTTTCTATAAACAGCTTTTATGGATTAGGAAATCCCTTCCAACCTAAACTAATATATTCGTCGAAAGACTAGTCTGGACTGAATTGGTGAGTCTAATCTCTAGACGATCTTCTCCCCGTTCTATAAACAGTTAATATGGACTAGGACGGTCCTTTCCAACCTAACCTAAACCGTATTTGCATAAGTGGAATATATTCGACGAGAGACTGGTCTTCAAACGGGTTCTGTTTGCCATCAGTCTAATCTCTTCGCGATCTTATCATCCTTTTATAAACAAATTTAACCAACTCAACAAAGCCTTGTACTCAATCAGCCACGAACTCATCGCTTCTTGAAAGGCTGAGACAAATCGCTCGTCTCTAGAAACAGTTAAGCTCGTCACAAAATACTGAGCCATTCACGGTAATCGCGAAATTGACCCTCGCCCGCTAATTTAATCAAATTTATGTTAATTTGATTTGTTTTTTATATTTTCCCCATCCAAAAGGCGTTAAATTAAAAGCACTCACCTTTAACAAATACTTCAGAAGTACTTCCGATTATTTTGTAGCAAATTAAACTTAAATACTCAAATGTTCAAGAGGAAATGGCAAAAGAGCGCACTAATTGAAACAGGAGCGGCAAAGCCGAGCAGCGGAAATAGTTAGAAAAGTAAAAAATCGTAGTTCAACTCGAGCCATTATTACAACAGTTAGTTGAAGTGCTGCACTAATCGCAGCCAACAAAAAAGCATAACAAATTCAGTTATAAATATGAGTCTGGACGGGAGAGTGTGAGGAAGTGAGCGCAAAAATGACAAATCGCCAGCAATTCAAATGACATTTTTCTTTCGCAAAATACAAAAAAGTAGAAATATACAAATAAATAGAAGTACGAGCAGCTGCCAAGTGAAATTGTTGCTGCCAAAAGTGCATACGCGAACTAATGGCCGAAATGGATGAACTAACTAACTGACAAAGTGCCGAGCTGCCGGCAGGGATGCTGCAGACGCCGACGTCGGGAACTACAAATGGTTGTGAGTGGACTCTATTTTAATAGCGTTTAGTCATTTGTTAAGCGTTGAGTTAGATAGCGCATAAGTGTAGAAGTGGCAAGGAAGTTATAAGCGTAGGGAGAGACTCCAAATCTTCCTCCATACGAATTTCAGTTAGAAACTTAGTGCCGCCGCCTGAGTAGTACACAAGCAACGGGGTCAAACCGGCACGCGGTGCCAGCCAAATGATGGTTTCGGGTGTTAAGTGAGTGAGTTCAGTGAAAAATGGTTAGAAAGGCATTTTTGTGTAGATTTGTGAGTTCGCTGAAATGCATTAATCTCTTTCAGTGCGATGACTGGCGGCCCGGCCTGGTCGTAACTACTAACGTCTGTTGTTAAGCCAACTTTTTCGCCATTTCACGTTGATGTTGCAAGACAAAATTACTTTTTGAAGTGCTTACTCAACTCGCACATGCATATTGCTTGAAGATTCTTAGCACTTTGTACTTAGTGATCCAGCTAACAATTTTTTTGGGACACAGTAGGTTGTGGTGAAAGGAGTTGCTGTTGATATTTATTCGCTTGACATCGAAGTGCACTCATTGTGGCTCAATTGGCGTAGATTGTTATGTGTGTTAAATGTTTTGTGGGGTTGAATTATTAATATTTTTTTCAGTGTAATGTCGTTCTGTTTATTAATAATTATTATACTTTATATGATTGCCATGTCCATTTCTCTATATGCATACAAATCATAAAGTTTTTGAGCTATCAATTTGAAATTTTGCTCACACTCGCTTCTCTTCAAGCAGCTTCTTGTCGCATTCACCGGAATCGCCGATCTTTAACCACTATGAGTATCGGTATCTTTATGAAATTCGCCATGATCATTATAATGATCATTAATCGATAATTATCGAAGGTATTACTACAGTCTCCAAACGAATTGTTCAGATCAGACCACTATAGCATATAGCTGTCATACAAACTGTTTAGTTAAACTCAAGACCTTGTATGAAAAACTTTTTTATTTGACAAGGCATCTTCACGAAATTCGACACACATAATAAATCATGGGAACACAACAATATCCGAACATATTGACTGGATCGGACTGCTATGACATACAGCTACCATACAAACAGATCATTGAAATTCAAGTCCTGGTAAATAAAACTATTTTCTTCTTCTCTTAATTGGCGTAGACACCGCTTACGCGATTATAGCCGAGTTAAGAACTCATTAATTTTACAAAATATCCTTACGAAACTTGGTGTATGTTATTGTCCAAGAGAACGCTATAACTTCCGAACATATCGTTTGGATCGAATTACTACGGCGTATTGCTGCCTTACAAACTGAACCATCGAAATTAAGTTCTGGTATGTAAAACGTTTTGATATCTTCACGAAACTCGACGAGATTATAAGCTGATGCAATCGCCGAACAAATTTCTCAGCTAGGAATTTTTTTTAATTTGTTAAATAATTTTTTTTTGAAATTTTTGTTAAATAATATTTTTTTTTTATTTTTTTTTTTGTTAACTAAATTTTTTTTTAATTTTTTGGTTAAATAATTTTTTTTTGTTAACAAATTTATCAGGTCGGAAATTTTTTAATTTGTTATTTTTTTTTTTTTTTGAATTTTTTTGTTAAATAAAAATTATTTTAATTTTGTTGTTAAATAAATTCTTTTTTTAATTTTTTTTGTTAAATAATTTTTTTTTTTAATTTTTTGGTTAAGTATTTTTTTTTTTTTTGTTAAATAAATTTTTTAATTTAATTTTGTGTTTTTTTTTATATATATATATATTTTTTAATTTTTGTTTTCATATTTTGTCTCTAGATAATATTTATTTTTTAAATTTTTGGTAATTTTTTTTTCCTTTTAAGTTTCAAAAATATGTTTTTTAAATTCTTTTTTGTTTCAAAAATCCTGTTTTTAATGTTATAATTTTTTCATTTTTGATTCCAATTTTTTTATGTCTTGAACATTTGTTTCTTCTAATTAGTTGTTTATTTTTTTTTTTTTTTTTTTAATTTTTTGTTTCAAAAATATTTTTATTTGAAATTTCTTTTCTTTGATTTCATTCTTTATGATAAAAATACTTTTTGTTTTAAAATTTTTTTATTGCAATTTTTGATTTCATATATTATCGCACAAAAAAAAATTTTTGTGAACTTTTTTTAATTTTTTAATGTAATTTTTGTTTTCATATACATATCACCGCACAGATGTTTTTTTTGTGAATTTTTTTATTTTTATTTTTTTTTCTAAATTTTTTGTTTCAAAAATACTTTTTTTTTAATTTTTGGTTTCAAACATTTTCTTCTAAAAAGTTATTTTTTTTTTTAATTTTTTGATTCGTTTCAAAATTTTATTTCTTAAAAATATTTTTGTTCCTAAATTATTTTTTCCGAAACTTTTTTTTTTTGTAATTTTTTAATGCAAATTTGATTTTAATTTTTTTTTATTTTTTTGTTTTTACAAATATTTAGCTTTGTATTAAATAATTGTGGCTATAAAGCGTTGTATTATTTCAACTTACTTTTCTAAAACTGAAGAGCATAAAAAACTAAATTTATTTATTTTTTTTTTTTTTTCAAAGTTGGTAAACTAAGTAGTGTACTCAGAGGTTAACCTAATTTTGCGCCACTTTTGACCTCACTCATGCCAGACGACAAAGTTTCAAAGCTTAGAGTCAAAGCGCAGTTAACTAGCGCTAAGTACTGTTATTTCCATCAAAAACACAACGACATAGAACTTAATTTTCACATATGACACATACATAAAAACTACATAAATACTACATGCTGCATACACCCATATAAACAGAAGTATGCTCTTAATTTGGAGCACGAAAATTTTGTGACATTTTTCCATGAATTTCTTCTTTATAGTTTTTTATTATATTTTCTCTCTTTTTTTGGTAATTCACATGCGCAACACTACTTTTTAATGAATCCCAAACATTGCTTTGTTGTTGTGCAGCCAACAACAAGCGCAATCTGCAAAAGTAAGTTTGTGAAAAGCTTTGCTCAGCAACAAACATGCCGTTAATGACTTGACGCGCGCAGCTCGTGATGACAAGCACAAAATTTCAGTGGATTTTGGCAAGAAAATAACAAAGTTTACAAAAAAAAATTTACAAAAAAAAAGCGGATAAAAAATAGATAAATGAAATTCAGCAACTGACTTGCAATAAAAAGCACTCGCCCTTTTGTTACCGTTAAATAAAATTCTACTAAATTCATTTGGTGAATTTTGCGCCCTTTCATCTAACGACTTTGTAAAGAATATTGCAGTGAAAGCGCGCCATTGCTGCAATGGCTGCTAAAGCAACATAAAATGAAGTGCAAAAAATCGCGGAAAAAATGCAGCATGCAATGCAACTAATGAATTTAAATTTACAATTAATAGACTTTTGGTGAAGTGGTAAAAACGACAGTGAAGTGGGGCTTGTAATTTGGCAAATGCTGTGGAAAAAACATTAAAAAGTGACAGTCGAAAATGCAAAAGGGAGTGCCATATAAAAATCACGAATGAATTTCAATGACAATTCCTATCCGTATTTATTTGTTTATTGCATTTTTTCAGAATATTTTTCTTTTTAATAAATAGTAAATGAAAAACGGCTGAAAAACGTAGTTCAGTGTCCGAAATAATCTACTCCATTCATGTTTTAAAACTTATTAAGCGAATTAAAATCGGCTCAGCTTAACAAATGCAACGTTTCCTAATTAAAAGTCCACTATTACAAAAACTAAGCAAACTTTAAACAAAATTAAACTATCAATTTTTCATTGCCGCCTGAAGGGTTAGAGCTGGGATTGCCTCAATTGTCGTTTTAATGGTTTGTTTGTTGTTTTGCACACCTCTTGCTTGACATAATCCTTTTAGAAAGATCTGGTGCAGTAGTCAGGTCAGCTGACCTTGGGGGCCAGCGGAAAGTGTAGTTTTTTTGATATTAATATGTTTTCAAATTCAAAGTTGGAGCGCGTAATAACCGACCTGGCTATGCGTGTAGTTGATCCACCTTATTAGAACGAAACGCCATTGAAAGACATACTTCTGGGTAAAGAAAAACTCATTCCTCATCTTCAAATAACGGTGCCCATTGACGGTTAGTATTACACCATTTTTTAGGCCACTCTAGAGGGCCACAAAATAGGCCATTTTTGAGATTTTTTTTCCGGAAAACTATTAAATAAATCTGGTTTTTAACAAAAGGGATTTATTATACATATAATTAACTGCTTATAACTATTTTTGAAGAAAAATTAATTGAAAAATGGCGGCTACACAGCGTTCTCCCTAGGATGTCTCCATTTTTCGCGAACCACGGCCGGACACACAGCTTCTGTAATTCTTTTTATTTTAATAATTTTAATAAGTTGTTGAAGAACGGTTTCCGCTTGTAAATAGCACTAGCTACAGAAGTACGTAAGATTTATTCGATATATGTGACCTGGTCTACGAAAAGGGGGCTTAGGTGTCAAAAAAAAAAAAAAAAAACAAAAAAAAAATTGAAAAAAAAAAATAAAAATAATGATTTTTTGACACCTAAGCCCCCTTTTCGTAGACAAAGTCACATATGTATTTTTGACAATATGGCGGGCCTTTAACAATATGGCCTCAAAAATTGTTCGAAATTTGCTAATAAAACACAAATTATGCAAATTAAAGAAAAGTCCTACGTACTTCTGTAGATAATGTATTTCTGAAGATGTTGTCGAAATTTCAAGTGAATCGGTTGTAAATTGTTTGAGTTATGTTTCCGGCCAACTTGAAAAAAACAGTTTTGAGATAAACGCGTTTAAAGTTTTGAGTTAGCTCCCTGCCGAACGAACGGCCTTCGACTAGATAACGAAAAGGGGGCATTTAGAATTTTTTCCCTGTCATAATCTTTCGGTATAACATGTATAAGACCACAATGTATAATTAAAAAAAAAAAAATCAATTTTTCGAAAATTCTAGAGTGGCCTAACGCCTTAAGTATGGCCCGACAATACACCTTGATGAAACTGCGCACCACACATAAACTCGTTCTGATTGAAGTTCCGACCCGTGGATTATTTCCGCATTTGATTCACTCCATATACGGCAATTTTGCTCGTTTGCATTTCCGTTTAAATCAATATTATTGTCTTTTTCGTTCATTACAATCATTTTTTGACAAAATTCCAGGCGAATAGGCAAATCTAGAAGGTTTAATCGGCTTGTTATTTGAACTTTGCCCATAAACAGTTTTAAGTCATCATGAATTATCCATTGCAATGACCGTCTGCTAACATCAAGTTACGCTAATACTCGTAAGGTGCGAGTCGAAACCCATGGATATGCCTGAATCGGCAATGCAACAGCCGCGATTGTTTCTTGAACACGTACAAATGGATCTCGATAGTACGGTCTTTTTGTGATACTTCTAGATTCGGCAAATACGTTTATCAACTTCATAATGACCCATCTACTCGGGGGTGCTTACAATTCTACAAAATTGTATAAAATGGAAAATGTTTTGAAAATAATCAATGCAGTGGAATATTGAAATAAGGGAAGATAATGTCCTCTAGACAGATGGACACTCTAGCGGAAAGCACACCGCTGGCCCTCCTCCCAAGGGACGGCACAACGAAGAAAATAAATCTCAAGAAGAATTTCAAAGTAACTCTAGGCAGTAAGAAGGAGTGGAATGATTGCACGCTGGAAAGGCTGTTGGCAGACACTGATGGCTCGAAAAGACCGGAAGGTATTGGGGCAGGTATTGCGGGTACTAAGCTGTAGATATCTATGGGCTTCTTCCCAAGCATCTTCCAGGCTGAAGTTCTTGCGAAGGCCGACGAACTGGTCCGCACGGCGGCAGGGTCCGAGATGTTGGGACCAGAGCCGTACATAGCAGTAGGACCCCACACTCTTAAGGAGCTGCTCCGCACGGAGAAGAGAGAGGAGAGAAAGCGGCACTGGCGGCAGGCAGCAAGCATGCGCCACGTCAAGCTGCTCCTAGGAGGGTATAACCTCTCCAGGTTTAAAGAATTAATTAACATCCCCCGTGAGAAATTCCGTCTCCTCGTCGCAGTCTACACAGTGTACTGTAAGCTCAGGAAGCACCTGTCCAACTTGGACATGGTCTCCTGTGCTAACTGGCGGTTCTGCGACCTGGAACAGGAAACACCAGCACACCTAATCCTAGATTGCACAGCAATCTGTGGGAAAAGGCTTAAGGCCCTGGATTCCGTTTATATCAGCAGGGATCACATCACCTCACTGGCGCCCGGCAAACTACTGGAACTGTTCAGGCTGCTGGGGCTCTGGGAGGTCATGTGATATAGGAGAGGGCACCCTCTCCTAGATCGCGGTGCAGAACCTCAATTAATATTATATTCTATATTAAAATAGAGTTGCCACCATATAGTGTTATTTTTCTAATTGAAAGAACAACTAATACTAATAACGATTTTGCTTGACTGAAAGTAGAGATCTCACACCCAAACCCATTGCAATACCGTTTTCTTCGTCTTTTAGCACACTTCTAACCTTATCAAGTGTACCGGCATGCTACTCAGATTCTTAGCACCGTAGAGCGCTTTATACTAGGACTTTTAACTATAGCTGAGATGCCCGAACCGCGCATAAACCTCATACAAATTCCTTTGCTGCTGCTGACAAGGTTTTAACGGCATGGAGGCAATCTCGAAACTAACGCTCCAGCTATTTCTGCAAGTTGTATTAACCACAAACTCAGTTGCCGGAATACCTTGATCACCAGCGCAGTTTAGGCTAGGTTAAGAGTTCGATCCTAACACGGATCTCACTTGAACAGCTTAGAAAGTCAGTCCGTTGTGGTACCTAAAAAACCAAAACTGTTATATAATGGATCATCAGACCCTTACAAATCGACAAAGCCCTTGAGCATGTCACAAATTTGTTGAGACAGTTAATGCCAGTTTCGATTATGTTTTCTGCTGGTTCGCCGAGGGTAAGACTATCGAGATGTTTCAGCCACAGTCTTACAAAGACTGCATAATGATGGAGAAAATATCTAAACGTTTCCACCTCACATTCTTTCTCCATATAACTTTACGTCCGACAAGATTTTTAGCTTTACCACATGCATTCCTGTTGGACATTGTCCAGTAAAAACCGCTACGATTGCGGCAATACATTGCCTGATCGAATTACCTTTGTAATTAACAAAATGGTGGCCTAAAGAAATTTTTTTCTTCAGATTTTCGAGAAAAAAACTAGTAACAAAAATTTAAATTAAAAAATTTTTGATCCAGATCAAAAAAACTTGTAAATTTTATTGAAAATATTTAAGCGGTTTTCCAGTTCCAGTGGTCGCTAATTCGAAAAACATAGTTTTGAGAAAAAAGCAATTTAAATTTTACACGAACGTTTCCGAGCGCCCTAGAACCCTTTACTAATTATCGAAACACTCGAAAAGTATTTACCGGATTTACTTAAAAATTTCAGAGGATATTTACAAGACTTTTTTTTATTTTTTTTTTTTTTTTGTTTTTTGAAGATCTTGACTACCCCTTACTCCTCAAGCTATAGTGTAAACCTCGTTAAAGATTTTTATCATCGTCAATATCTTCTCAGTGAATTCTTCAGCCGTTCAAAGGACCGATAATTCTTGAAAAATGTGTTAAAAAATATACAAAGTTTCAGGCAAGAGTATAAGCGGCATGATATCACAATACAAATTAATATACTACTTTCCTGAATTCGGTGCCATTTGAAAATTCTCCATTATTTTGGCGACCGAATTAACTGCCGTTATTTGTTTGCTATGCGTTCACGTTGCCACTTTTGCCCATTGCACAGCAAATTGTGCACTTTGACATTAGAGTAAGTGCAACATGTCCTACCAACGCCATGACTAAGCGCAGCTTTGCATTCAAGTGGTCGCCACTAGCTGCTATGCCCATGTCATTGACGCTGTCGCTGACGTTATTTGCCATTGCAGCGAAATGCAAATGAGCAGCCAGTGCTTTGTGTGCGTTCGCCACCGCCGCCGCTGTATTGGTGGTTAATCTTTGAGCGCTGGTTAGTGCCCACTTATTGGTTGGCTGCTCGGTGATTTGTTTGTTTGTTTGTCGTTCGTTAACTGCAGTGGACGCGACAAGCGAAAGCAATAAAGACGACACAACAACAACAACAACAATCTGCTAGTGACAACAAACAATGTTAAGTGAAAATTCATCGGAGAATTGACGTTCAAATTGTGTTCACTTTGTATTCACCGTTCTGCTGTGGCGGGCAACCAACACATACGCACACACACACACATACACATACAAATGCAAGCGGCGTGCTGGTCAAAATGTCTCATATGCAATCGTTTGTCCAGTTTGTCGTTCGCTCGTTGCTTTTAGCGCTGTTGTGGTTTTCAAGTGACTCCTCTTGTGTGCAGTTAGGTCCCAACGCTGTGGCTGGTCACTGGCATGGCCTTTGTATGGCTACAAATTTCGGTTATGTGCGTTTACTTTGAGCACATAATATGATTTTCATTTGCTATTTTTGGGAAAATTTGGTTAAAAATGTTGCATGAGCGGGTTTATTAAACTGTTTTTGAATTAAAATGAAATTTTTATCTTCATATTTATTTTATAACGCCGCTTAAGGTTTGTGCTAGATATCGGACCCAGTTTTTTCTGCTACTTTACTAGTCGGCCTTACTACATTATCTGTAAACAAGATTCTACAAATTGATAGAAACACAGAGATAGTCTCATATATTTTTTGAGTAAGTTTTATGCTAGATATATACCTCTAGACTTCATACTACTTATCTGCTGATGTCCTCAGTTGAAAGAACTTGGATTTTGTTTCGATGATAGTTTGAATACACAACCATCCTTGAAGAATTTACATCATCAGCTCATTCAACTAAATATAGCATTAAAAAGGATAATTTGTAGACACAAACACGTTCCTAACCTTAAATATTTTTTCATTTGCTGTTCGTTCCATCAGAGAAAATAATTTTGCTTTTACTAATTCGTTTGCTTTGATAATAAAGGCATTTTCTACATTTATACAGAGCACTTTCGTTAATATAATCACCTATGAATTTCACAAACTTGACTTTTGTTTATTATTTTTCTTATTTTTTATTGACGTAGACACGCAGATTGTGGGATTTCGCTTTTTGTGGATTGGGCGGTAATTTTTTCGTCCGATCATAAGTCTAAAAATAAGCTGATGGACGCTACTTATCAGTTCTTCGCCGCCTTATTTGTATAACTCGGAAGGCAATCCATCGGCTTTCGTCGCTTGTTGTACGAGTACTTCAGATGGGTGATGACTAGTCAAACTTCTTCAGGGCCGGGCAAAGCAACGTCCCTCAATCGTCATCGATTGGGGAATCAGGTTTGCCATCTCCTGGTGTCATGTTTTTCTGTTTCTGTCCCTCAGCAGGCTGGAGCAGTGTTCCTTTCATGATTTCACCATGCTCTGGGCATCAGCCACTAGATCACCACCTTGGGTTCTACAAGAGTATGCTCCGGTCTTGAAACCATTTGTTACCGCATCTTTTCGTAGAATTTTCGAGCACAATCCCTGTCGATTTGTTTGACAAGCTCTTCGTACACACGTATTGCGGCCTCTCTCTTTATTTTTATACCCTGAACAGGGTATATTAAGTTTGTCACGATGTTTGTAACACCCAGAAGGAAGCGTCGGAGACCCTATAAAGTATATATATAAATAATCAGTATGTTGAGCTGAGTCGATAAGCCATGTCCGTCTGTCTGTCTGTCTGTATATATACGAACTAGTCCCTCAGTTTTTAAGATATCCTTTTGAAATTTTGCAAACGTCATTTTCTCTTCAAGAAGCTGCTCATTTGTCGGAACGACCGATATCGGGCCACTATAACATATAGCTGCCATACAAACTGAGCGATTGTAATCAAGTTCTTGTATGGACAACTTCCACATTTGACAAGATATATTCACAAAATTTGGTATACATCATTTTCTAACAATGTAACCTCTGAAGAAATTGTTCAGATCGGTTAACTATAACATATAGCCATACAAACTGGACACATAGTTACTAACAGAAATGCACCTGTGAAGGGTTTTTAGCTTCGTTGCAACCGTAGTTAACGTTTTTTCTTGTTTTTAATGCTCTCGCTTGCTTATTCAACTCTCGGTGTCTATCCCATTCCGCAGGTCTTGTGTTCGATTGTAACGTTGTGTGGTAGGCAGACTTTGTTCTCTACGCTGCGACACAGTATTCCTCATCGTACCAGCTTTTCCCGAAAACCAATAGTCTCGTTTGCAGCTGTACGTAAGAAGCTTGAAATGTCGTTCCATAGTGCAGAGGTGGGTGCATATCTTCGCTAAAAAATAGTGGTTCGAGTCAATGCTAGGATATTGGTCTGGTTGGTAGACAAAAAGCTTGATTAATTTTTCTATACTGGACTCTAGTACTAAAGATAATCATATTTCGGACGCCGGCGAAGTCGATCAGTCTCAACCCATTTGGAGATATTTCATCATGGAGGCTGTAGAGACTAGTTGGGGTATACTGTATAGGGTCTCAGATGTTTGCTTCTGGTTGTTACAAACTCAGAAACTTAATGTTCCCTGTTTTGGGTGCAATGAGAGAAACCTAGACTAGAGTATGCGGCACCGCTTTCGTTCTGAGTTCCTTCCAGTTTACTGAATATGAGTATCATAACGGCATTATGCTGAACCGCGCCTGTTTCTACTGGCTGAAAACCCTCTCTTCAACAGTTTATATTTGCCTGTGTGTATGAATTAAGCATTAGAAAAGTGCACTGTGCATATTTATGCTAGCCACCAGTACATGAAACGCTACCCTGCATAAATATTTCCGTTCGAGTCTCCTCATAAACAACAACAACAGCATAACAAATAGTTGCAATATGAGCAGAAACAAGCAACCTCATTAACAGGACAATGTATGCGCGTCAAATGCAACAAAAAGTTATAGAGCAGCACGCTGTCGAGTAATTGTGAACACTACAAGCACATATACACATACAAATATATACACAGTTAGTAGCACAAGCAGCTACAAAGCGACGTTGCTACATATTTGTGTTGCAACGCATGGCAACAAAGTCGCAATTTGTTGTTATTATTATGCACATCCACCTCTGTATATGTATGTATGTATGTATGTATGCGCTTGAGTACGAGTATCTTCTAAACCGGATGCGGATGCGCCGACATTGCTGTTAAATGTAACCATAAATGCGTCAGCTGCTCTCGCAGCGCCTTGCTGTAGGCTACAGACTACAATCTAACTGTTTAGTTGTTGCTATTTCATGCACGCGCTTGTTGTTGCGTGTTGTTTTTGTACGGATGCCGTATTAATGCCGCCATTTTAATGTTTATCACAGCGGAAAGCGGAAGTGCTAGCAAAATGTGCAACAATGTTGCAGCACTTGGTTGTTTTGTCTGGCAGCAGATTGCTGCGTCTAGTGGTTGACATTTCATAAAATCATGCATTGACGCATTGCAAATACCGTTAAGTGTGTTGACAACATGACGGCTAATTTTTTTCCATTGTTCTTCTGTTGGTTTTTGCAGCGAAGGGATTTTTCATAATCTCGTTCTTTATAAGTTTGTGCTGTGATATGCTTTTGGACATTAAGGCTTTAGGTAAAAGTACTTTTTAATAATAAAGGCGCACTTTTTTGAAATTACCGAATAAAATGCTGTCCTCATGAGTGTCTCAATCTCACTTATGATTTCATATTATTTATACTTGTCTCTCCCAAAGACTCCAGTTCTATCAGTATAGAACTCTACTAAATTCGCTTTGCAAAATGTTGTCTCATTTATTTTTTGGTGAAGCGAATCACAATGTTGAATCTTCATTCGTCTTCCTCACGATCCTGCACAACTACCTCTGAAATTCCAGTTCTATTCTCAGTGAACTACGCTACTTTTGTGTTAGAATTAGCCGAATTTCGACCAAATCTTCATTTTTCCTATGATCTTTTAAGCCTCAAAAACCTGTAAGCAACTCTTATTTTCATTCTTCTTTATTGGCGCAGCCACTGCTTTCGCGGTCATGGCCGACTTTATAACAACGCGCCAGTCATTCGTCATTTTCGCTGCTTGGCGTCAATGGAAACTTCCCAACGAAGCCAGGTTCTTCTCCACCTGGTCTTTCCAACGAAGTGGAGGTCTTCCTATTCCTCTGCTTCCCCTGGCTAGTACTGCTTTGAATACTTTTAGAGCTGGAATATTTGTATCCATTCGTAGCCGCTTGTCTCTTAATTCGCTGAACTATGTCATTGTCGTCGTGCATCTCGTACAAGTCATCGTTTCACCGACTGCCGTATAGAACCTTTCAGTCAAACACGCGTAGCGTTGACTTATCAGATGTTGTCATCGTCGATGCCTCTGCACCATAGAGCAGGACGGGAATAATAAGGGACTTATAGAGTTTGGTCTTTATCTACTCAATCCGAAGTAGCACCTGTAGGCAAGAGTTATTCTACATTGGATTTCCAGACCGACATTGTTGTTGCTCTTAATGCTGGTTTCAAGATAGACTAAATTATCTACAACTTCAAAGTTATGACTGTCAACAATGACGTGGGTGCTTAGTCGCCAGTGCGACGACTGTTTGTTTGATGACAGGCCTTGCCCTCGTTCACTGCTAGACCCATCCGCTTCGCTTCCATTACCAGCTTGGAAAAAGCAGAACTAACGGTAAAGGTTTTGAGGTCAATGATATGCACACTCTTATAAAAGATTGTACTTTCTCGATTCAGTTCTGCAGCTGAAATATCTTTTCCAGCAATAGATTGAAGAAGTCGCACGATAAGGAGTCGCCTTGATTGAAACCACGTTTAGTATCGAATGGGTTGGAGAGATCTTTCCCGGACAGAGATTTTGGTATTGCTCAACGTCAGTTTACACAGCCGTTGTAGTGTTGCGGGGACACCAAATTCATCGCGTCATAAAGGCAACTACTTTTCGTGCTGTCAAAAGCAGCTTTGAAATCGAGGAGGAGGTGGTGTCATTTGATCCCCTTTTCACTGGTATTTTCCAAAATTTGGCGCTGGGGGAATACCTCGTCAATTGTTGATTTTCCAGGTCTAAAGCCACACTGATATGGTCCAAGCATGCAGTGCGTTGACGGTGGGTGTTAATCTTTCACACAATACGCTCAATAGAACCTTATATGCGATATTGAGGCTTTTCCCACGATAGTTGGCGCAGATTGTGGGGTCTCCCTTTTTGTGGATTGAGCAGAGCACACTTAAGTTCAAATCGTCGGGTATGCTTTCATCCGACATGTTCTACAAAGATTCTGATGCGTGCTGCTTATCAGTTTTTTGCCGCCGTATTTGAATAGCTCGGCCGGCAATTTATCGGCCCGCGGCTTTTTTGATCTTCAGGTGTGTAATTGCTATTCAAATGTCTTAATGGTCGGGTACTGAAACGTCTGCTCCATCGTCATCAACTGGGGAATTGGGTTCGACATCTCCTGGTGTTATGCTTTCACTGCCATTCAACAGGCTGGAGTAATTTTAGTATGCTCTTGGCATCAGTCATTAGATCTCCTCTGGGGTTCTACAAGAGAATGTTCCGGTATTGAAAACTTCTGTTGGTCGCCGCCACTTTTCGTAGAATTATTGAGCATTAATCAGTGAAAAAAAATTTGAATATCATGAGTATTGTTTTTGTAACTCATCATCAATAATCAGCCTGAAATTTGAACTCCTTAAAGTATGCCAACTTCGCTTTCGTATCAGCACCTATCGATATGCAACCTGCAAGTGATAATTTGTCTTTTGCTTGACCTCAAAGTGTCCTTTCTGACACCGTTGCACAAAAGTGCACGCACAAGTGTGTCTACTTATGTCCGCACGCGTGATTATCAGCACATTTATAACTACATACATACTACAAAATATATATGTGTCTCTATGCATATGTATGCGCTTTCCGACTCTTTGTGCGAGCATCCCAAAATCCTGTGGTCTGCCAGTTGGCTGATTGGTCGTAAGTAAGGTATTCATGCGTAACTAGGTGGTGGCAGCGGTCGAGCGCATTGGCGGTCGTTTCTTGTGGCTATGCTGTTGACAAAGATCGGTGAACTCAAGCGTATGCACTTGCTGCTGCATTCCACTGACACCGAAAAAAATCTGTATATTTGCTGACGCCTTTCCTGACGCTTTTGCTGCATTTATGCTTTGCTCACTCCCACTACACGCGCTGTTGTTGTTGACCTGCTTGTGTGCGACATGAATACGGTTTTCACTTATAAGTAAGCACCCACACAGACACGCATGTACATGCACTCATACATATATTAATAGTTTGTCTACAAGTGAAATCATATTTGATGCTGACTACCAACTGCTAACTTGCGGTAAAGAGTGTTTTATGTGTCACTTGCAGATAAAGTTCAACGCTGCAACAATAGTATAAGCCAACAACCACAACAATAAAATACTATATACCGTTATTCCTAATAGTTTAAATGACAAAAGCATAATGTTGCCAGCAGCAGGAATACACTTTTACCATTTTGTACAGATAATGGCTAGAGTTGAAATACACTAGGGTCTGCGTTATTTTGCAAGTTCATTTTGAAACCCAAGCATTTGGCATGGATTATTGTTCAAGACAACGGTACGAATTCCTATTAAATGATTCAAATCGTACCAACATAGCTTATAGCTGCCATACAAACTGACCGATCGGAATCAAGTTTTTGTATGGAAAACTTTTTTATTTGAATAGATGTCTTCCTGAAATTTAACGTGGGTTATTTCCCAAGCCAACGATTCAATCTCTGCAAAAATGGTGTAGATCGGACCACTATTACATATAGCTGTCATGCAAACTTACCGATCGAAATCAAGTTTTTGGATGGAAAACTGTTTTATTTGACGAAATATCTTCGTCAAATTTAGCATGACTTAATTTCCAAAGCAACGGTGCAATGTCCGAATAAATGGTTCAGATCGGACCACTATATTATATAGCTGTCGAACAAACTGACTGATCAAAATCAAGTTTATGTGTGGAAATTTTTTTATTTTTGTTTTTTCCTGGTTGTTTTATTTTTGTTCGAATACAAAATTTAACGCTCTACAAAAAACATCTTAATGAATTTTTTAATGAGACCACTCCTTTCAAAGTTATACGCAGTTAAAGTTAGGCATCACATGAACTGAGCAATCATACAAGTGATTTACACATGCTGTGTTACGCATACGACATGGTGTACTAATGTATGAGTACAGCACAGCTGACGTGTAACTTTAAGTGCATGTAACTTTTGAAAATGTATTGTTATGAAAAAATCACCAAACCATTTTTGTGGATCGGAAGATTTCGTATTCGAATATCTTCTTTTAAAATTTGTAATATTATAGGCTTTGGAGATAAAAAAGTTTAAAAAAAATTCCACATAAAATGTATGGGAAAATAATAATATTGATTTGGCTTGAATTGAAAAAAAGAGCTTGCTTATGTTATATACTAGATCATTAGGGGGAATCCACAAAAAAAAATCAACTTGTGAACGTAAAACGGACACCCTAAAAAACACACTCACACAAAAATGCAAGCATTAGCATAAGTCTTGTATGTATGTACACATATCTCTACGATTTAATTTTCACACATATGATTGTGCGCATAACACTTGAAAGTGTCATAAAAACTCACATCTCTGTTGGTATATGTGTATTTAATACTATAAGTTTGTATGTGTGCATATTTGCGGTCACCCATTTTGTTTTTGTTGCTCGTCTTTATTCGGCTCACAGCAGCACAGCAGTTGTGTGTGGAATATAGTCAAGTGTGCACTTGTGTTTAATGCACTCGAAAGCCCAAGACAAAAGTGCAATTTTATCACTTTAATTCTCACTTCAATTTAAAAGCAAGGAAGTATATGGTCGGCCAGAGGCAGTGCGTGCCATTGAGTGACAGACTATTTTAAGATTTATATTAAATGGATTGTTCGGATTATTCACATTGAAAACTGTCAATTCACACAATTAAAGTTTAATATTGTGCTGGGATTTGGTTTGAGAAGGTGCTTTCCAGAAATGCAGATCTCTCGTCAAGCATTTGAACTTTGCACCTAAGCTGCTCTTAATCGTTGTCATGAGAGAGGTATGAAGATGGTATAGGTACATAATATAGCTATGTTGAAGGAAGTAGTAATATAAGGTTTAGTTAAAAAAAAAAAAACAATTGGTATTTGCACGAATATGAAGATTGTATATAGCATGAATCGATCTTAGGTTAAATTTGCACCACTTGGTTCGATGACTTTTTGCTATTTTACGAGGGCCTAATAATGAGAATAGGAATATTTATCAACGAAAATGGTTTTATTGTTTTTCAAAATATTCTTCATCAAGATTTATACACTTTTGCATGCACTCAAACCAATTTTCGAAGCACTCCGATTGAGACACCTCCAAAACAAGGATTTTGAATGCTTCAACAGTATCTTCTGGCGACGAAAATCGTTGACCACGCATTATTTTCTTGATGTGTGGGAATGAAAATAAGTCATTGGGTGCCAAGTCAAGGCTGTACGGCGGATGACCCATAAATTCGACGTTTTGGCCGGTCAAAAAGGCGCTGGTTTGAGCCGATGTGTGAGAGCTCGCATTGTCATGGTGCACAATGATTCGTGTTCTCTTGTTCGTTTTTCGAAATTCTGCGAAGACTTCAGGCAAACAAATGTTGGTGTACCACTCAGAATTGACCGTCCTACGTTGCTCAAGCGGATCAGTCGCCACATGACCAGTTTTGCCGAAGACACAAGCGACCATTTGCTTCGAAGTGCTTCTTCCACGAACAACTTTCGTTGGATTTAGCTCGTCTTGGAAGACCCACACGGTCGATTGCTGTTTTGTTTCGGGCTCATACGCATAGATCCATGATTCGTCACCTGTAACGATCTTATAAACGTCTTTTGAAGCACCGCGATCAAATTTTTACACCAATCCACACGAGCCTTTTTTTGAGCGATTGTCAAATTGTGCGGGATCCAACGAGAACAAACCTTTTTTACGGCCAGGTGTTCATGCAATATTGAATGTATGCTGGTGGGAGAAATGCATAGGCATGCCTCTATCTGAAGGTATGTTACATGACGGTCTTCCATTATCAGTTCACGTACGGCATCGATGTTTTCTGGCACAACGACTGTTTTTGGACGACCTTCACGGAATTCATCTTTGAGCGAGCGTCGGCCACGATTGAATTCGTTATATCAGTTTTTCACAGTGCTATAGGATGGTGCTTCATAACCATACAAAGATTTTAGTTCATCGATGCACTCTTGTCGTGATAATCCTCTTCGAAAGTTGTGAAAAATGATCGCACGAAAATGTTCACGAGTTAATTCCATTTTTTGGCCGAGGTGAATTTTTTAATTCCCTGTAAATAAAACAATTCTCTATTAAATGACAAAACGTTCTGAGTGATGTTATGCTAAAAAATGTCAAACTTTCCAATGGAAATGTTAAATTGCACCTGGCAACACTTATATATATAGCAGCCTACGTATAAGAGTCTGTTTTTTGGGCGATCGATAAATTGTATGGGTTTCAACGTGAGCAAATTTTCTGCAGTCAAATACAAACAATAAATGTTCCAATGTTCTTGCAATATTGAATGTATTCATTTTTTTGCCGAGATGAATATTTTAAGTTACTGTAAACAACACACATAGCACTTGTATGTTAAAATGTTCTAAGTATGTATACCATCAAAAATGTCAAACATTACGATCACTTTGTGACTTTTGGTATATTGTAAGGTGAGAGAGGATTCATCCCAAATCTCTCCTAATAAAAGGCAACCTAAGTGATACGAACTCTCCCAGCGCGGCAGTTACAAATATATGTATTTCCTGTCGAAATAGTTCATTCAAATTGGGCAAAAAATAAGAATGAAGTTATACAAATTTCCAACAAGTAAATTTTCAAATAGTGAATATATTCAAAATAACTTTAAAACTCGGATTTTTGGAAAAAATACTTGAGTTGAAAGCACACAAAATATTTTTTAAACAAGCTAGGTTAAATTAGGTTAACCTAGTAGGCAAATAAACTACGCATAGATCAGTTTTGGTTCTTTGCGATACCATATAGAGTTCAGTCACAAGGTTCATGAGAAGTAGTCATCCTTTGGGATGCCTACGCTTGACGCGAACTTTAACAGGCTCTGTGCCCTCACTATCTATACCTCCTTCAGTTTATCATATCCCAGATGCTTACAGCATAGTCTTGCCAATGCGGGACAAGTGCACAGGACATGCTCCATTGTTTCCCTTGGTGGCATTCCTTGCAGTCTTCTAGATCTGTCAGCGAAATAAAAAAATGCAAAGTTGTCGCTATACGGCGCATATTCTTAATTCAAGTCTAAGAATACAATTTACACATTTACCTTTTTCACACAACCTTCTAAGCGAACACACTGCGCCGTATAGCGACAACTTTGAATTTTTTTTGCTGTTCATGGGATCAGAGTCCCATATTTTTGAACACTGATTCTTATGAAAAATTTAACGGGGAATCGAATGGAAAGGTCAATTTTGAAAAATAGTTGGCGGAAAAGCATAAAAATCAGGGTTTTTGGAATAAAATGTTTTTTTTTTTTGGATTTTGAAAATTTTTTTGGATTTTGAAAATATTTTTATCAGAAAGCTGAGATTTTTTTACATAGAATTGGATAACTTAAAAATTTTTTTCACTCAATTTTGAGGTCGTTAAAAAATAAAAGAGAAAGTCATTTTTTTGTTTGATCTCAATTTGAAGTGCACGCCAAAAAACAATGGGGCAACTTTGACCACTAAAAAATTAACAGATATTCTTCTATTGGTCTATATTATGATATTCTAAAGTTTGGTCAAAATCGGAGAACCACGGGTACAAAACCATGTCGCCAATTGATGGAATGGCCCACATATACTTATTTCACTCTAAAGAATATCTTTCGAAATCTAATAACTTCTCTTTCATTTCAAAATAGTCACAATAATACCTATTTAAGCTACCTTCCTTTATTCTTTATTCTCTTAAGGCACATCTTCTATTTAATCATTTTTTAAATCAACAAAGACTCGTCTTACGTCGAAGTGCGGCTGCCAATGAAGGTAATATCGACGGTGGTGCCACCATTGTTTTAATAATAACTTTTTCGCTCGTGTTTACTGTTGCTTAGCGCCTTTGGCATTTCGAAAAAGAAAATACCAACAGTAAAGCACAAAGTAATAAATGTGCTGAGCTCTACCGGCAGTCGAAGCGAAAAAGAAAAAAAAAAAAACAAAAATGTAACAAAACACACTAATGCGCCGAACAAAGCACAATAAGCGCCATTATCATTTGTTTTCTTTTTTGTTTTTTTTTTTTTTTTTTTTATATATGCAGTTGGCAACGCAAAGGTGCGCATGCTGGCCGAGAGTACTGGGACACGTGAGTCTAGAGTCTACCAGCAGAGTTAGAGTGATCCAGCAACACAAATGTGTATAAAATAGCACATCAAACAACAACAATAATAAAAGCAAAGCACAAAATGTTGCAAAAAAACGAAGACACAGTTACACACAGATACACAGTTACTTTTAATTCAACTCTGCGCTTGGCTGACACACACACATACGCGCCCGTGTTAAAAACCTTTCCTCCCTCATTGCCACACTTTTGCGATATTAGTAGACATTGCGCATTGTAGTACTGTTATTTATGTAGTATCCGTGTTAGTGTTACTTTGTTTCGCCTCTTTTGCCATTCTTGCAAGAAAAGCGGGTTTTAATTAAAAAACAAAGAGGCAAAAAAGGAAATGTTAGGAAAAAATTAAAAGAACTTCAAAGCGAAAGAGCCCCACATGTGCGCATATAAGGGATATTTTCACCTTGCCACATGCTCCTTTGTTGATGTGTAGACACAAATACCTTCTTTAACTTGCTTCAGGCTTTTATGGCGGTAATGAAGGTGCGGTGGTGCCACTCGGTGCCACGTTGGCATTCAACCCAGTGAACTAGTCGCTGGTAAACGCGAGCGTGTGCTTATAAGGAAGCATGATAATTGTGAACTTTAAGTGGGCGCCTAAGTGCTTAACAAGATGAAGCAGTTCTTATTTTATCACGGTCTTAAAGAAGACAACATTTTCATAGAGTTAAAGAGTCAAGAATGCGAGCGAATATATCTTTACTTCCCTGTTCGTAAGTAATATGTAAGAAATACATGGGTTTTAAATTGAAATTCCTCAAAATAGCAAGAGAGAGAGAGACTAGAGATTTACCTAAGATGACAACAGATTTTTACCCGAAAAAATTCATGAGTCTTCAGAATAGCAAAAATATAGCGCTGAAACTATGTTAGATATTTATTTACCCGAAAAGAAACTGAATTCAAAAAAATTATATTTCCTTGACCAACATTTCCAATAAAATATACCTCATAATATATATTTATTTGAGATTCTCTAAAAATTTATGTTATCCTGAGTCTCAAAGCTTTCCAAAATATATTAGTAAATCTCCCGCTACATTCAGAAAGGATTGTGTTGGGTTCATTTCGAACAAAACTTGGCCTCAACATTTCCACATTGACTCCTCTGTCATTACATGTATTTTTAAAATTCATAGTTTGCCGCAATAAATATTCGAGACAATCGTCCTTATCTTAGCCTTAAGGCGTTCGTTTCTGTAAATCAAGCATTCATATTATTTGATCAACTTTATGACGGCTTGCTTTACATTACTTTTCCTGGAGGTTGAGTAGTACTTTCTCTTTTATTTAGTATTCTTACAGTTTTACAGTTATAGAATAAGAACTCGCTGAGTTTGAAAAATGTTTATACCACTTTCTTGTTCTTTTACAATTTCACTTTCTATCTTTCTCTCTCACAATATCTCTCTCTATCTCTCTTATGTATTTATCATCCTCTTTCTCTATCTCTTTCCCCTTTTATACTTCTCTATATATATATATATATTTGTCTCTCAACCGATCTCTATTTGCCTCTCTCTCTTTTCGTTTGTCTTTAATTACATTTTCAATAACAGCGAGTGCTGATTAGCTTCTTCTTCTTCTTAATTAAGCGTAGACACCGCTTACGCGATTATAGCCGAGTTAAGAACCGCAAGGCTGTTGTTGTTTTTTCATTGGAGTGTTGTTTTTTTTCGTGGCGGGTCCAAAACCCAGCGCACAACCCTATGCATGGGGTTGTTTCGGCTTCTCACTTTAGCTCGCCTTCAAACGGATGTTCTTAGGCTACCCAGAGGATACTTGGTCAAAGACCGGAAGTCGTGAGCTGCTTGAGTCATATGTAAAAGAATCGTTCCCAAGTGAATGGCGATCAGAGAACTTTCCTCACTTGCGTGAACTTCTACACATGACTCCATCCTCCGTAAAAGAATTGTTTCTGGCCACTCCCAAGTGAATGGCGTGCTGATTAGCAGTTATGTCAATATTTTCTACTGTCTTCATGTAGGTTGTACCTTTTTTGAACTGTTCGTTGAGCTATTCTCAACTCAACTCCTTCGTAAAACAAAAACCAACGATCATTCATTTGAATTCCCACCAAATATACGACCTCTAGTCTCTCTCCGGAGGCAAACCATACAGCCTAACAACGAAGTCTTACCCAAAAGAGTAGCTGTGACTAGTGGAGAGGGAGTTTGATATTCCTTGGGATCCAATCCGGCTGACGTTCAAGAGGTGGTATTCCTTCTAATATTTCATGATTCTATGTTCTATCTGTGATTTTATTTAGTTATGATTCTTGACGTGGACATTATTCTGTACACAGTTCTGGTCGGAAGCCTTCCAAGGCTTTAAAAATATCTATCTCACGCATAGACATTTCCTAAGCAATTAAGTCAAATGTGAGGAAGAAGGACAACGGTAACGACAACGGTTAATTATAGCACGCACGCTATAAAATTTGCCAATTTATAATTAATACCACGTACGCACTTGCGGCAAGCAATAACAAATAAAACGTAAAATAGGAGGTTAAATAAATATCGATTATTGACGAATGCGCACAAGGAATAGTGCAAAAGCAACTGCTTAAGGGTTGCGAGTATTATTAACTCGGTGGGCTTCGCCTCCAACAACTCACTCTGGCGAAAAATCGTCAAATAATGTGCCAAGGCAGCGACAATTTTCTTAAACATTGCTAAGCGTATAATAGCACTAGACGTGGTAAGCGAGAATAGAGTAATTTTTGTTAACCGTTGACGGTAGAACTTTATGCATTGCATGCCGTCAACAACAAGCTAATTAATGCGTGCCAAAGTAGTCAAACAAACAGTAAAATGTTTGGGATAGTTGTATTTTGCAATAACGGCAAGGACATTTGTGTTAAATCCCGAAAAAATAGAAATACCGTATTATTCACTTAGAATAGTTAAGTTTATATTCAATCTGCAAAAATTTCTCAATCCCGAAATTTCGGGATTTTTAAACTGAGAAAGTCAAAAATTTGCAAACACTTACATATATATGTATATATGTATGTATTCAATACCGGAATTTCGGGATTTGGAAAATGCAAAAGCGGCGCTACATGTATTTTTCGGAATGTTATAATCCTTGATCTGCCAGCAGTTAAATATGTATTCAATCCCGAAAAAAATTTATGAATCCCGAAAATTCGGGATTTGAAAACTGAAAAAATCAATAATTTAAAATAAAAAAAAGTAATCCCAGAAAGGGATTAGTTGGAAATATTTTAATAAAGCACATGTCTTGTTTATGTATGCATTCCCTAAAGAATGTAATCCCGGAATTTCAGGATTTGGAAATTATAACATTGACGTCTAGTGTAATTATCGGAATGGTATAGTACTTGACAGTTAAATAAGTATACAATCCCGAGATATGATTAGTTGTGGAAATACTTTAATAAAACACATATCCCTGATTTGTCAGCAGTTAAAAATGAATTTCGGGATTTGGAAATTAAAAAAGCGATGCTACATGTATTTTTCGGAATGTTATAATCCTTGTTCTGCCAGCAGTTAAATACGTATTCAATCCCGAAAAAAATTTATGAATCCCGAAAATTCAGGATTTGAAAACTGAAAAAATCAATAATTTAAAATAAAAAAAAATGTAATCCCAGAAAGGGATTAGTTGGAAATATTTTAATAAAGCACATGTTTATGTATTCGTTCCCGAAAAAATGTAATCCCGGAATTTCAGCATTTGGAAAATATAACATTAACGTCTAGTATAATTTTAGGAATGATATAGTACTTGACAGCTAAATAAGTATACAATCCCGAAAAAAATTTCAGGATCCCGAAGTTTCGGGATTTAAAATCTGAAAAAGTCAATAATTTAAAATTAAAAAACAATTTAAACCCGGAATGTGATTAGTTGTGGAAATATTTTAATAAAACACTTATCCCTGATTTGTCAGCAGCTAAAAATGAATTTCGGGATTTGGAAAATATAACAGTGGCGTCACATGTATATTTCGGAATGTTATACTTCTTGAACTGCCAGCAGTTTAATATGTATTTTATCCAAAAAAAATTTCAGAATACCGAAATTTCGGAATTTGTCGAAAAAAAACTAGTCCCGAATGTGAGTTCGAAATATTTTAATAAAACACACATCCTTGAATTCAAAGCAGTTAAATGTGTATTTAATTCAAAAACAAAACGAAAAATTTTAACTCTCGAAGTTTCGGAATTCAATAATTGGAAAAAATTACAAAAAATAATCATATGATTTTTCCGAATGTTATAATTAGAGCTTATGCGTCACAAAAATAACTAAATTGCCAAATCAGAAATTCCGATTGTTGAAACTCGATACTTGTCGATATTAGTAATAACGATATCCTCCACACTACACCTAACAGTAGGCTTCTTAACAAAAGTATCACTTGCATATAACCTTCCACAAGTGTGCACATATAGTGGTGGCAAAAATCAACAAATCGACTCAAGGGGCTGATTGCACATTATAAACAAAGAAATTGTTGATTGCTAAGTCTGTGTGTGTGGCAGCGTAATGCCTGTAGGGTGGGAGGATATTAAATTAGCTTGACTTGACTCAAGCTGGTCGATTGACCCTTGTTCATCACGCCACTATGCTATACCACACTAAATGTTAGTGGTCATTAGTTTGCTAGCGCGTATTTACCAAAGGCGAAGCGTGGAAATGACCAAAGTTAGTGACGCAGTGTAGCGTCGCATGTGTAAATGGCATTTGTATGGTTGTTTGTATTTACTTAAGGGTGGCCACAGCTGATGGGGGTTCAAAAGGTAATTAAATCGTGCATACGTTATGTGAGTGGAATTCAACAGAACAATGTCCATATTGACTTGCTTTAACCAGCTTTGCTACTTGCTTGAAGGCGTTAAGCTTCTAAGAAAGCACTTAATGCTATACGAGCCAGCAGGGAAGGGAAAAAGTAATTGGAAAACGTAGTAGGCCTCCCCTGGAACGGTTTTTGTTTTCATTGTCAACCCTAAGTAGCTGTATGCGCATGAAACAGATTTAAAAGATTTTCAAGAGAACGATTTTTGGTATGAAATATATATTGAAACAATATTTTCCATTTTTTTACCAACATTTTATAAGTTACATTGTCATCATCTCGGGCTTTTTGATATGATTCTAATATTGACACGCTTCATAAGCGAAACACTAACCAAAATGTGTTAAGTCGATCCAAAAGAGTTTTTGAGTTCTTCATCTTTTTAGATGGTAACGTCATTAGAGGGTTTGGTTGGACGACTAGCATTAGTATGATTCAAATTTGATCAGTTCCCACATTACTACGGAAATCATTTAACTTTAACTATTGACAATGAACCCAAAAATTATTCGAACAAATATTTGCAACCCGAAAAGTTTCAAAAACTTTAAAAAATACTTTGTTTATGGGAGTAAAGTCCCCAAAGGTCATAAAAAAAACGTATAAAAACTTTCAAAATATAAAAGTTCAGAGAAAAGATTTAATAATTAGGTGTCAAAAACTCAATTTTTTTATTTTTCAATTTTTTTATTTTAATTTTTTTTTTATTTTTTTTTTTTTTAATTTTTTTTTAATTTTTTTTTTTTTTATTTTTATTTTATTTATTTTTATTTTTATTTTTTTTTTTCACTTAAGCCCCCTTTTCGTAGACCAGGTCACATATAGATAATCTCTAGCTAGATTTAAAAAATCTCTAAAAATCTTATTGAAAAATCCGCTCTCAAAGCTGAGGCCACTGACTCCGAATTTCGTTAGTAAATTTTAATACATTCGACTCGTTGTTGGATTGTATATTTTTCCATGATAAAATGGCAAACCTTACCGAAAAGAAATGTCAAAAGAGCGGAAGAAATATGGCGTCGTTTGCTGTCCCTATTGGTATACTTTTGTAGCGTCTCAATTGAAAAAACCCTTTACCTTATAACAAATTTGTGTTTATCAGAAAAACTACATCTACACTTTCTATTTTTCACATTTTTTCCACTTCTATTCCTGACAAGCTGTGTCACATGTTCACCTAATGTCCGCCCACATTTTATGTGCACAGCTAATGGGACGTCATAAAATGACAGCTCGTGCCGGTTAGTTATTCACGAAAAATATGTTGTTGTGAAACACGTTAGTAAAAGTTTCGCGCCACCGTTATACGATAACAACATGAGTTAAGCGTCGCTTGTGGTAAAACAAAAATGTTCAAAAAACTGGAAATGTGCTGAAAAAGTTATCTGCAGCTTCATTTTCTATTACTGTTTTCAACTAGCAGGTTAGTTTTCAACACATAAGCGGTGCTTAGACAAGACTTTGACGCTAAAAAATCAGCGCTCATAGTCGGAAGCTGTAGTTTTCGATTTCACTATTTACCAGTGAGTTTAAAAAACGAGATTATTATACAGTCAACAATTTTTTAGTGACGTAGTACATACTTGTTGTTTAGTGAGATGGTTGTGCATTATTAAATAACTAAATTCTAGCACTTACTCAAAAACATGTAAAAGTGCCTTTTACGAATGACAACATAAAAAATCTATTAAATTATTTTGAATGACAGTCAAAATACTAAAATAATGCGCTAAAAGAGACAACTAACGGCTGTATATATCCAAGGAAAGTGCAAAGCTCATATATTTTTGGACATGGGGAAGCTCAAGACAAAATGGCTGCTTCAGTAATCCAATGTAAGCAAAAACAAAAACAAAAAAATCGTGTCAAAAATCCTTGTAAACAATGCAGAAATTGCTTTGAACTGCTTTCGCGTCGACCATATCTTTCAGACCGAGCTTTAATTACTGTTTTCTGTAGTAAGGCTTCGATTGTAAAATATTTTTTCTGCTTCTTTTTAAACTACAAAAACTAAGATAAATTAAATTTGAAAACATTTTTGATTGAAAAGGTTTTTAGTTTTTTTTTTTTTTGTCAAAAACCATTTTTTTTTTTGGTCAAAAACCATTTTTTTTTTTTTGTGGTCAAAAACCATTTTTTTTTTTTTCAAATTTTAAAAATTGTAGATTTTAACACCAATTTTTAGAATTTTCATAGTTTTACTAAAAGATGAGTTATTAACAAATATTGCGACCTGCCCGCCGTCCGACAAATGCACAAGCTAGATGCATCGGGCAATTGGTTCCCAAAGGCGGAATATCAAAGATTTCGTATCTAAAAAATTTTCGTTTAAATATTTTACTGTAAACTCCAGAAATTTTGCTTCAATAAATTATTTCTTTCCCTCTCAAAAAAATTCTCCAAAAAAAATTTGAAGCCCCTAAAGCGGCTTCCCCCTTAATGGACCGGGCATTCCAGATGCATACCCTTAAACCGTAATCCCAAATGCGTTCTCAGTGGTCGTCATCAAAAGGGAGGTCTCTCATCCGAGCATGTTTTCTCCCTTTCTAAGAGTGTTTTTTTACGTTGCGGGTCCGAAACCCAGCGCACAACCCCGGGGAGGGACGTTTCGCCTTCTCGCTTTAACTCGTTTTCAGAGTTGTAAAATGTTGCAGTTTTTTCTGGTTCGAAGGCTCAGAACGTTGCTTGCAAAGAACATTTAACTATTCTCATATTTTTGGGGAAAAACGCTACATATAATGGGTTGTCAAAAAAGTCTTGCGGAATTTTTTTACTGAATCAATTCGTGTGGCAACCATACATCGAGCTTCTTAGTGACTCCAAGCTCCTTCAAATGGTTTATAACGGTTTGATGGCTCATGCTCAGCTCTTTACCGATGCTACGGCTGCTACTATGCCGGTCTCTTTCGACCAATTCAGCGATTTTATCGCAATTTTCGACGACAGGTCTTCCGGAGCGTGGCGCATCTTCGACCACCTCTACACCAGAACGAAAACGTTGAAACCATCGTTGTGCGGTGGAAATGGAAACTGTATCGGGTCCATAAACTGCACAAATTTTATTGGCGGCTTGAGATGCATTTTTGCCTTTATCGTAGTAGTACTGTATAATATGCCGTATTTTCTCTTTATTTTGCTCCATGTTTGCGACGCTATAACTCACGAACGACTTAAGAAACGACAATCAATCAAACACATGTTAGCGCTTGAAATGAGCTTTCCAAAAAGGTATAGCATGACCCGATGCGACGAATAAAACTAGAACTATGTGCTTTCAGCGCCAACTAGCGGAAATACCGCAAGACTTTTTTGACAACCTATTATAACAAATAACAGTAAATGTCAATATTTTGACAGTCCATTCTAAGTAATCGGAATATACCTACAATTTTTTTTTCGATATATTTTTAAATATTTCCTAAATTTTTAAATTGTTCAACAAGATAGATTTCTTCAAAAATAGTTAGAAAATAATTTTATCCACTAAAACAACAACAAATAACAAGTATCTAATGTGACAGTCTACTATTTGCAATATATTCGCTAATTGGGTAGCAATGCCCCCTACTAAAATACACCATTGATGCCTGCATTTAGAATTCCATGAAAATAAGTTTGCAAATTTGCCATATATACACAGCCATAGATAAGTATATTTTGCATGCCACATGCGGGTACAATGTGGCACAAGGTGTTACAACGTATAACCTTCTGCTGATGTAGTAAGGTAATTTACCTGCATTATTGATTTTTTAAACAGTTCAACCTTACTTCCGTTTGATTGGGTTGAAATAAATATGTGCATTTGGGTGCATGTGTGTATCAGCAATATTGTGCATGGCTCTGCGCTGCACCATGTACATTCGTATATACGCTTATGTATACATATATGTGTGTAAATATGAGCAGCTGCCTATGGCTTCAGCAGAAGTCACACCGGAAAAGGGCGCGCGTATGAGTTTCGCTCGCAAAATTATGAATGCTTATCGCATGAAAAATAGTATACGAGAAAAACTGGCAAACGCAAATATATCGAAAGAAAAATAAATAAAATTAAATAAATAAAGTCATTACAAATAAATGGTAGAGAAATTGGTAGCAGCACGAAGGGCTGGGCTGTTTATTAAAAATTAAATTGAAAATAAATTGGGCAGCAAAATTCAGAAATTTATGGCTTCATATATGTGTATAAACATTTAAGTACACATATGAATATAAATAAAAATTAATTTCCTGTTTTCTTTTTACTCTTTCTAGGTAAGTGCAAAGTTCCACCAACTGCCATATGTCTATAATCATATACTATATTTACCATAAATATCTTAAAATTAATCTACGTAAGTAAAATCAATATATATGTATAATAAGCGCATAAAACAACAATAACAACTGCAGTCAACAAAAAGTGAATCGAAATTTCCATCAGCATTAATAATAATAATAATGAGTTCCACAGAATTGCATGCTTACCCACATGTGTATGTATGTATCTATGTAGAAGTGGCTAAATATTTGCACACGCATATAGATGTACCATTGTATTGTGTACAAATACAAGATTATGTGCCTATATATACAAGGATAGTAACTGTAAATTGCATTGTTACGTAATTTCAGCACAGCTCAGGTAAATATTGCTTGCATTTTCAATACCTGGTAATAACAACAACTTCGTTGATGTTTAATCAATGGTTTGTAATCATAATTACTTGCATAGAGTGTGCCAAATTTGACTACAAATCAGTTAAATTTTGAACTAATTGAGATATTGTGATTAGCCGAGAATGACTAATGAGCTGTCAGAAATTGCTTGGTTAGTAACAATGGTTAATTGTATTCAAGTGGCAGTGAAATATGACTATGACATATTATATAATATACCTACACATACGATATGACTTCTCTGCGTGTTTCACATTTTGATATAAAATGGTTATCCTTCATTTTGGAAAAAATATATGTTTATAACTAATTATTCGTCAAAAATCTTGAAAACTACTCAAGACTTGGGTACGGACAGTCTTTGGTGATATGCCATCAGATGAAATTGTACACGCAAAAAAAAACACCAGTGTCACACAAATCTTTATTACCACCATCAAAATAGGTTCCTGGCTCCTTACCATCAGTATAATAATCCAATTTTCCTTAAGGGGGTATTCTAGTCTAGAGACTCGAATTTCGAGATTTTTTCAACAATTACTAAAAAAGAAGCACTAGATATTTTTACTATCCGTTTTTTTTTTTTTATCATTTGTTTATTAAACTTAGAAGAGTACACAAAATAAATTAAAAAAAAAATTTTTTTTTCATCATTTTAAAAGGGGGGAAATGGGGCCGTGCCCTCATCGCCATGATTTCTACCCTTCTCGTCAACTGAAAAATAAAACAATGACAGATTCTTAATGAGTACGAATGTCGCTATGTCATGAAGCAGATAAACTAAAAAAAAAAAATTTCATAAAATGGCGGCTACTCAAAGGTCGATTTTTTCACTAATTTTTCAATTTTGTCGATTTTTTTTAATAATATTATAAATTTCAAATTTTTATTTTTTGTTGCTTCTAGTGATAGAGATATATTTAAAAAATATTCATGCCAAATTTCAAATAAATCGACTAATTAGAACTTGAGATATTGTGGCTACTGCATCAAAAAAAGAAGTTTCGAGAAAAACGCGTTTAAAGTTTTACGTTATACAATAGGCATTCGCTCAAACGGTCTAGTTGCCACGTCACTAAAATGGCTATAACTTTGAAAATAATTTGAGTTTTGAAAAATCTTTTCAGGGAGATATTTTTGAATATCAAAACTATCGAATTATGAAAAAAAAATCGATTTTTTCAAATTTCTAGACTAGAGTAACTTCTTAAGGGATCTCAATGAGGCCTTGCTAATCCCGACCTTCACTCACCGCCTGAGCTAAAAAATCCACAGCGACCAAATTCACAAACAGTACGAAGGAGTACAGATTTAGTCTTAATTGAACAGTCGATTGCGTTAAAATTCCGACTATCAATATCTCTAAGATCTTAGGTGAAACACTCGTCAGCCTGTGTTCTTGATGACTTTTGATGTACAATATTGAGACGTAACCGCCTCCTAGGGGTATCAAGAGGTACTTCCTCAATTATGTCGACAACACAAGACAATACGCCAACCAGACTTCAGACACCATATACAGTGGAGCCATAAACACCTTTACCGATTTTCTCTCAGTGAATGGCGTACTTGGAATTAAACTAACACACATTGCAGACGACGGGTTCGAGCTGCAGCGAGCGTAGCTGAGTGCTCTGGCCGGTTAAACTTTGACTTATTCGACGACAATTTATTTGAATCTTACCAGGCTAAGCAACAAGATAAGCGCCCGAATGCACGAATATAGGGGAATCCCTACTCGTTCCCATCTTAATCGAATTTGGGCAAGGGTTCCTCTTTTTACAAGCTTATCGACTTTATAATTTCCGATTATACTGCTGTAGCCAGCCATCCAGACATGCTTGATATGAAAGTGGTTTGATTGAAAAAAATTAAAAGACCTTCGAAGAAATGTCGGCAATTCTAGAACGCTCTAGTTCTACTTTTTATCTCCCATTTATGAGCAAGTTGGAAATTAATTGATAACTTAGAGCTTAGTCTCATTCTAAATGCATTAGAGTGCCAGCATTATGCTCTGGAAGTTTCAGAGAAATATGTCAGAAGTTGTACATTCCAGCAAAACCAAGTTTTAATATTATAAAATATAATGTTTAACATAAATCCTCATAAATATGCCGGTATGTACCCCACCTAATATATAACTGATTTATATATCACCATTACGGCAATTACAGCTGCTTTCGTATTGGTGCGCATCCAATGACTCACTGGGTGTAGCGCACTCGAAGCATTTTGCGGCGAAAAAACGAACGGCGGCAGCAAGGAAATGCAAGGTAACAACGATTTGCTGCGAAACGGCGGAAAAGCACGTGTATGGAAAATGACGGCGAAAAAGAGAAAATTCGTAATACATAACTGTTTTATATGAAAGGCATGAGCAGTTGTGAAAAGGAAATGAAATGAAATAAACAAACAACAAGTAAAGACGGCTGATGATTCATCAACAGCGACCGAGCCGCTGCCGGTCACGGCAACGCCGACAAACACGAGTAACCGACAACGAGCAAGCCAAACAGCAATGTGCTAATTTGAAAAGGAAAAACAATAATAACATTTTAGTAGTCGCTGCAGACATATGCGCCACTACATAAGATTTCCAAATCCCACATATATTTATGTCTTCACTTATTTATGTATGAGACATACATAGGTGCAACAACTGTTGTAACATGCGCGAAACGTCAAAACGTGCAACGAACGTGCAACATGCAACAAATTACATATATATATTTTTTTTTTACCGGCAAAGCGAAGTGAATAGCGAAACAAAACGAATGGCTTGTCGGCATGGCGTGACTTCACACAGTCCGACATAACTGTGGTGGCACGAACTCGACATAGACGACACATAGCTTATGGCAGACATGCAGGCGAGGTTAGGTTAGCCCCCATTTGGTGGCGCGACTTGGCAACACGTTGGCGAAATTTTTAACTTATTACTGTCAAATGGTGACCGCCTTGATAGCTGTAACAACAAAAAGTTTCAGTTTTTTACTGTTTTTTTAATTGCTTCGGATTTAAGCTTGTCGGTTTGCTGGCTAACAGCGCTGTTACTGGCCGCTTGCGCAACATTCGTATTTGCCGTTGTCAGCCGTTGCCGGCATTTGCAATATTTTGCAATTTTCACTGCTTTAGCAGTTTTGCCTTTCCACGCTTTTACGCCGCATTTACTCGTTTATCGTTTGTGGCGCTTTGACCTATGTCCTTTAGCGAAAGCATCGTAGTACTACTTACCAAATGAATGCATAGGTGCCAAAGTGCCGAAAGCACAATGCGGCAAAGGAAATTCGCTTTGCAGTGTTGAAAACGTGGTTGGCAACGCTATCGATTAATTTCGTTTTGTTAGAAACTTCAAAACCAATAGCAGTGTTGTGGGTTGATTTGTGACGCCGCTTGACACTCAATATGTTGGATTTGCGATTTTCAATGATTTTGTGCTGCAATCTGTTGCAGAGTTGCATTAGTTAGTGTAGTGTATGCGGAAATACGTGAGATAATGGGCTACGTTTGAAAAGCACTGTTAGAGATAAGAGAGCCAAAGAGCTTTTGCAGCCCAAAAGTATGCTTGATTTGTAGAGGCCAGTGACTTGTTTGTAAAGTACTCGTATAGTTTTAGGAGCTTTAAGTCAAAGAAATAAATCATAAAAATGGTACATAAAATAACACTAAACGAAAATATCGGAATTTTATTCAAATAATTTCAATATATTGATTGGTCTGGTATATCGGTCTCACGTTTAAAATAAATACAAACATTTTGCAAATTTGTTCATGTATCCAAATATTTAAGGGGGTATTCTAGTCTGGGAATTTAAAAAAATCGAAATTGTTGTTTTTATATTTTCAAAGTTTAACTACGCAACAATATGTGTACAAGAGGATTTTTCAAAATTCAAATTATTTTCGGAAATATAGGCATTTTTCTGACTCGGCATCCAAACTGGTTCGGCCGGAACGCGAAACATTAAACGCGTTTTTCTCAAAGCTGACGTTTTCGGAACGATGCCCACGATTTCTCAGGTTCTCCTGCACCGATTTACTTGAAATTTTTATAGTCTTCTTTACAGGCTTGTCTATGGGTGGAACTAGCCCCATTCCAAAATTTTTATTTTTATTATTTTTTAAAAATTCGAAGTAGTCAGAAAAAGTGATCACAAAAAAAATTTTTTTTTTCAGGCAGTCGCCATTTTGTGAAAAAAATGGTTCCCACTTTTCCGTATTTCCGACCATTGCGACATTATTCTAGATTAATAATCTTTTATTTTTTTGGATATGGTCACGTGGAAACTTTTAGAGACCCCCCACTTCGTCAACTCATAATTTTCGAAATTTTTTACTTCTTTAAGTTTTTAATTTTTTTCTGTACTCTTCAAAAATTAATAAATAACCAATAACAAAAAGGATAGTAAAAATATTAATTACCTTTTTTTACTACACTTTAAAAATTTCCTGAAATTCATGTTTCTAGACTAGACTACCCCTTAAGGACTTCTCGGCAAGATGAATTTGATGGTGAAGTATTTTAGCTGAAAGAAACAACCCAACAAACACCTACTTCCCACGTAACATAATTTTAAATTCCATCTGATTCTTTCACTTTCTAGTACACAAATCAAAAAGTAATTAATATAACGGGATAAAGTTTTGCAGTTGTAGTTTCTTTAAAGCCAGTTATAGTTTTTCAAAGGCAACCAAAATTATTGAACCCCTAGGTACCGAATATGTGAACCGCAGTATCTATAGTTAACTTTTGACCGAAAATATCGGTCAATGTGTGAGTTTTTTTAAATTGAAATTGAACAAAATCCTTTTCTGACAATAGTGACTCTGTGTATAAAAAGTGGGTTGAATGGAATCAATACTTTCCTGAGCTCCCATATACCTAATGTACAGATTTTCGAACTTCCGGGTGCCTTCACAAGGGATATATCGGCCAATTTTTCAATTATCTCAATAAAAGCTATAGAACGTGTTTTGCTCAATCATAGTGCTTAAAATAAATACAATTTGGCGAACACTTGAGCTAACCGTCATATAACTAATATCAGAATTTCGAACATCCGACTGACTTTGCACCTTAAAGTAATTCCCTGGCGTTGAATCTTGCACGTTGCAAGAGTATAAAATGTTCGGTTGCACCCAAACTAGGCCTTTCCTTACTTATTTTATTTTTCGTTTTTTTTTTTGATTATTTTTTTGTTTTATTTTTCGTTTTTTTTTTTTTTGTTTTTTTTTTCGTTTTTTTTTTTGATATTTTTATTTTATTTTATTTTTTTTTTGTTTTTTTTGCTTAGATGAATTAATAAACAGTTATATCAAGCAATTTATTTAATTTAAATATATTTAATTTAGTATTAGAAGACTTTCATCAATTACATTTTTCCATATCGCTTGCACCTCAATTTCTCTCAGTGCTACTTATACTTATAGAAACGACCACTCGTACAACACCTCGTTTTTGTTATTCTGTTTTGTTTGCTTGACACACTAGAATATTCGCCACTTCCGCTGCTCTATTCTTCTATTCCATTTTATCCATTTATTATCCTTTAAATGCATTTCACCATTTGCTTTACATCACACACACACATATATATCCATACTTGTCTGTGCCTAGGTATGTCTCTATGTAGTTGCTGTATTGTAGCTGCCTTTTAGGCGTCTAATAATTCGGTTTTCTTACTAATTCCCCATTTTGTCGGCTACCGTCTGAACTCTTACAACCACAGTCACACGCTGAAGTATACTTGAAATCTCGTGTGGGGCATGGAAAAGACAACGAGAGGGTCGCAAAAGTTGGCAGCAACAGTGACGTTAGCAACAAGGCACACAAATTGAAAGCAAAAAGAGGCTGCACAGTGTCAACAAATTTTTGAAAATGCAATTGTTTTTTTAAGAAATTTAAATGACGAGAAGGAGTTAGTCAAAAAGTTGCGATATATTTAGGAAACTGGAAAACAATGATAGTGCCAATCGCACTGTATATAGGCGAGCCCCTCAGATTTTAAGATATGGATCAAAAATTATGCACACATCTCTTCTTCTCCCCAATAAGCTGCTCATTTGTCGGAACCATCGGTATGGAACCACCATATCACATACGTGTCATGCAAACTGATAGGTCAAACTTAGGTTCCTACATGAAAAACTTGTTTTTTGACAAGATATCCCCTGGAAAATTGGCATGCATTATTGTCCAATGTAACGGTACAATCTCTGAAAAACTTGTAAAGATCGGATCACTATAGCATATAGCTGCCATACAAAGTGACTGATCAAAATCAATTCTTTGTATGAAAAACTATTTCATTTATGAAGAGTATTTTTTAAAATCTCGATGAAAACAAAAATGACTCACACTTCCAAAAAATTTTTGGCAATGAAAAAGCCATTTTGAACGCAAATTAGTCAATTATAGAACACTGTGCGCGCTGAGTGCCAACACAACAACTCAATTTGTACGTCAATGTTGCTATTGTTGCACAGTTCTACTTCGATACTCATGAATATGAATATGCATTTGTTGCTTGTATTGGTATTTTCATGTCGTGCTTTTACATTTGTAGTTGTTTGTGTGTGCATTTGTTTTTATATTTGCTGGCATTAGTGTTTGTGTACTTATGCAAGTGACGTGCCAGCGTTTTCGCTCTGCAACACTATTACGCAACAACAATTTCGTAGCTTTGTTGTAATACCATCGCCCTGTTACACTGTAACTATGCGGCGAACAACAGCAACAACTAAAACTAACGGCAAATACTTGCGCACACCTAACCGAAAATTCCGTTACATACTACAACACACACCCAATAAGTAAAAATTTGCGCAAAACAACGTGCTTCAGTCTCCTATTTGCGCATAAGTATAAAGCCACTTGCCCTACACGCCTAAAAGTGTGCTACAATACCAACTAGTCTGCGATATCCTGCTTTTTGTAGCACATCTCTATAAGCATATAAGCCTTTCGCCACTGGCACAGCTCATCATCATTGAACATTTTACATTTTTCACATATTTTCCACATCCTTCTTCGTCCAATGTCCTCTTTTATGTGTTGCTACACACACATGCAGGCAACGAGTACATAGCCGTCACTCGCTGTTGTGTTGTAGTATGTGTTTTGTTTGTGTCTGTCGCTAACGTTGCCGTTGTCGCGCCGCTGCCGTTGCTGTTATTGGTGTTGTTGTTGCCGCTTCGCCATCGTTATGTTGTTTGCCACATTTTTTGTCAACGCCGCCGCCGCCGCATTTTGTGTTGCAACCGTCCGTCAGATGGTGTTGTGTTCGTCTCGGTAGCAGTCTGCTTCAGCATTCCGGTGTGATCTCTTGCCCATTCAAGTGTGTTGTGCAGGAATTTTCAACTCGCCAAGTGGCTCGTGACTTTAAAACATCTTTAACTAGAAATTAATAAACATTTTATATAATATTAGTTGAGTTTTGAAAGGCAAAAGAAGTGGTGCACACGAGACTTTTGCATTTTGCTGCGCAGCATTGCATTTCTATACCGTCCTACACTGCCTGTAATACTGTGCTACCACCACCACTACCACTAAAGCTTCATACATACATAATGGTGGCTATACACTCAACGCGTAAGTAATTTTTTTTGGAAATATTTTTTTTTATACAAATAAAAATTTAAATTTAAATCATAAAAGCATAATTTTTCAAAAATTAAATTACAAAAAAAAAATTAATTTAATTTAAAAAAAAATTAGTTTAATAAAAAAAAAAATAATTTAATAAAAAGCTTAATTTAATTAAAAAAAAAAAATTTAATTTAATTAAAAAAAATTATTTAATTTAAACAAAATTTATTTAATTAAAGAAATTAATTTAATTTAAAAAAATTAATAAATTAAAAAAAAGTATATATTTTTAAAAAATTTTGTTGTAAGCAAAACAAAAATTTTGATATTTTTTGGCAGTTGAATATTTTGGCAATTACGCAAGCTCTCTGACATTTCTTAGAAATCAACGTGCTTTTATATTTCAACTGAAATCGCAATTATGCCAGTATTGTTATAGTATATATTAAAAATAACTGTGATTGAGTCAAAGAGCAGCTTAAGTGGAATTAGAGGAGAATTCAAGAAATGCTTTGAAACGTGAAATGCTCATGCGAGTATAATAACCGCTTCGGAAAACTACATTTTTAAAAAGATTTTTGTTTTATTTTAATGATACCTTTCAGCTCAATATTTTAAAAGCATTTTTTTGGTATGAAATTTAAATTCCAATAACTATATTCAACATAAAATCTACTTCCATGCGAGCAAAGTATTAAGTTTTACTCACCAAAATATATAATATTACTAAGCGAGTTGCTACGTTGAATTTTTTGTTTACAATAGTGTTAGCAGAGTTGCCACTATTCTAAAAAGTATTGAAAAAGAATAGGACTGCTTTTCTAGCTTAGAAGGGCATTCAAATATCTTTAGCTTTTTGATCGATCAGTTTTTATGGCAGCTATATGCTATAGTGGTCCGATCTGCACAATTTATTCGGTGATTATAGCGCCGCTTAGGACAATAATCTGTGCAAATTTCCATAGAGAAAACTTGACAAATAAAAAAACATTCCATACAAGGGCTAGATGCTTATAGATCATTTGGTATAGCAGCTATGGGCTATATTGATCCGATCTGAACAATTTCTTTATATTTTGTAGCTTTTTCTCAGACATTAACTTATACAAAATCTTCGCGAGAAGATATCTTATAAAATAAAAAACCTTTCCATACAAATTGACTTTGTTCGATCACTTTGTAAGACAGCTAAAGGGTGATTTTTTAAGAGCTTGATAACTTTTTTAAAAAAAAAAACGCATAAAATTTGCAAAATCTCATCGGTTCTTTATTTGAAACGTTAGATTGGTTCATGACATTTACTTTTTGAAGATAATTTCATTTAAATGTTGACCGCGGCTGCGTCTTAGGTGGTCCATTCGGAAAGTCCAATTTTGGGCAACTTTTTCGAGCATTTCGGCCGGAATAGCCCGAATTTCTTCGGAAATGTTGTCTTCCAAAGCTGGAATAGTTGCTGGCTTATTTCTGTAGACTTTAGACTTGACGTAGCCCCACAAAAAATAGTCTAAAGGCGTTAAATCGCATGATCTTGGTGGCCAACTTACGGGTCCATTTCTTGAGATGAATTGTTGTCCGAAGTTTTCCCTCAAAATGGCAATAGAATCGCGAGCTGTGTGGCATGTAGCGCCATCTTGTTGAAACCACATGTCAACCAAGTTCAGTTCTTCCATTTTTGGCAACAAAAAGTTTGTTAGCATCGAACGATAGCGATCGCCATTCACCGTAACGTTGCGTCCAACAGCATCTTTGAAAAAATACGGTCCAATGATTCCACCAGCGTACAAACCACACCAAACAGTGCATTTTTCGGGATGCATGGGCAGTTCTTGAACGGCTTCTGGTTGCTCTTCACCCCAAATGCGGCAATTTTGCTTATTTACGTAGCCATTCAACCAGAAATGAGCCTCATCGCTGAACAAAATTTGTCGATAGCGCGAGCGCGAAACACATTTCGAACCGAACACTGATTTTGGTAATAAAATTCAATGATTTGCAAGCGTTGCTCGTTAGTAAGTCTATTCATGATGAAATGTCAAAGCATACTGAGCATCTTTCTCTTTGACACCATGTCTGAAATCCCACGTAATCTGTCAAATACTAATGCATGAAAATCCTAACCTCAAAAAAATCACCCTTTATATGCTATAGCCATACGGATGTCGCCGGAAATAGCAGTTTCTTGGCAAGGAAAGGACGTGTAGATAGCTTCATAATGAGATCTCAAAAATCTGAGACTGGCAGCTCGAATTCAGCTGTCAAAAGAAGTAGTAGCTGACTCAGTATTTAAGATGGCTTTCTAATAATCTTTTTATTATTAATTTTGACATATTCCTTAAAAATTTTTAGCCAAGAGTTGGAGAATTAGAATTTATGACAAAAACAATAAATAAACAATTAAAAGCTTTAGAGCTCATAAATTATATCGTTACCTAAAATGCAAAATAACGTAACATCACTTTGCATAAGTTTACAGGCAAAAAAAAACGATATAATAGAAACCACTCATATTGAAAAAAATTTGAGATTTAGTTATAAAATGCTTATAAAGTGGTTATATATTGGTTATAAAATGATTATATATTGGTTACGAAATGGTTATATATTGCTTATAAAATGGTTATATATTGGTTATAAAATGATTATATATTGGTTACGAAATGGTTATATATTGGTTATAAAATGGTTAATATTGGTTATAAAGCGATTATATATTAGTTATAAAATGCTTATAAAGTGGTTATAAAATGGTTATATATTGATTATAAAATGCTTATAAAGTGGTTATAAAATGGTTATATATTGGTTATAAAATGCTTATAAAGTGGTTATAAAATGCTTATATATTGGTTATAAAATGGTTATGTATAGCTTATATCTAACAGCAGAAGCTAAAACTTTTTTTGCTATGTGTATGTAATATGATGTAATGAATCGTAAGCAATAATAAATCAATTTCGAATTTTTTGACGATGCGTTGTTTTGCAATTTAGGTGACTATTTGTATGTTATAGTCAATCGTCGTGTAATTTGATGATGTTGAACCTTTTTCGGCTCTAAAATTCAATAACATCTTTAGGAGGCGCTTTATGTACATTATGTTCTATGAAAAAATTTTTTGAGTCATATAAATATAGTTGGAAGATATCGAGTAAAAAAATCTGAGCTTGGAACAAATTTGAAGTTTAATTCAACAGAATTCTTCCCACTCCAATTAATTTCTTATACAACACACTCTATACTCTAAGACCTTTGAATTCGAATTCACAAATGTAGTTTCTAAAAGTTATAAAATGTAATAATCGATTACACTACTCAACAAACCTGAAGGAAAATTTTCGTTTGATAAGTTAAATAGCCAGAGGACTAAAAAAAGCGAATATTCCAGAATGTTTCATGAGACAACTTTTAAATTTATTGATTCAAAAATGTTTACACAGATTATTTCAAGTGTGAAAAAATCAATTTTTTGAAAATTCTAACTGTATATAACCCCTTAAGAGGTCTGTGGGATATTTCAGGTGCCCTGATTTCGAATTTTAGTTCAAAACTTGTCCATCACTAACAGCTATCTTTGTCATTTTAGTAAATGGTATTGGTTTCTGACCCCTATAACCCTTGACCACAACACAAAAAGCTACGTGTTAAGAAAATTTTACTATCATTTTCGCTTTAACAACCCAAAAATAGGATGAAACGACTTGCAACATCACAGTCTCAAAATGACTGTAAACTAGTGTTACCAAAAACAAAAAATGCGAGCCACATGGCAACCCTTAAGCAAACTTTAAAAGTGGAAAATGAAGCGAGCATTCACCTTTAGCATGAACATGCAAGCAATTACGGAAATGAAATTCAATACCCAAACAACATACTATATTATAATGCAACAACAATACATGTATTATATATACATTCATACATATGCATACACATGTAAACTCTAAAGTCCATACAAACATTTTTCAATGTATATATGACCATTAAAGCATTTATCAGCATTTATCATGATTAAACTACTTTCACCACCCATTAGCAATAAAAACAAATATTTTTTTAAAGCAGTACCTTCTTTATACGTGCTCTCCTGTTATGTCAGCAAAATTAATATGAAACACCACATACACGCATAAATACATGCATATGTATATTCATATGTGTGCTGACTAAATTGACCCTTTACCCATCCCTTGATATAATGAACTAAAATGATCAGTATATATGAATGTGCACGTACATATGTGCCTGCATATTGGCATGTCCGCACCCTTTGGCCACTTTGAGCCAGCAGCGTTGACATTTATGCTTCATAACACCCCAGAGATTATGTAGAGCAGTGGCTCTTAGCTGCTAATTGCGCGTGCTATAACAGTCGTAAATGAAATGAAATAGTAAATTGACGCTAACTAACCAGCAATTAGCAATAGCTATGAAAAATAATACGCAAGCATTTTTTTTTTTGCCTAATTTTTAGCGGGGATTTGGAATATTCAAAGGAGTGGTGGAATAAATTTTTTGAACTAAGTCTTTGTATAGAAAACTTTTTCATTTTGCAAGTTATCTTCATGAAATTTAGCATAAATTATAATAAAAGATAGTGCTATAATCTTGGAAGAAATTGTGCAAATCGGACCACTGTAGCATATAGCTGCCACATAAACTGACCTATCAAAATAATGTTCTTGTATGGAAATTTTTTTTATTTGGCAAAATATTTTCATGAAATTCAGCTCAAATTATAGTCAAAGATATCCCTATAATCTGCGATTATAACGTTCAGATCGATTCACTATAACATATAGCTGCCATACAAACTTACCGATAATAACTAAGTCTTTGTATAGAAAACTCTTTTATTTGACAAAATATCTTCCCGAAATTTAGCATAGATTATAATACAAGGCCGTGCTATAATATCGGAACAAATGGTTCAGATTGAACCACTATAGCGTATAGCTGTCATACAAAATCAAGATAAAAATTTTGTTATGCGCTTTTGTGCTATAATAAATCCAGCCGTGAATTATATTGTACTTGCGGTTTAGTCGAAGTTAACGTTTTCTCTTTTTTTTTAGATTTTAAAATTGTTTTTTTGTAGATTTTTTAAGGTTTTTTTTTAAAGATTTTTTTTAAATTTTTTTTTTAATTTTTTTTTTAATTTTTGTTTTTATAATTTTTTTAAAATTTTTTTTAAAAATTTTTTCATGGATGTTTTTAATTTTTTTTATACATATATCTATAGATATTTTTTAATTTTTTTATAAACTTATTCTTAAATATTTTTATTTTTAAAGTTTTTTTTTGAAAAACAAAAAAAAATTATTTTGTTTTTTTATTTTTTAAAGATTTAAAAATTTTTTTTTTTTTAATTTTTTTTAAATTATTTTAAGATCTTTTTTTTCTTTTATTTTTTAAAGATTTTTTTTTTAATTTTTTTTTTGTAGATTTTTTAAAGATTTTTTAAAGATGTTTTTTTTTAAATTTTGTTTTAAAGATTTTTTTTTCAGATCTTTTAAAGATTTTTTTTTTTTTAATTTTTTTTAAGTTTTTTTTTTAAAGATTTTTTAAAAATTTTTTTATAATTTTTTTCATTGATGTTTTTAATTTTTTTTTATATATTTATTAGATATTTTTTAATTTTTATTTTTATAAACTTATTCTTAAATATTTTTATTTTTAAAGTTTTTTTTGAAAAAAAAAATTTTTTTGATTTTTTTTTTTAATTTTTTTTTAAGATTTTTTAAAAATTTTTTTATAATTTTTTACATTGAGGTTTTTAATTTTTTTTTTATATATTTATAGATATTTTTTAATTTTTTTATAAACTTATTCTTAAGTATTTTTATTTTTAAAGTTTTTTTTTTGAAAAAATTTGGATTTTTTTTTATTTAAAAAAAATTTTTTTTATAGATTTTTTAAAGATTTTTTAAAAATTTTTTTATAATTTTTTTCATTGATGTTTTTAATTTTCTTTATATATTTATAGATATTTTTTATTTTTTTTTTAACATATTTTAAATATTTTTACTTTAATCTAATTTTTTTTAATTAATTTTTTTTTATTGATTTAATGATTTTTTATAATTATTTTATTGATGTTTTTAAACTTTTTATGGAGATTTTTTATTTTTTTTTATAAATCTATACTTAAATATTTATTATTTATTTATAATAAATCGGTTTTTTAATTTGTTTCATTTAATTTTAAAGTTTTTCAAATTTGCTTTATTATTTATTTAATTTTTCTTATTTTACTCTATCAAACATTCATTACTACAGCTCATCGTAATGCATAAAATAATTACTTTTGTGATTTGCCATGCCCAAGGGAGTTCACTTACTCTTGATTTGTTTCCTATTTCCTTACTTCTGTTTGAGGTTTTTCTTTGCAATACATTAACGAATTCAAAATTCATCTTATCTCTTCGAAACATACATACATACAAACTACCATACACCAACTGCTACACGTTCTGTGCTACTCGAAAATTTCCATTTCTGCAAGCCACATTGATTTCGTGCTGCATAACAAGCGTGAAGATAATATAATTTCCCTACAGCAGCATGCTTTTAGGCGTGCCAACGTAGAAAGCCCGCCAGCACAACATCAATGACTCATAGTGCCGCTTTACAGCACTGGGGGTTAAACTTCTCGTGACTCACACCGTCTTGTACCAGGTTGTTGATGAGGTTAATTTAATTTTCGCATAATAAATTTGCAACGTTTGCCTGCTGATGAGACAGCTAGGAGTCGGAGCAAATGTGCGCTGGTCGCTTTTGGCAAATACGCCACAACATATGTGTGTGTGCGTCTGTATATACATATGCTTGCAAGTGCCGAAATATCATATATGTGTTATAGTCTAGCAGTGAAAAGTATTTTCTAATTGACAACCGGAAACTTTTGTGTATCTACAAATGTTAGTAATGGCATGCTTTAGCCGAAAACACAGGCAGACGTCGCCAAGGCACAAAAGTCAAGTATTTTGCCGCGCTGGCGACTTTTTTATATGTAGCATACATTTCGGCGCTAACGACTGCCATATCAGCTGCGATGTCAGCACATGCCTTGTATATAAATATGTGTATATACATATTTACATATGAATACAATTTTGTTTGGTTCGTCGCTCTGTATATTCATATTCTCTAGAGTTTTACACTGTTACTTTTTGCCGGCGGCCTATGTTCATTTTCACACATAGATATGTATGACTATAAAGTTTTCATTAATACCATACTCATTGCTTCCACTTAAACATACATTTGTACTGTCAGCATGCAAAATACAATATTACATGTGTATATACACACATTCATTAATAGACAAAATAGCTGCGTATGAACTTTGCTTACACTCTGTCGCACAAAACGCCAGCATTTTATTGCCTTTCCATAAAACAAGCCTTAATTTAATTAAATGCAAATTAAAATCCTTTTATGATTATTATAGAATTTAATTGCTTGACTGACTGCACGCCGAAGGGAAGCTTCATTGCTGGGTGATTTGCCTTTCAGTAAATATATCTGTTCGCAGTATTGATGTTTTAAGGTTTTTCGGAAATTTTTGGGCACCACAACCAAATGAAATGTGTTTCACAAATTTAAATTGAACGCAATGCAAGCTTCAATTAAAGACACCAGACCAAATTGATTTGGTGATGTTTAACAGGTCAATTGAAAAGACCCCGGTCTGACATATAGATAGCGTTACTAAAATTATATCCACATGGTTTTTAGCTAGCCTTAATTTTCAAAAGACGCGTATTTAAATTTGACACCTGTCAGATTATTGCTTAGTGAATTATATCATTTTGATTGAAGAGAGTTTTTGAAAGGAAAAATAGAGTGGGCTTGATGATGATACTGCCCCAGGAAAATTAACCATCAAGGATTGGTATGCTATGTTTAGACGTAGTGAAATAAGCACCGAAGATGGTGAACGCTGTGGATGGAAATCAAAAAAGTCCACAAAATAATTTTGGATGGCTGTAAAGTGAAGTTGTTCAAGATAGTAGGCACCTCAAATATATGAAAAAGCACTGTGCAAAGTTGGTAAACCGCAAGCTCACTTTTGACCAAAAACCACGACGAGTCGTTGATTCGGAGGAGTGTTTGGAGATGTTCAAACGAATTTTTGCGTCGATATGGGGCAATGGCTGCAACATGGCTCCATCATTTCACTGCCAAGTCGAAACGCGCGAAAAAACGCAATAGTCGACTGACAATACGAGTATATAGCGACTGTATTTTGGGATGCGCACGAAACATTTTTTATTGACTGCCTTGAATTTTTTATTGACTGCATGGACAACATCATCGAAAAACGGCCGCATTTGAAGAAGAAAGTACTGTTACACCAATGCACCGTGTCACAAGGCAGTGAAAACGATGGAGAAAAATTTAGCATATTCTCCAGATCTAGCCACCAGCGATTATTTCGTGTACTCAGATCTCAAAATAATGGAAGAAATTTTGGTTGAATGAAGCGGTAATCACTGAAGCTGAGGGTCTATTTGAAGCAATGGACAAATCGTACAAAAAAATGGTTTTGAAATGTTGAAGGGGTCACTATAATCTGTGTACCACCTTGGTAAAGAACTACGATGAATAAACAAATCGAATTTTGCCAAAAAATTAGTTTTCACTATGGTAGACCGGGTATTTTTTAAGTGAGTCAATATATGCTTTGATGGACTCATGGTGAGATCGACGAAATAAATTTTTCAGTTTCGCAAACAGAAAAAAAGTCAGAAGAAAAAGTTTTTATCGGTATGGTTTGCGAGGGAGTTTAAATGAAACAGTCCAGGTCAAATTTGATCAGATGGTCTTTTGAATTTTTCTTAAACTGTTCGGTCAGCGGTCTCAGTAGAATCGCCTTAGCCCCTTTTCTGAGACAAAATATCTGATTTCTGAACCCAGTCCCTTAGTAATTTTCTACACATTGTTTTCTCCCCAACATTTGTCGAAACCGATTTCGGACGATGAGTTTTGGTTTAGGTTATTTTATAGCATATAGCTGAACTCCAAAGTGTTCAATCCAAATCACGACAAAGATCTTTTTAAACTTCTTTATGCTTTACAGAAAATGGTATTACAGCTTCGTTGCAGCCGGCATTTTTTCTTGTTGCCTAAGACATTGGTTTATGTTCGAACATACAAATAAACGAAAAAAGCTTTTATTTTAAAACTTATCCTTAGATATTTTTTATATACTATTTTCATCATAGAACTACATAAGTCTTTTTTTTTTTTTTTTTTTGTCAAATAAAATATAAAATATTTAAATTTTATGTAGTTCCGTTGATCTCAGGAGCCTATTCTCTTTAAGACAGTTCGTCAGAAAAATACGATATTCAGTCGAATAAATCGCCAAATATTACCACATTCTACACTACTTCAAACAATTTTCTCAAGTTACTCAACAAACTGCCTTAATTTTATTTACCCGATCTCTCCTAAAAATTTTCGCTTCAAAATTTCTCAAGCACCGAAGCTTCATAAGTGTATTCTTATCCGTGCAATAGTTTGAATAGCATATCCAACTTTCTTGCTTCTCATGTAGTAGAAAATCATTATATCATCATTCAAGCTATTAAAGCTCACACACTCAAACATGCACGGACACAGTAGTACAAAGTTGCTTACAATCGCTTAAGCCAAATTTAATGCGCATAAAATGTCTGCATTCGAAATCATTTATCATTTTCAACATGATCATCATCTCTCCTTCACATCTCATGTCTCCTGACAATTTGGCATTACACAGATTTATTGCATTAATCTTTGCATCTTCACATCTACGAGCACACACACGATACATATCTACACAAGTAAAAGGCTCACAATCAGAGAACAGCAAACAGCAAACAGCCGTCATGTATTAAGCCACTCGAAACTTCACTGTCAGCTACAAATGACAGTAGCAAATGCATTACGCAACAGCCAGCAATTTCATACTCCAATGCAATCACACACATACATATACATATACATATCCATACATACATTATTCAATATAACTGTATAGTAGCGGCATGCATATGTTGGGTGTTAATGCCGAATTACAAAAGTAAAAAAAGAAAACTGTTGACAGCCACCAACAGACCAGCCCAGTTGGTTGCTGTGTGAAAAAGCAGCAGCATAACGCAAACACTCCGCCACCAGTAAAGTATGCATGTTGGCAACCCTTTTTGTGCCGCCGCGCTTTTACTTTTGTTATTTTAATGACAATGACATCAATCTCGTTAAATGTGGGCGGACGCTTACGGAGCGCCAAGTCTGTGCGTGTAATTTCATGTGAATCTTTTTTCAACACTTATATTAATTTATATATGTATGTATGTATATTAGGGTGGAGCAAAAACAACTAAATATTTTTCATTAGATTTTTTGAAAATATTTTTCAAAATTACGACACTAAAATTCTGGTATATTGAGCTCTCAATATTAATGGGTTACATGGGTTTGCTCAGGTAAAAAAACAAACTATTTTCAACAATTTTGTCATATAAAAAATTGAATATTTTATTAGAATTTTTTATTGTACAAATATATGCTATTAACAAAGAATTTCTGAATTGTTTGGAAAAAAATATTTTCAACTCGGCAATTGCGACGTGATTTCCGCTAACCACTCGGAAAACAGATGTGCCCACGTTGGCAGGATAACTGCTTATAGGATTATCTACAGTCCGTCAAGTAAGAGCGTGGTCGACTTTACCGATAGTTAATGAAGGATTTCGCTCTAATCATTTCGCGTGCCGATAGAGGGAAGCTTTGCCCTTGATGCATTGTCAACAAAGGTTCAGTTGTCGTTGATTTTTTGAAAGAGAATCACGTTAAACGCCATGAGTTCCAAGAACGCGTCGCGCTACGAAGCTGTGTTCCTTTGCATCCAACCGAAAGCTCCCAAAATCTCGCAATCAGCGGCTGCTAAATATATGAGAAAGTCGAAGGCATTTGTGCAGAAGTGGATACAGCGATATAAAGTGGCTAAAAATGTCGATGATTTACCAGAACCTGGTTCAATAGCAAAAGTGAACAAAAAAGTTGAAAAAAGAATAGTGAATCTGTTTTCGCGGAATCTTGCTTTAACACTGCGACAAGGACAAGCAAAATTACTGGCAAAAGGTTTAGATATATCCTATGAAACTATCCAAACCCTTCTCCATACTCATGATGGAAAGGGAATGGATTGTAATGTTCTATATGGTCACGTTTTGTTCTCACGCGAGCCTGGTCAACTTCCACCAATAGGCTTGTTCAGCGGACCGTAAAACATGGAATAAAGGTGCATCTTTGTGGGCGCTTCTCAAAGCAGGGATTCGGCACTTTGTACCTCTTTATTGACAACTTAAATGCCGAGAAAATGATAAAAATCTACAAAAAAAAAAGCTTTACTGCCATCTGCCAAACAATGGTTCATCACAAAAAATGAAGATTGGATTCTACAGGAGGACAACGTTTCAAAACACCGCAGCAAGCTCTGTACTCAGTGGACAGCTCAATCTGGCATCGTTACATTGGATTGGCCGTCGCAGTCGCCCGATGCAAACCCTATTGAAAATGTGTGGGCATAAATATATATAGCAAAAACTTCGTGGTAGACGCACATACACTTTGAAGCAGTTGTCTTACGAAATTCGTCGGATCTGGAAATCCTTGCCACTAGAATACGCCGTCAAATTAGTAGAAAGCATGTTATCGACGCCGGTGGTGACTGGACGTATTATTGACCAAATTGCATCATTGTTTGTAATGTGTACAATGTACTATATATATAGGTACATATAAATATATATATAAATATGAAAGTTTCATATAGGGGAAAAAGTTTTTTAGTTAAAACATTAACTTAGAACTTGAAAAAGGGGAAAAAATTGGATTTTTGGCAGACTTTTTTCTACAAAAAAAAAAAAAAGAGAAAATTGGAAAATTTACGAAATTTTCTTCCTCAAAAATTCTCATTTTTTTTTTCAAAAACTCTTCCTCCAAGTCTTTATGAATTGTATTTCAAAGAATATTCTAGAGATGCTGTCGAATTTAATAAGGTAATAAAAAAAAAACGATTTTTTGAACCCGTAAAGTCATGTGACTTCTTTAGTACGTAAATAAATTAAAAAAATCGAAGTCAACTCGCTCAAATGTTATTCGAAGTCAAAGCCCATCCTAAAATCCTAAAAAATTATTTATAATTTTTTTGTTTTTTTTTTTTTTTCACAAAATAATATCCCAAAATCAGAAAATATATTAATTTTAAAGTTTTGTTGTTTTTATTGAATAAATTGAAAGGAATTAAGAAAATCCTTTTTTTTTGTCATTTTGAACCTTATTTCCCCAGTATCAATAGAAAAATAAATATAATATTTTTTTGGCCTCCTCCCTATTGTGTTATATACATACATATACATATGTAACTATATGAGTTTGCTCCAGTACGTATTACAACCTTTTTCTGATTTTTTATTGCATTTTAATTGTGACACCCGCCAACACCAAACAACTCAGGGGCGTATATCACTTACATTAAAGCTCTCGCATCGTGCCCAAATTTGTGTGGTCTTGCAATTACAACCACCTTATTAAAGTGCTTTTATACTGAAATCATAAATATTTACATTTATTTTACAGTAATTGTGGGCGAGGGTTGCACATAACTTAAGTGCCATTTAATAATCGATTTGTCATCTTTAAATTAGCATTTCAGTTATTAATGTTGACTTCAAACACTCAGGGGATCCAAAAAATCTTTGTAAAATGTGAGCAAAGACTATTAATTGCTTTGTCATTATATTTATAATGAACTTATAATTATATTTATAATGAACTTATAATTATAAATATAAGGTATTTCAAGAAGAAACTTAATATTTTTGCATTGAATTGAAGATTTTATTAAGTACAGTTGGAATGATCCGATATATGTACATTCACAAGTTTCCTTTGAGGCTAGTTTTTCACTAACAAAATTATTTGCCACAGACAGGAACAAGTGTAAGTAATCACTTAGCACCAGGTGCAGTCGAGAAGGTGGATGAATAGTAACCACCCAAGCAACCTTCCAAAGCTTTTGGCATGTCTCTATTAATGGGTGTGATGTGCCGTTCCACCGATATAACACAAATCCTTTCCCACTGACAAAGCTGGCCGATTTTTTCCTTCAGTTAGTCCAACAGTACGGGTCTGAAAAGACAGTTTGATGGTGAAAGGTGGCGAATGACATGCGTGCCAAGGCCTGAATCTAAGCGGGATTGTCCGCATTGACTTTACACTTTATATATCCCCACAGTCTAACGAAGTGATATCACACGATCGGCACACAAGGCCAATCGACCGGCTCAAAACGAGAAATTATCTGCTCACCGAAGTGTTCTCAATAAATTCATGAGATGTGGGAGGCGCCACTTCTATTGTTGAAATCAAATGTCGCCGAGATCACAAGCTTCCATTTTGGGCATTAAATAGTCAGTTATCATGGCACGATATTTTTCCACCGGCCGCTAAACCACAACAAACCGTTTTTTTTTTCTGATAAAAATAACATGACAGCTTAACACGACTCACGCGTGATCTGCCAAAAAACGGCTATTTTTTTGTATTGATAAAATTACCTTTACTTGGATCACCCTATGTTAACTCAGATAAGAGCACTTATATAAGATTAATAAGGCTATTATTTAGAAAGAAGATTCGCCTTTGAAAAATTAAATAAATTATAAAAAAAATCGTAAATAAATTTTCCCAGAAAACCAAGCAAATTCACTGAAATTTATTATTCAATAGTTTCAAAATATTTAATCTTCTAAAAATATATACGGACGATAAAAGCAAACATATACACATATATTCATATAAGCATTTGAGTATTTTCTATATCTCAAATAGCAATAAATTTATCAAAGGAACACATAGCATTGCTACAACTAAACACCAATTTAACATTAAACAATAACGTATTCAGAATAAATTCTGGAAAACTCCACAAACGCCAATTTAAAGCCATTTAATCTTTAATAAATTCCGCTCAGCTTACTAGCAGCACTACCGCTTGATTAGCAGCATTTGTTTTGCTAGACAAGCTTTGGCCAGTAAAAGCACATACATACATACGTGAGTTTAGAGCACGTGCAGCGATAAAACGCCTGAAAGTATGCTCAACTAAAAGCGCTTAGAAACACTGCGAGTATTTATAGCAATACAAGGAAAGAAAAAAGAAATAAATTTCATTTCAAATCCAAACTGTTTGAAAATTTTTAGTCAAACTGCCACTTGGGCACTGTTTTCAGATTTTTAAAGGAGGGTGAAAAGGAGGAAAATTAAAAATAAATTCAATACACTTGAGCGCGAAAATTTATTTTTCACGTTTTGAAAGACAACTGATTGAATGTAATACGACCGGCTACCACATTTTTTTCATTAATGCATATATATATGTATGTAAGCCCTAAAATGCGTGTAAATGCAGAAGCAGAAATTTGGGCCATTGTCGCGCTGATGCACTTAAGAATGGGAAAAATAAATCGCAAAGTGAAACGATTGAAATTTCATTCTTTTTATCGGTTCAATCGCGACCATACACACAAATATATATAAAATATTTTTATTTATATGTCATAATATATGCCATTGTTATTCCTTAACCTCAAGAATGCATGCCAAGTGCGTTAAGTGTTGTTCGGAATATACACTTCAGCAACTCCAACGCAAAAGATTTATATACAAAACATATTCAGAAAGCAGCTGTCAGAAGAATCTCACTTGGAAATGAAATGTGCACTTTGAGCATATGCTCATTCAACTTGTGAGTGTATATACATACATATGAATACCATCGCATACAGAAATAAAATGATTTGTTCACTGGTTCCTTTGTAGTTTGAAAATTTATGTACTGCTAACGATTGATATTCATAAAAATATGGATTTATTCTTTTCCACTTGAGTTATTGCTTTGTTTGACTGATTTTAATACTCTGAGTAGGATTATGGTATTAAGTTTGCCATGAAGTTTAAAACACCCATAAGGAAACATCGGATAGCCCTTAAACTATATATGTACATATACAGTTGCGAGCATTGAAATAGTAGTGCCTATTGGCCAAGAGAGTTTTGCTTTAAATTTTGTTTCTTTTATGATATTGCCGTCGATCATTATTATAGTTATATTTTCTGAAGTATAACGGTCCTGTTATACACAACAATTAGTGTGAAACACTTACCGTTACTTTTTGAGAGCCAATTTTATTGGGATATCTGTTTTTATGAGCGAGCAATAGAATAGTAGTGAGAGTAGCTGATTGCAAACAGATCATTTTTATTAAAAAAAAATTAATTTTGTCAAACAAAAAGTAAGTTTCCTGATCTTTTATTTATTATTCAATGCAAAAAGCAAAAAAAAATATGACTTTTCACCTTTTATTGGACCGCGGGAACCACTGTGGTGAAGAAAAACGAGAATGGATTGAATCTGTCATAAACAACGGTAAATCCTACAAGGGAGCGGAAAGAGTTATAGGGTGTTAAGCCACAATGCTTCGCAATGCAATTATTTATAAAAAAAAAAATGAAAAAATGCAAGACGGATTATTTCTGAGAATTTTACACGAATAATTGTAAGATGTGCCAAGACTCGACCTAGAATGCCAGCTATGGAGATTCGGAATGAACTGAAATTGGCCTGCGGTGTTCATACAGTGAGAAGACTTCTACATAAACATAATTTATATGTCCGCCGTACTCGAAAAGTACCGTTGTTAAAAAAAAAATCATGTAGCAAGTCGTCTTAAATTCACCAAAGGACACCTGAATTGGCCGATTGAGAAATGGCGCCAACATCTTGTGGACAGACTTGTCGAAAGTTGTTCTAAGAGGTGGTAAGCGGTATCTAAGACGCTCGCCTAATACAGAGTACAAACCAAGATTCGGCACAAAAACTTTGAAGCATGGCGGTTTGAACATCATGGTTTGAGCTGTTTTTCTTACAGGCCCAATTTTTTTGTGTAGTCTTAATTCACAAGACTACTGGCATAATGGACCGATACACATACGTGGATATAATACAGTATATTATGATACTATTTGCTGAAGAGAACATGCCGCTGAAAAGGATATTTCAGCAGGATAATGACCCGAAGCACACCAGTATGGTGGCAAAGGAGTGGTTTCGGGTCAATGGAATTGAGGTCATGGATAGGCCAGCTCAATACGCTGACCTCAATCCTATTGAAAACCGTTGGGAAGACGTCAAGAAAGCCGTGTGGAAGGGTAAACTCAAAATCAACAAAGAGTTGTTGCCCGTGATGCAGCAATCATGGCAGGGCATACCACTGAAAATATGCCAAAGTCTCGTAGATTCTCTGAAGAAACGATGTATTGCTGTTATCAAAAATCATGGCCATGCTACCAAGTACTAAGATCTCCTATAGATGAAACTTGCAAAAATCCTTCAGTATTAAAAAAAAAAAATTTAGTACTTTACTACTTTTTTACTGCTCCCTACAATTTTCATACATAAACAGATCTTTGTAAATAAACATATCTTGTACATATTTAAATCTAAATATTTTTAGTAATAAACATAGCCTGGAAAATATGATCCACTTTTCCATGTCAATGGATGTTAAAATTGTTTGGCATTTTACATAACTCACAGACCCACTACTATTTCACTGCTCGCAGCTGTACATTGAGACAAAAAGTACCCAGAAATTGCAATTTCAATGCCACGGGTACATGATATTTCAAAAAAAAAAATATTTTTTTTTAAGATGGCAAGCGCATTCTGACAACCAGGTTGCCTACGGCAGGTTCATCAGTAGTGCGTTATGACTTTTACAATGGATCAAAATATCGAACAAAGAATTTGTCTCAAATTATGTATTTCTATCAAATTTTGTTTGCGGAATCCTTACGAATGTTGGGGAAAGGCTTACGGTGATTCAGTTTAATCAAAAACACAAACCTACGAGTGGTACAAAGCTTTTAAAGACGGTCGAGAGATCGTTGAAGACCTCGTTCTCGACGATCTCCAACCTCTTCAACACATGAAAACATTAAAAAAGCAGTCATCGAAATGCAACCCGTTTTCAGTAGATCGAAGAGATAAAATAAAATTTGCTGAAGGAGCTGAAGGCCATCTCAAAAAGTGCCTGGGAAAAGTTTTTAGAGGACCTGAAAAATCGTTGGCATAAGTTTATTACATCTGCTGGGAATCTGACCGATCAAAGATTTTTGACCGATTCATAAAAACAGATAACATGGGCTCTAAAACATCTCTTATAAGTCCGAAATGCGGCATTTTTATTGACTTTTTGGAAAAAAAAAATTCCCTCCCGACTTTTACCAAAAGATCTTGCTTTTTCTTTAAATAAAAACCTCGAAAAAGCCAGCAAATTTTTTGCTTGTTCACGTCATTCACCAGAATAAGTCATAGGTCATCTGTGACATTGTTTTTTTTTCCAAAACTTCATACATATGACCAAACTACGACTATATTGAACTCAAGAAGGCAAGATTTCGCAAGAGAAAAAGTTATTAAAATAGAATAAAATCGATAGACCTGACAAGTGAGTAGCTTACGAGTTCGTCAAGCAAAAAAGACCGTGGTTGAATAGCGTCGATCTAGCTCATACCGTGACCAAGCCAGAATTGTCAGTCAATAAAGATTTTGCTATGTATTTTATCTCATTGATCTCTACAAAATCGGCCAGGAAAGGAAAGCTTCGGGTAGTAAGATTCTGTTCCATCAGGACAACATCAGAACGCGCACATCGAGCTCGGGAGCTTTATTGGGACATCGTTATCTGGACACTTAATAATTACTCCCTGGTTCAATAATATTTATGTTGAATAATTTTGCTGATGAAAAATACATCTCAAGCGAAGCTTATGCAAAACGACTGTCACAGTTATTTTTGCCAAAAAGGGACCAGCGATTCCATGAGAGTGGCATTTTGAAATTACTTTCAAAACTACAAGAAGTTATCAAATAAAACATTGCATATTATGAACCGAAAAATGAGTATTCTAACTATGGGAATGGATTTTTATTCACTAGATATCATATTTCACGCAAACTTTTTGCCAATTCCCTTAACTCGCTATGCTCTGCTTAACACTGAATGTTATGATTTCAACATTTGAATACCATTCGCGTGAAAACTTCCCGTAAACACTTCAAGAAAATGCGAGTATTTGCGCAAACGCCATAAACATCACATTTAAGCGTGCAATTTTCGACGCAATTTCCGTAATTAAGCGCAGATAAAGTGACGCGCACTTATGCAGATAAATATATTTGCCACAAGCGCAGTAAGAAAACGATTTCCTTTGGAAAAGCGCTAGTGATATAACAACAAACAAATATGTATGTGTTATAAGTGCGTACGAGTATGTCGCTCAGCACTCTCACAGCTTAAATGGCGCACTCGAAGAACGCTTTTCACATTGCCAGACTAAAGAAAGCTTGACTTAGAACGCTTTCAGTGGTTGGCTGTTTGGTATTTGCCTGTTTAGCCTGATTTGGCCACTTCTCTATTGGTGACATAGTTTTTGCTGTTGATTTCTGCTCAAAGGGCGCACAGTTGGCAGTCAACAACAGCCATTGCAGCTGCTGGCGACAGCATTTACGCTTCGAATGGCGCTTTTGCGCAGCAGGAAACGATAAATTTCGCACAGCGTCATAAATGTCCAGCATTTAATGTCGCTTTGGCGCATAAAAGGGCATATATTGCTGTTGTTGGTATACATTTTTGGTTTACTGTGCTTTACAAAGTGGGTCACCCTGCAATTCGAAAGCTAAACAATTGTGAAAAAAAAAACGCATTTTAAGGCAGTAATATGCATTTTAAGCTATACATGCACGTAGAAATATACATAGGTACACACATGAAATATAGAAAAATAAATACCGATTTCATTAAAAAACATCGCTTTCTATTTCCATGTGTGCGCGGAACCCCATCTATTAAAGGCACATTTAAATACCCGTTTTAAAATTATTATTACTTTTTATTTGCTTTGAAAATACCGTTTGAAAAATACTGTGCAAGCGAGTGAGTTTCTTTTGTGCGTTATTTGCTGTAAATGCGCTATGCATTCATATGCAAAAATCTCTGATGAAAATATATAGTAAATACACACATATCCTATAAAAATATATATACACATACATTCAAGTACATACATGCATATGTGTGTTTGCCCTTTGTCTGTTGAAAGAAAAGCGCATTTAATGCTTGAACTAACATAAATATTGCATAGTTTAAGGCGCATAGTCGCCGGCATTAATCGTATAACACAACGGTACGCTTAAGCTGGCTTTTACTTTTAATTAAATTTTATAGACCGATGTCGCTTGTTCATACATACACACATACATACATACTTGTATATTGCTATGTAAAGCTAAGCGTTGAGCGCATATACTTAGCAGCGCGATTTTTAGTAATCCCTTTTTTGCGTTTTTGACGGCGTGAAATCGTTTTTTGGTTTAGCCTCGTATTTACCGCAGCAAAAAATGAAAATGAGTACGCGTTTTCTGGCATATGTAACATACATTAGGGTGGATCAAAAAAAATTTTTTTTTTTTAGATTTTGTGAAGTTATGCAAAAAAATTTAAAAATTATTTTTTACGTTTCAAAGTTGGACCTTTGACTACGAATATTTTGAACGAGTCAACTTAGCAAAAAAATCAGATAAGATCCATTTTACAGATTGTTAAACAAGTTTTCTATTTAACCATGAAATAATTTGTTCCAACCCTTAAAGGGTGACTGGTTTCTCCGGGTAAAAACCACCATTTTTCAACAATTTTTTTCTCATATAGAAAATTAAATATTTCTTGTGAATTATTTATTGTTACAAACAGACTATACATTACTAACAAAGAAATTCTGAAAAATATTTTAAACTCGGCCATTGCGACACCATTTTCGGTGACCCCTTGGAAAAAAGATGCGGATTATCGTGACATCATCTCGATGTATGTACGATAATGGACGTTATCATTTAAAAATCTTAACAAAAGTCATTATTTAACGTCGCTGAAAAATATTTCTGTGTTATATGTATCGTATATATGGGAAACTTAACATCACAATGCGCCACCCACCTATTATTATTAACAATGAGGACACGAACTTTACCAGCATTTTTTTTCGTAATTTCGGAAAATATTTTCACGGTATCTAAGAAAAAATGTATGAATGTTGCAGTAAGATTTTCCGTTGTTTTTTAAAAATTCTTTAGTCTTAACGATTACTTTTTGCTATGTTGCCAAATTTCTTTTAGCGAACATTTTCTTAAAATCTGAGAGACGAAATAGGTATGTATTTTAGAAAATATTCCTGTACTATATGTGTTTATGGGAAACATAAAATCATAATCAAACCTGTTAATATTACTATTGAGTGCTCAAACTTTGCCAGCATTTTTTTTCGTAATTTCGGAAAATATTTTCACGGTATCGAAAGAAAAAATTAAAAGTTTTTTCGTTCACCCTATTATGCATAATATATAAAGTTCTTACGCATAGTGAAAGTTTTAACTATTTGTTTGAAAATAGATTGTAAAATATACCAGGCATAGCTACAAGCGCATAAACATGTATTTGTTTTAATGAATGTAATTAGAAAGTAAACATTTTCAAAAATAACGTATAAAATATTTCTGTTGCACAATCATACGTAAACACATATAGTATATGTGTTTACTTTTAATTGATGCAAAATTTAATTTAAGAATTCATGGAAAATCTAATCTTTTTGACTGAAGTATACATACATATATATTTAAATACCAGGTAGACTGAAAAGTTTTTCCAAGTTATCGATACCATGTATTTTAAATAGTCTTAACGATTAATTTTTGCTATGTTGCCACATTTCTTTTAGCGAACATTTTTTTAAGATCTGAAAACCGACAATACTATTAAGCGATTTACCTTTGCTTTTAAATAGGCTGTAGTCTTAACTATTAGTGTTACTATGTTGCCAAATTTCTTTTAGCGAACATTTTCTTAAGATCTGAGGACCGAAAAAGGTGTTTAGCGATTTGTCTTTGGTTTAAAATAAGACTTTGTCTAAAGCATTACTTTTTGCTATGTTGCCACATTTCTTTCAGCGAACACTTCATTAAGAACTGAGAACCGAGAGAGATTAAATGATTTTTCTTTGCTTAAAATACGCCTTTGTCTTAACGATTACTTTTAGCTATGTTGCCAAATTTCTTTAAGCGAGCATTTGCTTAAGATCTGTGAACACAAAAAAGGCGTTGAGGTCAGATCAGAAGTACATGGGGTATTCAAAACCTTTAGCATAATATTGCGTCAGCATTCTCATAGATTAATGACACGATGAATCGATTGTGAGCTCGTACCATGTTTAGCTTTTCATTTATGACAGCTGGTTCAAATTTAAGTTGGTAAAGCAGTGAAATTTATGTACATTAAAAGTGTTCAAAATTTCAAGAGGATCAATGGTTTTGTAGTTTTGAAAAGTACCGCCTTTGAAAACGTAGGATTTGGGGAGAACGGAATCGTAATTACGAACTTAAATTTTTGACACAATATTCCTAAGGAAAAAAAAATTATTTATAAAAAAATTATTGAGATTGGACAAATTATAGGATATTCTAATAAATCCTTTCAATAAGAAAAAAAACTATGGAACAGATTTCATAAGACCTTTACCCGAATTTCTGAATTTTTTGATGGGTTTTCAATATTTCTACTGTTAGCAATTACACTTGACATAAAGTAAATAACAAAAATATATTTTATTTGAACTTAAGTCAAATTCATATTTTTTAGAACGAAAAAGTAGTCTATAGATGATTCTATCTTATTGTCCGTAACTGCATATAAGTAAATGTCTACTCCACTTAACAACCCATTCATCTACATAGCACTATCGACATTGGCCGTCTTGTCCTTGTAAGACAAGGCAGTGCTGCTCACTGAATTTAAGGACATCAATTGACACCTGCAGCTCATGTTCGACATGTGGCTTATGGCGTCTATCTAATATCAGTAATTCTGCAGAAATTTGTGGGCATTACATTTAATCTACAATATACCTACGAGTATATGTACATATGAAACATAAAACAAGCAAGCACAATTCTCTAGTGGCATAATTCCTGTTATACTGGCAGGCTTAATTAGATTTGATATTCATTTAAAATACAGTCTTAGAGCACGAAGAGACAGATTTGTTTAAAATAATTAAATTCACTTGTTAGCTGTTGAAAGAGTCAAGGCGTATAAAGAATTCAGTAAGCAAAATCAAGGTGGTTAAATGAAGTAGACGATTTCTTTTCATATGTCTTTCAGAAGCAGGAAATTTTCTAGAAAATTAAATGTTTGTTAACCACCCTACAGACTCGATTAGAAAAAAACTTCGACTATGTTGAAATTTGTGAAGACAATAACTTTTCTTGGTTAATGAAGAAGGTTCCAAAATGTTAATATTTTCGACTGCTTTGAAATCATACTATAAGTCCACGGGAAACTATACAGATTAAGAGGGGTACATTCCGAGATCCTTTCTTATTTCGACTGTTGCAGGATTACAGTGAGCTTTTTCACGGATTCGTAGCTCAAAGCGAAAGTTGAAAGGGAAGTCTTCTGTCAGGAGCTCTCAACCAACTCTTGTTTCAGACTACCACACCACTATAGTGTCTTCCAAGCAACTATGAAGGTCCGTCTTCTTTTAGTAAGTTATGAATCCACTTCGATAGCAGATCCGCTATGCAGGCCTTGAACTCGTTGACAGTGAGCCTGAAGCATTATAATAGGACATGGATAGGACGTGCAGGTGGCGCTGTATCTGAGTACAAACTCATAAAGCGTTGGTCAATAGCCAGCACTTGCGGGGTTCCATGTTCAGATTGGACGACTGGAGTATAAAATAAGGTAAGATAATTAGATGAGAATCAAAGGTCTATTGTGCCCTCTCCTAAATCACAACGTCCACTTTCGAAACATGAATCCTAGAGCTTTTAACCTGTGACTTCAGACTGCTATGAAGTCAGTAAGCAGGTGTTCTCAGGTGTTTCAGGTGCCCTGTGTAGAATGCGACAAGCAGCCTGAGTTTGTCCTTTGTGAGGTTGATTTCATATTTAAACCTGCTGAGGTTGTAACCACTTATTAGCAAACTGGGCATGGCGCAATAATACCAATACCTCGCCCTGCCTACTTCTTCCTTGCGAAGCAGCTCCTTTATGGCATGAAGACCATCTGAAGGGTTCAGCTCCTATCATATTGATGGATGTTACAGAGCTGGCGAGCTCATCAGCCAATTCATATCAGGCTATACCTTTGTGACCGGACACTCAAAGCGACTAGACCATCCCTTCCCATGACAGTCGCAACCGGAATGAATCCGGATTTTTATCCCGCCAGCGACTACAGCATACATCTGTCATACAAACTGCCCGATCAAAATCAAGATAAAGATCTTTTTAACTCATTTTATGCTTTTGGTCTGTCAATTTTCTTTATCATCGTTAATTCATCAACGACTTTTGCAAATGAACTTGGATTACTTAAGCCATGAAATCTCTATTTAATCACTACTTACAACAACACTTCAATTAGCATAAACCATCTTCGCCTTTTCTGTTTGTTTGTAAAAACGATTGTTGACTCTACAGTAGTGGTTACAATATTAACATTTAACAGCTTTTAATGGGGTTCCAACCAAGCTAACAAAATTGTGCTGGGACGCTTGCCAGTACTGACATACACAGCATACATAAATACATACATATGCATGTATGTATGTAGATATACTCGCACTAATGGATGAATAATGTTCATGAAAGGTTATGAAGTGGAAAATGGAAGGAAAACGGTTAGTAGAGTGCAGGGCCGAGAATTAAAAGCGTCTCATTGCTAAATTGCGTAGAGCAAAGTAGGCAGCGCAGGCCTGTTGCAACAACGTGTTGAATGGCTAGAATGTGTACGGAAAGAGAGCGGAACAAATTATATATGCTAAAGAAGCCGGCAAATGTTACGGAGTACAGGAAAAGGTGCTTTACGAACACAGTCCATGTGTGCGAGTGTGTGTAAAGGACGAATGTTATGTGATTTCAGGGAACGGAGTGAAGGTACATATATGGAGAACCTATGGATGCTGTGTTGTGTACGTCATTTCGCCGGTAACATGAGAGAGTGAAAAAGCGTACAAAATCGACCTACTGGTTCGTAGTGATGCCGATGATGATGATGATGATGATGATGATGATGATGATGATGATGATGATGATGATGATGATGATGATGATGATGATGACTAAGAGCCACTTAAGTAAATTGCGAATTGTGTTAAATGTGCATTTTTAGCTTAAGTAAATATTTACGATAGTTTTACTATGCGTGCGAGTGAGTATGCCGTAGTGTTGTAAAAGGGCCGGTTACAATGTACCACTCACCACCACCACTAGCCCTTGAGTGCGTGCTCAGACCATACTGAGCTGGTATTATTTATTTATATATTTATAGTAACCCATGAAGAACACTATGTGAAAATGAAATAAAAATTAAGGATTAGCAGAAATGAATGTAAATTACCGGTCATTTGCTTGAAGCTGGGCGCAATTTTCACTAGTGCCCGGAAAACAAGAGTTAATGTTGGGGAAACTAGAAAAAATGCAGTTAATTTAATTTCTACGTTTATTAAGGAATGTTGTGAATGAAAGGCATTAAATAAGAAATGAATAAAAAAAATTCGGAAAATTAAAAATACTGAAAGAAACTAATTGAACTAATTGATCTTTCTCGGAGCAATAATTAAGCATACCTTAAATTATAAATAAATTTATGAATATTAGAAATCTAGGCTTGTCTAATTTGAATGTCAAAGTAAATAAAACAAGGATCATCCAATTCGAGATTTTCTATTTTTTTTTTAAGAAAAAACACAGAAACTTGAAATCTAATGAAAAATATTCGCTCGAAAGAACAATATTTTGCATTTAATTTTTGAAGATTATCTCATTCTGGGATAGTCCGACAAGTTCCCATTCCGCAATAATATGCCCCCAATCCTCGACCCGCGTCCCACACAAACACCTCGACTTATGCATTCAGAGCACATGCCCGGGAACCAGAAACCTAAAATTAAGAAAGAATCTGAAGTGTGGGTTATAAAACTGGAACAATCGATTTTGATAAGTCTCTTGAGATGATTGTTTCACCAACAAAATCATTCGCCATAGACAAGAAAAGATAGTAAACACTTCGTGTCAGATTTGGAATAATGGGGAATGTTTATTATCATTCGAAAGTACATTCTTTGACCTTTATTTTTCGAAGATAATCTCTTTAAAATGCTAGCTACAGCTACGTCTGAGTTGGTCCATCCGTTGAGTCCAATTTTCGATGACTCGTTCGAGCATTTCGACCGTTAACTGGCGAATGATACGTGTGATATTTTGTTCCGAGGCTTTAATCGAAATGGAATTGTCCGAAAAGACTTTAGACTTGACATATGTATCTCCACAGATAAAGGTTTAACGGTGTAATATCACAGGATCTTTGTCACCAATCGACCCACGCAAAACGTGAAATCATCTGCTCACCGAAGTGTTTCCTCATTCAATCCATTGATTGGTGCGATGTGTGGGAAGTGGCGGCGTCTTGTTGAAATAAATGTTCCCGAGATCACATGCTTCAATTTCAGGTAACAAATAAATGGGTATAAAGCGCGAAAACGGTCCCCATTAACGGTTATGTTCTCACCGGCATCATTTTGAAGAAATATCAACCGATGATTCCACAGGCCCTCAAACCACACCAAACCATTATTTTTTCTGGAGCGGTCATTTCGCTCTTGAATCCCTTCAGATTGCTTTTCGTACCAAATGCGAAAATTTTGCATGTCTACATATTCATTGAGCAAGAATTTGGCCTCATTGCTGAACTAAATTCGGCCCGAATATTTTGGAACTTCTTGGAAATTTCCAAGAGCCTATAGAGCGAAGCAATGTCGCTTGGGAAGATCCAGAGGCTTCAGTTCTTGCGCAAGTTGTATATTGTACGCTTTCAATTTGTGATCTCGACGTAAAATGCGACAAAGTCATTTCATACGTCAGTCCGAGTTGCTGCGAACATCAGCAGTAAAGCGCAGAATATTCTTTTCCAAAGCCTTTATGTACTCGGGCTTATTTGCGTAGCCAAACCACACAAAAAAATAGCCCGGGAGCGTTAAATCCCACTTTCCTGGAGGCCATGCTACAGTCTCACGCCGCGTGATAATGCGCTCATCTAAAGTTTCCTTCAATAAATTATTGTTTCGTGAATAGTAGCGCTGGCTTGTTGTAACCAAAGGTCGACCACATCAACATACCCCAATTCAGGCACGACAAAGTCATTATCCATGCATCTGTAGTATTGTCCATTGACTGTAATGTTGTGATGGATGAAATATGAACCAATGATTCCTTCTGCCCATAGATCACACCAAACAGTGACTATTTGAAGATATAACAGCGTCTCAGGATACAACAACGTTTCAACAAAGACTTGCGGTTTATCATCACTTCAAATGCGACAATTTTTTGTTTATTCAAATATCCATTCAACCAAACTTTTTTGTGAAAATCAGGATCCATGTCCTCTTGTTTTGGACCCATTCACCGAACATGCGACACACTTGATGGCATCGATTATTGCAAGAGTTGGATTTTGTAAGCCCGAAAACCAAGATCCTACCACTGAATCTTCTAAAAGTGAATGAACTCATCTCCAATTTTTGCTTGCGATGGCGAATGAACTCATTTGTGTCTTCTTCGAGACTCTTTTCCACGACGCAGCCTTTCTGATAATGCGAGTTATCTACTAGAGTAAACGTGGTGTGAAACCGATTCATGGTTGCTCAAATTACCGACTGGTTTGTCCTGTATTATATCGACCGAATATTTTCCGAAGAGACTTACTTCTTATGAAATGGCAAACTGAGTAAAAATTAAGTTTCAGCTGTCAAAAAGTCTTCGAAAAATTGCATTATTGAAAACCACTTGTCTAAATAAAAAACAACCGTTATAACACGTATAAACCCGTAATAGAAAGATGCTTAGCCTCATAAGAATACCTGTTCCACCTTAACCAGTAATTCAGAGTATTTTTTAACCTATCGTTTCCTGGGCCTACTGGATAAGCTCTTTGAAAACTCATTTGAACCTTACCACCCTAATGGGGACTAAATAACCGTTACAACAACAATAACAACAGTATTTTCCAACTTCCGAACTTTATAATATGCTCATCACACTCGAAAGTACCCCACTAATGACTCAAATCACACTTCATAATAGCCTGAGTGCTAGAGGACAAGTTTTATCTCCACTCCTAAGGCAATGAAAAAATAATAAGTAAACAAAATGTCCACATTAGGAGAGAACAAATAATTGGCAAAATAGCAATAAATGCTGACAAAGCGATTGCCTTTTCAGCCAGCTAGTGAGCAAGAGGAAATACACGCACCATTGCTCGCATATCTGTGCGGGCTGTGCGCCTTTGGGTATGCAAGTAATTTATCGACACTTTGGCAGAACATCATCAATTTTATTTATCAATACAGGCGGTGTCAAAACACTCAAAAGCGGCTACGAAAAATTGATTGACAGCAAATAATGCAGACAAATTATGTTACCGCCGAGTGTCAGCAAACAATAAAGCAAAAGCAAATAACGGTATATTTGAACACTTCGGCTGGGCCAGTGTGTGTTTATTTATTTTGTGAGCAAAATACACACAACAAATAAGCCATAGAAATTGGATATTTGCTTTTCAAAAGCATCCTCAAGCTGCATGTGGGCAGGTGGTGAAGTGGTGTTGGCTTATTTTTGTGGTTAAAACGGCATGTTTATATACATATATTTATATATAATATATTTGTATTGAAAGCAGAACTTTATAAAGTGCCGTTATGAACTACCACACACCTACAAAAATCTCGAGAAAGTCCCTTTTAACCAACAAAACCATCAATATTATTTGTGCACCAATAAAAACCAAAACTAAAAATAATATTCGCTTCAAAGCACTTTTCCTTTTTGTCCTACTCAACAAATAATTTTCCACTTCATTTACGCCCACAAGCTTAAAGTAAAGTGCAAACGAAATTTCAACACATTCATTCACCACATACGCGGAAATATACATATACACCACATATTCGGAACTATACATATACACCACATACACCTTTTTGTGGTCCGCATTAGTTCCAAGTTCATCTCCTCTCTCTCTCTCTCCAGCGCGCTTTTCATTCAACACAGAACCAATATTTCTCACTTCACTTTTTTTACCTCGTCTGTTTTTGCTCTGACTTTTCAGGAATTCTTTTCAGCTTTCCGTTTGCTTAGTCAGCGCTTTTTTGGCAAGTCATGCCTGGCACTTCTGCCGAATCACTGGTCACATCAACATAAATATGCTCACAAACCAAAAAATACGGCAAATACCTGTGTGTGGCCGTTGGCTTTAGGTCTTTTGGTCGACATAATCCGATAGAAAATGTGTGAAAATGTCTTTATTAGTTTTTGTGGTTATAGCGATATGGTAGCTTGTGGTTTGGTGTGGGTCAACTGCGGTGGTATCGTCACCTTTTACTACACCATTCACATTTCTTGAAGCGAAGTAAAGCTGATTTCATTTTATTTTAATTTAATGAAAATTTTTCTCGTAACATTTTATTCTCAAGAGTCTGTGGTAGCGGCCATTATATCTTTGAAATATAATAATATTTCTTGTTCTTCTTAATTGGCGTTGGCACCGCTTACGCGAATATAGCCGAGTCAACAACAGCGCGCCAGTCGTTTCTTCTTTTCGCTACGTGGCGCACTTGGTTCTTCCAACGGAGTGGAGGTCTTCCTCTTCCTCTGCTTCCCCCGGCGGGTACAGCGTCGAATAGAACTTTCAGAGCTGGAGTGTTTTCGTCCATACGGGCAACATGACCTACCTAGCCAGCGTAGCCGCTGTCTTTTAATTCGCTGAACTAAGTCAATGTCGTCGTATATCGCGTACAGCTCATCGTTCCATCGAATGCGATATTAGCCGTGGCCAATGCGCAAAGGACCGTAAATCTTTCGCAGAACCTTTCTCTGGAAAACTCTTAAGGTCGACTCATCGGTTGTTGTCATATGACTTAGAGTTTGGTTTTTGTTCGTCGAGAGAGGACTTTACTTTTCAATTGCCTAAAAAAAAATAAAATAAAAAAAAAATAATAATATTTAAATGAAATAGATTTTCCGTAAAAAATTATCTAGCAAAGATTGCGTACTTTTTGGCGCAAAGAAAAAGTTTCAGTCGTTTGGACATCAAATGAAGACGAATCTGGAGTAACGTCAGCAGCTGTACATTCTTATAGAAGATTGTACCTTTTCTATTCAGATCTACAGTTCGAATTATTTTCTCCAGGAGTAAATTAAAGAAGTCACACGATAGGGAGTCGACTTTTCTGAAATCGCATTTGGTATCGAACGGCTCGAAGAGGTCCTTCACGAAATCGGCGAAGAGGTGGGTGTATCCATCATCTTTTCACGACCCTTATCCAAGATTTGGTGAATATGGTGAATATCTAGTGAACTATAGATTTTCCAGCTCTAAAGCCACACTGATAAGGTCCAATCAGTTTCTTGACAGTTGGCATTCATCTTTCGCAATGCACACCCGATAGAATCTTATATGCGATGTTTAGGAGACTTATCCCGCGGTATTTGGCGCAGATTGTGAGGTCTCCCTTATTGCGGATTAGGCAGGGCACACTTACATTCCAATAGTGAGGCATGCTTTCGTCCGACCATTTGAATAGCTCGGCCGGCAATCCATCGCCCCCGCCACTTTGTTTCTCTTCAGACGGGTGTTTACTATTCGAACTTCTTCTTGGTCGGGCATAATTTTTGAAACTATTAATTTATTCTTCAATATGTCGTCCCACTCAAAGTAATAGCTCTTGGCGCTAATACACTTGTGCCAACGATTTTTCCAATCCTCGGAACAGTTGTTAAAGTCAATTTCCGTAATGGCTATTCAATGCGCGTAGCGAGTCACGTTTAATGTCTTAATTTTTGACCTGCTTCGACGTACTTTGCACGGCTTCTGCTCACGATATCCGGCCGATTGATCGTCTGTTTCCGGGTCGTAAGCATAGATTCAAGACTCGTCGCCAGTAATAATACGTTTCATGACATCCTAGTAGTAATTACTCGAAAAAATTTAGTGATTTTGGAACCAATCATGCTTTCACTTTTTATAAGCCCAAATGATATTTTAATAAGATTTTCACTGATCCTTCCTATATTCCAACGATGCCAGTAAGATCTGTGACTGTTAGTCATCGATTCTCAAATATCAATTCCTTTATTTTATTGAACTGGTGATCATCAGTTGATGTTGATTTCGGTTATAAAATAAGTCAAATTTTTTCAGTCTACATAACCTATAAGATATTTAAGCTTCTCACAGCACGATAACCACGCGATACATAGTATGTTAGTATTAAATTTTGATATACACTCACGACAACTTTTGAGAGTATTAAAGTCTCACATGGCCAAGGTTAAAATTGCAGTCAGCAACGCTTTTTTCTTATTTGAAATATTTTTTTCACAACCCCTTTGGAAATAGTCGGAGTTGTAAAGCATTTTTACACGCTCGACTAGCCTCATAACACTACAAAGGCCACCTTTTGTATGTGCTTTTGTTTTAAGCCACAAAAGCATACACATCGACATTAATATAGTACATACAAAGCAAACTACCCTGTAGGAAAGTGGAGTAATTTTAGAAGTCTAATGTTTGATTGATTGTCGTTTCTTTTAAGTCGTTCGTGAGTTATAGCGTCGCAAACATGGAGCAAAATAAAGAGAAAATACGGCATATTTTACAGTACTACTACGATAAAGGCAAAAATGCATCTCAAGCCGCCAATAAAATTTGTGTAGTTTATGGACCCGATACACTTTCCATTTCCACCGCACAACGATGGTTTCAACGTTGTCGTTCTGGTGTAGAGGCGGTCGAAGATGCGCCACGCTCCGGAAGGCCTGTCGTCGAAAATTGCGATAAAATCGTTGAACTGGTCGAAGGAGACCGGCATAGTAGTCATCAAACCGTTATAAACCATTTGAAGAAGCTTGGAGTCACTAAGAAGCTCGATGTATGGGTGCCATACGAATTGATTCAATAAAAATACCGCAAGACTTTTTTGACAAACCATTATATATAGAAAAAAATAGTTACAGAACAGCAAACGCATCATACAAACAATTGAAAAAGGCGACAATTTTTAGTAAAGTTCTGAATTTATAAATTTCTTTGGAAAGTAGCAAAAAATAATAATTTTATCATCCTCATATGTATAGCATTCACGATTATTATATTATTTTCCTCCTACAATTTTCCCTATTGGAAATGTCTATAACCTTTCCACTCATCTTTGTGAAGCATAGACGCGACTGTAATGGTTAAACAATTTGAATGAATGCGTGTGTGTTGATGGCTGGTATTTGCACCCACGAAATGAAATAGCTTTGGTGGCTTGGTTTGTGAGTGTATGCAAGTGTATGTGGCCATAAATGCGTCTATCGTAATATGAATAACAGCATTATTTAATGTTTTAAAGGATTTACTATTTTCAAGAGTTCTGAAGTTGAAAGTTTTCATCTTTTGGTGACTATTCATTTATTTGGAAAAATTTTAGGTTCTCTTAAGCCCTTACCGATATACAGAAGGACCTTCGAAAAAAGATTTCTGATTCCCATAACAGCCGGTTCTACACACCGGAATTGACTCGGATTTCATCGGACCAAGGGCTGTTATTTCAGCGATCGGCGATCTAACAAAAAAAATCTGAGTGAGAAGAACAATTTTCTGCTTAAAAATAACTCAATTCCAAACAAAAGAACTCAGATTAAAGTTGGCGCAGCTGTACTGGCTTCTTAGGCCAAGATCCCACCGCAGTCTGAAGAATAAGTTACTAATTTATTTGTATAAAATATTACTTAGGCCGTTCTGGATATGCCATAAATCAAATCAGTGCAGCGAATTCAAATTTAAGTTCTGCGCACCATAGTGGGGGCTCCTTTCTATGTGAGAAACCAAGTTCATCCAAAGGGATCTAAAGTAATTTACAGTAAAGGAAACAATCGACAATCTTTCGTTTGGAGCATACATATATATTTTTATATATTTTATATTCAATTGCTGGACAACAGTTTACAACGTAGAAGATTGAAAAAATATCACTCACTAGACCTCCCTTTTCAATTCAATTAATGTATCGAATTTTATTTTATTTTTTTTTTTTTATTTGTGGTATGTTTTCATTTTCATTTTTTTTATTTGTTTTATGCTTTCCTGAAATTTTGTTATTATTTTTTTATGATTAATCAGATTCTGAATAAATTGAAATGAAAAAAAAAACCAAAAATCTGAAATATTTATTGTTAAATTATTATTATTACAATAGAATAAAATTGCGTTTTGAGAAAAAGTTTTGGGAGCCGATTACGCCAAGTAAAAATGTTTACAAATAAGCTCATATCGCCGAAACTATTTGCCAAATCAACTTAAAATTTTCGGAGAATATTGTCAAATATGTATATGTAAAAAAAAAAGAATTCAAACAAAAAATTCGATTTTTGAAATTCACAAATGGAAAATAACCCATTAAAAGCATTTAACATGATATAATCTGGGTCTGTTTCGGTTATAATCCGGTTGTGTTTCTGTTATAATCCGGGTATTTTCCGGTTATAATTCGGATCTGTTCCGGTTATATGTATATACAGGTAATGAGGTTATGCCAAAATCTTAAGAAGAATCGAAAAATGATACAGCATGAGGATCTAATGAAAGATCTAATTATTTGCCAAGTTTTTCATGTGGTTCGATTTACAAAATTGCGCGAAGCAATCCGCCAGAAACGCCCGGATTTGTGGAAGAACAAAAATTGGCTTTTGCACGACGATAACGCCCCTGCTCACCCACATCGTTGCTTGTGCGCGACTTTTTGGCCAACAACAACACACTAATGATGCCGCAGCCACCGTTTTCCCCAGATCTGGCCCCCTGTGACTTTTTCTTGTTCCCTAAACTGAAGAGGCCCATGAAAGGACGACGTTACGCTTCTCTTGACAAGATAAAGACGGCATCGAGGAGGAGCTGAAGAAGATAAAAAAAATGATTTTTTGAAGTGCTTCGAAGATTGGAAAAACCGTTGGCACAAGTGTATAATACCTCATGGGGATTACTTTAAAGGGGACAAAATAGATATTCATGAATAAATAAATAATTTTTGAAAAAACACAAAATTCGCGATACTTTTTGAACACACCTCGTATACACTTTTTATCTAGATTTTTATCGAATTTTAGAAATCAAGTTACAATATAAAACAAAGAAATAAAATAAATATATAAAAAAAGAATTAAATAAACATATGTGACCTGGTCTACGAAAAGGGGGCTTAGGTGTCAAAAAAAATAAAAATAAAAATAAAAAAAATTAAAAAAAAATAAAAATAAAAAAATCGAAAAAAAATAAAAATAAAAAAATCGAAAAAAAAAATAAAAAAAAATTGATTTTTTGATTAGGCCAAGATCCCACCGCAGTCTGAAGAATAAGTTACTAATTTATTTGTATAAAATATTACTTAGGCCGTTCTGGATATGCCATAAATCAAATCAGTGCAGCGAATTCAAATTTAAGTTCTGCGCACCATAGTGGGGGCTCCTTTCTATGTGAGAAACCAAGTTCATCCAAAGGGATCTAAAGTAATTTACAGTAAAGGAAACAATCGACAATCTTTCGTTTGGAGCATACATATATATTTTTATATATTTTATATTCAATTGCTGGACAACAGTTTACAACGTAGAAGATTGAAAAAATATCACTCACTAGACCTCCCTTTTCAATTCAATTAATGTATCGAATTTTATTTTATTTTTTTTTTTTTTATTTGTGGTATGTTTTCATTTTCATTTTTTTTATTTGTTTTATGCTTTCCTGAAATTTTGTTATTATTTTTTTATGATTAATCAGATTCTGAATAAATTGAAATGAAAAAAAAACCAAAAATCTGAAATATTTATTGTTAAATTATTATTATTACAATAGAAGAAAATTGCGTTTTGAGAAAAAGTTTTGGGAGCCGATTACGCCAAGTAAAAATGTTTACAAATAAGCTCATATCGCCGAAACTATTTGCCAAATCAACTTAAAATTTTCGGAGAATATTGTCAAATATGTATATGTAAAAAAAAAAAGAATTCAAACAAAAAATTCGATTTTTGAAATTCACAAATGGAAAATAACCCATTAAAAGCATTTAACCTGATATAATCTGGGTCTGTTTCGGTTATAATCCGGTTGTGTTTCTGTTATAATCCGGGTATTTTCCGGTTATAATTCGGATCTGTTCCGGTTATATGTATATACAGGTAATGAGGTTATGCCAAAATCTTAAGAAGAATCGAAAAATGATACAGCATGAGGATCTAATGAAAGATCTAATTATTTGCCAAGTTTTTCATGTGGTTCGATTTACAAAATTGCGCGAAGCAATCCGCCAGAAACGCCCGGATTTGTGGAAGAACAAAAATTGGCTTTTGCACGACGATAACGCCCCTGCTCACCCACATCGTTGCTTGTGCGCGACTTTTTGGCCAACAACAACACACTAATGATGCCGCAGCCACCGTTTTCCCCAGATCTGGCCCCCTGTGACTTTTTCTTGTTCCCTAAACTGAAGAGGCCCATGAAAGGACGACGTTACGCTTCTCTTGACAAGATAAAGACGGCATCGAGGAGGAGCTGAAGAAGATAAAAAAAATGATTTTTTGAAGTGCTTCGAAGATTGGAAAAACCGTTGGCACAAGTGTATAATACCTCATGGGGATTACTTTAAAGGGGACAAAATAGATATTCATGAATAAATAAATAATTTTTGAAAAAACACAAAATTCGCGATACTTTTTGAACACACCTCGTATACACTTTTTATCTAGATTTTTATCGAATTTTAGAAATCAAGTTACAATATAAAACAAAGAAATAAAATAAATATATAAAAAAAGAATTAAATAAACATATGTGACCTGGTCTACGAAAAGGGGGCTTAGGTGTCAAAAAAAATAAAAATAAAAATAAAAAAAATTAAAAAAAAATAAAAATAAAAAAATCGAAAAAAAATAAAAATAAAAAAATCGAAAAAAAAAAAAAAAAAAATTGATTTTTTGACACCTAAGCCCCCTTTTCGTAGAACGGGTCACATATAAAAAATATTACGAATTTTATTCCAAATAAATACCAAATTTAATGTAGCAAAAACTTTACTTTACTTTAAACTGCCAAGTTTATTCTGCCAACTTTCGAAATTATACAGCAGCCAAAATAGTTCCAAAATATTTCCGAAATATTAAGTGTCTTATAAATCATATGCCGCACATGCGTACCTATCATAGCATAATATTGACTTTATATACGGCAATATCAACTAAAAGCAAATGCATGAAAAGTGCATGCAAAAAAGTACGATATTTTAACGGTTTCACACCTGCTACGCCATTTTAATATTGCATGCATTTTAAGTGTTGCAATCCATTTTACGCCTGCATACATACATATGTATGAGCGAATGTATGTTTGTATTTGTGGAAAGGAAATATTTTTATCAACACGCCGCCATTATGGTGAACTAAAATGCGTGAAGTTTTATAACGCCAAGAAAAAACGGAATATATGCATGTACATATAGACATACACACGCGTAAAAATACAAATGGTAGGCAAGTTTATAGCGAAATGCGAATTTGATAAAATATGTAACTGGATATGCTTACATACATACATATGTGCGTATATTTACACATTTGTAGCTTGAAAAAATAATTTCCAACATATTTATTTTCATTAATTGTTTCGGTGGATATTGGAAAAAAATTATAGTATTTCATAAAAAATTACGCTATTTGAATATGTAACCGAGTAAGATTTCATATGTTTGTAAGGATGTACAATAATAAATATATATCCGTTTTTTTATGCACAACTGTTTTTTGCAGCACAAAATTACGCCTGAAAGTGAACATAAGTTAATTTAAATTTACGCAAAAATTTTATTTTTTTAGGTTATATTTAAGCTACATGGCTGATTTACAGCTTTTGTAGAATAAAAGGGGAAAAAACGTAAACTTCACAGATGCTTTTGTTATAGTAGACAAGTTTATACCCTTTTTATCTAGATTTTTATCGATCAATTTGTGTGACAGGCATATGCTATAGTGGTCCGATCTGAACAATTACTTTAGAGATTGTACCGTTACTTTGAAAAATAATTCACGTTAAATTTTGTGAAGATAGCTTATCAAATAAAAAAGTTTTTCGTACAAGGTCTTGAATTTGTTCGGGCGATTTGTATGGCAGCTATAAGCTATGGGTGTCCGATTGGAGCAATTTCTTCAGAAAGTGTAGCGCTGTCTTTAAAAATAATATATTTTAAATTTCGTGAAAATATTTTGTCAAATAAAAAAGTTTTTCGTACAAGGTCTTGAATTTGTTCGGGCGATTTGTATGGCAGCTATAAGCTATGGGTGTCCGATTGGAGCAATTTCTTCAGAAAGTGTAGCGCTGTCTTTAAAAATAATATATTTTAAATTTCGTGAAAATATTTTGTCAAATAAAAAAGTTTTTCATACAAGGTCTTGAATGTGAACGGGCGAATTATATGGTAACTAGATGATATAGTGGACCGATCTGAACAATTTTTTCAAATAGTGAATCGCCGTCTTGAACAATAATCTATGACAAATTTCGTGAAGATAGCGTATGAATTTTGTTGATCAGTTTGTATGACAGCTATATGCTATAGTGACCCGATATTGGCGGTTCCAACAAATGAGAAGCTTCTTGGGGAGAAATGAACGTGTGCAAATTTTCAGATCGTTATCTCAACTTAACTGTTTAGGCTATAAAATCTATAAATTAAGTATATATTTTTATATGTATATGTATGTATAATAAATATTGATTTAAAAGAATTCATAAAATCAGACATTAATTAATAAATAATAATCACATTACGGATTTTCTTGTTCATTACAGCCACTGAAATTCGCTGCCAGGAGAAATCGCGTGGCGGTCTTAGCTATGAAGTGATTCTGGCCGAACCAGCACCCAATGTGGTAGTACCCAAGCGTCCAGTGACACCTGGTAAAAATGTGTCAGCCGAGGAGATCGAGCAAAAGCTGAAAGCTGCCGAAGAGCGACGCATTGTAAGTAAACAACAGTGAGGTTACTTTAACATATTTCGGAAAAATGTATTGGGTTGCCTTTTTTTAATGTTAGATTTAAAATTGAAGTTTCAATTTTGATTTTTGAAAATTTTATTTTAAACTCTCAAATTTTTTTTCGGTATTTAGGATTATTATTTTTTTTAATTTTTTAATTTGGAAATTCGAAAATTATTTTTAATTAATTTTTATTTTTTTTTAATTAAGACAAATTAGATAAAACAAAAAAATTATAATTTAAATGTTTAAAAAAAATTAATATAATTATTTGTAATGTTTAAAGAATAACGTAACTTGCACTTCTTCCTCAACAGTCTTTGGAGCAAAAGAAAATGGCCGATTTATCCTACAAACTGTCGAAAATCGAGGAAGCCACACGCAAAAAGGATGAAATCACCAATGAGTTCATCAATCAGACCAAGGAGAAGTTGGAAACTAAAATCGAACAGCATGTTGAGAAGCGCGAAGCCATTATTAGCGACATGAAGGAGAAGTTGAAGGTGAGTGTGGTGCAAACATATTTTTTTTTTTCAATTTTTTTATTTTATTCAATTTTCCACTTGACCACAGATTCACTCACAAGAAATCGAGAAGACACGCGAACAATTGGAACAGCAAAAATCTATTGAGAAAGTGGCCATTGAGGAGAAATTGAAGACAGCTCAGACTTTGCGAGATGAGAACATTAAAAAGATGCTGGAACGTCTTAAGGAGCATGTAAGCGCGCATAAAAATTTAAAAATAACTCTTATGATTAGTTTGAAATTTTTTCAACTCACAATTCCTTTTCACTAACATTCTCACCAATATCACCAACAACAGGAAATACACTCACCAAAGCACACACAATAGAAAATAATAATAAATAATAGATATAGAAAAACAAAACTGGCAACGCAAAATTATATAGATTTCATGTATATACATACAAACATACATACATATGTAGATATGTGTTTAAAAATATATTTACTATAAAGTATGTACTGTTATAGCTAATGTACAGTTTTGCTTGAATTTTTGATATATAAATACTATATATAACTGTATTTACCGATTTTTTTTTTAATTAATTACCAACTTAACCGATTTTAGCATTTTTGTATTTTGCTCAATTTTTATGACTGATTTTGACTTATTTTTGTAAAAAAAATTAAACATACACCTGAATTGTACATTACACCGAATGCAACGCGGCATGTTGCGCCGAACTTGTACGCGCGTCCCACATAAACAATAAACAATTTTGAGGCAACAAACAGCCCCTGCATTTCCTCAACATTTTTTTTTTAATTAAAAATATTTTTTATTTAACTTTTTTTTTTAACAAAAACTTTTTGTGCCACTAAAACCCAAGCGCTGTGATTTGCATTTTGAAAATCCACTTCTCTCTATCTCTCCCTCTTTCGCACTCACTCTTTATAATTGCCTGCATACTTTTGTTGCAAATACTAACTACTTTTTTATAATTAAAAAAAAAACTAAAAACTAACTTTTTTATATAAAATAATTTATTTTTTTTTTATAAAAAATTTCTTTAATAAAAAAATCTGGAAATTTTTATAAATTATAAATTTTTAAAAGAAACGATTTTTTATGATTTTTTTTTATAAAAAAATTATTTTATAAAAAAAAAAATATTTTATAAAAAAATTGGTTTATAAAAAAAAATATAAAAAACTGTTTTATAAAAATTTAGTTTTATAAAAAACTTATGTTATAAAAAATCTTTCAGAAAAAATATTTTTTTAAAAAATTCTTTATAAAAACTTCTTTTATAAAAAACAATTAACAAAAAATAAAATTAATTAAAAACCAACATTAATATCATGTGTTCATGCATTTCTTTTTTACTGACTGCATTTGTATGTATTCATTATAGAACACTAACAAAAAAAATCAAATCGACCAATTGGAAACACAAAAACTCGAGGAGAAGACCCGCATTATTGAAAATAAATTGTACACCGCCGAACAAAATCGTGAAAAGGAGATACAAAAGAAAATTGAAAAAGTTCAAAAACTTGTAGGTGTCACCACTCTCTCATTAACTGCTATTTAACTCTTAACTCGTGTATACTCGTATCATCAACACTTGTTCGCTTATATTTTATACAAAACTAAGCATTTTGTTTGTTTATGAACTTATGTTTATATACATTTTTATTTCATGACAATGTTATTAAATGCTTTTTTTTATTTTTGGCTGTACATTGTATTTTAAAGATCTTTTTTATACCTTTTCTATTTATTTTCTTTAACCTTTTTCATTTTTTGATCAATATTTATTTTTGTTTTTATTTTATATCTAATTTACTGTTGAATTTTTTGTAAATTAAATTTTTTTTATTTATTTAATTTTAAATGTTTTTGCTTCTTTTATTTATTTCATTTTTAATTTTAATTTTTTTTAGTTTTAATTTTCTCTTTAGTTTTTTTTTTATTTTAAATTTTTGTTTTTTATTTTTCTTGATTTGTCTTCAATTAATTTGCAATTATTTTAATTTATTGCTTAATTTTTATATTTTTTTTATTTATTGCTTAATTTTTATATTTGTTTTATTTATTTAGCTAAAAGTTTATTTGTAATCTAAAATTTTTGTTTCTTGTTTCTAATAAGTTTTAAACTAGTTGCAATATATTTTTCTATTTTAGCTATAAATTTTTTAATTTTTTTAAATGTATTATTAAAAATTATTTTTTTATCTCGTAGTTTATTGAAAATTTTTCTTTAATTTGCTTCAATTCATTTTTAATTTTTATTGCTTAATTTTTAAATTTTTTTATTTAATTATTGAACCGAAAATCTTTTTGTAATTTAAAATTTTTTGCTTTTAATAAATTTTAGAATTTCTATTAGTTTTAAATTATTTATTTTTCCAATTTTTAGTTTTAATTTTTTTTTATTTAGTTTATTTAAAATTGCTTTTTTTATTTTTATTTATTTTTTTATGTAATTTTTTCATCTATTTTAATTTTTTTTATATATATTTTTATTTTAAATTTTACTTTTTAAGTTTTAAATTATTTATTTTCCAATTTTTAGTTTTTATTTTTCCAATTTTTAGTTTATTTAAAATTGCTTTTTTATTTTTATTTATTTTTTTATGTAATTTTTTCAACTATTTTAATTTTTTTATATATATTTTTATTTTAAATTTTAATTTTTTAGTTTTAAATTATTTATTTTTCCAACTTTTAGTTTTTATTTTTTTCATCTATTTTAATTTTTTCATGTATATTTTTATTTTAAATTTAAATTTTTTAGTTTTAAAGTATTTATTTTTTCAATTTTTAGTTTTTATTTTATTTTTATTTAATTTATTTAAAACTATTTTTATTTTTTTGATTTAATTTGTTTAAAATTGTTTTTTTTTTATTAATATTTTTTATTCTTAATTTTTTTATTTATCTGTAATTTTTTCATTCTTTTTTATATATCTTTTTATTTTAAAAATTGCTTCAATGTATGGCTTTTGATGTATAAAGCTGTAATTTTAAAAGCTCTTCTTTATCTTCCATAATTTAAATGAACGAAAATAGTATTTAGTAAATATACATAAATTAGCTAAATTTCCGAATTCATTAGCGTCTAGAGTTACTTAATATTTTAAATATACATATATTATACTATTTGTAGATATGTATACTAAAGAAAACTATTTCATATATTTATTATCAATGCTTTTCGACTAACAGTCGGAATGTAATACATATATTCGTCGTACACGTTTCTTCATCTCCATTTTCCGAACTCGATAGTACTTCTCATCTCATTTTAAAATTATTAAAAAAAAAACAAAGCAATTACAACGACCAGCAACCGTTCCCACGACAGTCGGGTCTGCGTAACCGGAACGGACCCGGATTTTTATCCGGCCAAGGACTGTCAACTCGATAGAGTTCTGTCGCTACAACAAGAACAACAACCAGGGTTGCAAATAATACAATAAAAAAAATTAATTAATGTGTGTTATTTAAAGAATGTGTGTTCTGCTTCGACTTTTCCCACTCTATGGAGGTTCTTTATGAAATAACCGTAATGGGAATAGCGGCTGTATAGTGTAGAAGTCGACATATCCAAATCTACGACTTGTCCATAAGTTTAAATCTCTTATATCTTGTAAAAGTCTGGCCGTCCATCTGCCGTGACTCTCATTCTCCCATCATTGTTGGCATGCTAGTATCGCGTCATTCTTTATTCAGTCAATTGTGCTCTTGTTATTTCCGTCTGGTTTCTTCTTACTACCACAGCCTTTTTTTCCGTGCGCTAGAAGGTCAATGGGGGCATTACCAGTTATGACTAATATTGCATCGCCTGACACAGTTTGGTAAGATGCGGTGCACCCTGGACATTACCTTACGGCAGTTTTCCTTTTTTTAGCATATCTGCCCGAAAGTCTGCTCCGTATAGAAAGACGGTGGTGGTTGTTGATATTAAGAGCTTTATCTTTCTTTGTGTGGGATCTCCTATGTTAGCCCTTAGTCTACTAAGATAGCAAGTGATGTTTACCTTTTTTACGGCGCGTTGGATTTGTTCCCGGAAGGTTAACATGGGGTGCAGTCTTACGCCAAGGTAATTCACTACTTTTTATGTCCTCAGAATATCCTTAGTCGTTTGTATGTTCACTTCGAGGGGAATGTGCTTGTTTATCAGCAGTAGGAGACGTGTTTTTGTAGTTGTTATATGAGTCAAGCCATATTGGTCACCGTTTCAACCGATTCAGAACAACAACATTCAGCTTTCTTTGGGCTTCCTCAGTGTCTCGAGCTGCGGTTTCTGCAGCTATGTCGTCCGCATTTTAAGTTTTAGTATTTCGTCGAAACTAATGTTCCAAAGATCTAGGGCTTAAATTGACCCTTGTTCCGCTCCTAACGTAACTTTTATTTGTCCTGATGCCCTTCTAGTCGGTTTTATATTACTAAGACGGCTAAATTTATTTTCTTAAACGTCAAACATGTCCAGCAATTCGCTTGTATTTGGAACATCTACGCTGCTGTACTTCTACACTACCAGTCTAGGTTTAAGTAGCCTTTCATAAAGCTTTCCCGCTGTGTCTAACATGCATAGTGTGCGTTTTTTGCGGCCAGATGCATTGCCTCTATGGTAAACTGGGGGATTTCTGAAAGTCATATTGCCTGTTCACCTAGGGTTAGATAAAACAGTCATACAACAACTCAAGCATAAATTTAAATTTTCAATTCAATTTATTGTTTAATATTAATCTTTTTTCGGTAAATAATAATGTAGTATTTTAATTTTCGCTTTTACATGTTAAAATTTTTGTTTATTTTACTTTATTTTTTATATATTTAATTCTCTTTTTTGATTAATAAGAAAAATATATTATATTTACCTGGACGTGTTTATTTTTTTGTACAGGTTTCTTGTTGTTAATTTTTCTTTATTATATTATTTACTTTTTTATTGTTTTATTTATTATAATTTTTTATTCTTATTTTTAATTTTTATTTTACAAAAAATTATAATGTTTATTCTATGGTATATGTATATACATATGTATGTATTGAATTTTATATACGTTTGTACATATATAATGCATATATATCTATTGCTTTATTTGTTATAGATACTTTTTCATTTTTAATTTATGATCCCATAGCGCTGTAATATTTAAATTTTTTTATTTCACCTAATTGTTTAATGTTTTTTTTTAATAATTACTTCAATGGTATTATATTTACCTGTGTGTGTTTCATTTTTTAATTTTTTATTAATTTTTTTTTTTATTTTATTTCCTTTAATTTATTATTATTTCTTTAGTTTTCTTTATTTTTAATTTTAATTAGTTGTTGCTTTATGTTTTTTTTTTTTGGTAAATTTTATTTCAATTAATGTTATTTCTGATCACATAGTGTTTAACTTTATTTTTTATGTGATTTTCATGTTTTTTTTTTAATTTCCAATCGTTTTGTTTTTCTAATTATTAGTTATGTTTTTTTAGATTTTATTTTTATGCTTATTTTATAATTATTTATAATGTTTTAATTTTTTTTTTTTAACTTTTAATATTTTTTTTAACTTTTAATATTTTGTTTTTATTATTTTAAATTTTTTTATAATTTAAATTTTTTTTATATAATTTACATTTTTTTTTTTTACTTTTTTAATTATTAATTATTTTTTAAGTTATTTTAAATGTTTTTTATTTTCAATTTTCTTTTATAGTTTGTTTTTATATACATACATATTTTTGTTATATTTTATTTCGTTTCATATTTTACAGTATTGTATTCTTATTTTAATTTAGATGTATGTATTCTTCAACACTAATCTCAAGATTAATTTTTATTCAAATAAACCATCCCTTAGCAATAGAATTAATACTATTAATTCAAACATTACAAATCTGTTTAATTACTGGATTAATAGCTAAAGGATTCTGATTTTCATACATCTTATTTTTAATTTTTTACTTACATATTTGATTTCATAAAGCTTTAATTAGTTAAATTTTTTCGTAGTCCTAGCGACGCTTTCAAATGCAAAATTTAAAAAAAAAGAACATTTCCTTTCAACACTTACTACATGCAAAATAAACAGTTAATTGTCATAATTATAACACTTCCACTTTGTCTCTCTAGGAACGTCGCGCTGAATTGGTGCGTCAGAATAAGGCGGCAGCACAGCAACCGTTATGTGATGATACCAACACAGCTATTGCCTCATCTGGTTAGAGCGACAACAACAACATAAAGAAGAACACAACAACAATAATATTTATAAAAAAAAACGGCACACATACATAGAAAACAAGAAAAAACAAACAGTTAAGAGCAAAAGAAAATCGCAACAATAACACTGAAAAGGAATGATAGCGGGGATGGAGAAGGAGTTTTGCGGAGAGAAAACCTAATGTGCGACAGTGTGCACGTAACAGGGAAACGGTAGAAAATTGAGCAGCATACAAAACTTTGGCGCAGCTTAAGAACACTTATGTAATATTGCAAAAAAACAACAACACTAACAACTTAGCATAGGAAATGCGACTAAAATTTCGAGACGAAACCAGCCGTTGCACAACTTAAATGATATTTAAAAAATATATAAAACAAAGAAGAAAAGAGTATAACTGCAGCAGTAATAAATGAAAAAAAAAAAAATATTAAAAAAAAAAATCATACAAATTATTTAAATGAAGCGTTTTCACAACACTCTCTTGCGTATAGAAGGAAAAAACAATAAAAAAATACATACCTATGTAATGATTAAAGATGATATGCCACAGAAAAGCAACAGCAAAAATCCATAATTCAACACTCGTAAAAGGCAAAATCAGCAAATTCAGCAGAAAAGATAACACACTTCATAAATTATAATTATTATTAATAATATGTAAAATGAATGAGCTGCAGCAAAACATACATAGAGAAACACACTTTACTATTCGAAGAAAATTGAAGCGAAAGCATAAACATTAAACGCATTAAAATATACATATATTCTCATTATTATTATTATTATAAATTAAAATTATATTTTTACTATTATTATTATTACTATTACGATTAATTAACTGATTTATTGATTAATTAATGGATTTCGATTGATTCACAATTTATAATTATATTTCTTATTACTAATAAAAAGAAAATGATGCAAAATGAATGATAGAAATGATTTGTAAGCAAACACACAAACACACACAAGTGGCGCAAGCGCTCTTTTTCAGATATTCAACAAATACTCTCTCTACTTAAAATAAATATAATCGCAAGAAAAGCAACAACAGCTAATATGAAAAGAAACAAAACCAAAAAAGAAAAAAAAAACACAAAAACAAAAATAAAAATAACAAAATTTGACATTTATTGAAGGAGGAGGAAAAAACGCATTAAACGATGTTATAGCCGTTCGAAATGGGGGCGATATAGGGGATTTTTTGTAACTAAATAGATATCGAAGTGGAAAATATAAAAATAAATACATACATATATGTAATTGGGGTTTAAATGATTTTCAACGACTTGCATATTGAATATGGGTTTGCTGTAAAATTCATTTGTCATATTTCTGTCTGTGTGTAATGCCATGTATTATATTTATATATTATTCCGCAGGAACTATAAGCACATATAATAAATGTAAAAAAACAAAAAACATAAATTCTCAAATGTTTGTCGAGTAATGCGTAATGTATGAACGGTATAGAAAGGTGTGATTAGAAACTTTTGAACTTATTTATCATTTACTGGAGCTTTTCCAAAACATATTTTGCATTTTTACTAACAAATATATATTATATTTATTTAATTTACACTTTAAGCAAAACAAATTTGAAAATCTTCAAAAACCTTATTGATTCACCAGAAATTTTGAAGTTCGAAATAAAAAAATTAAAAATGAATATTATCAAATTAAATTAAATTAATATACTTTATGTTTTTTTCTATGTGAATTTTTGCAAATAATATACATATGTAGATGTAAAAAAATTTCTGTTTCATTTATTTTCGTGCTATTGCACTATTTAAGAAACTTTGCGTAATACAATATATTCTATGGACTAATAAATATTGAAATTTAATAGCGCTTCATGGATAAAAATATAACTCATTGCTTGGTAGTCAACACTTTTCAACTATTTATATTCTCGAACCACTTAAATTTTTTGTTTACAAACATTATATTCTTATGCATAAATTTAAGTTTATATATTTTTTATAATTAATACCTTGCAAACAAAACACAAAATACATTTTGTATGTGTTCTTTTCTAAGCAAATAAAAATACAATAAGATCAAATTTAATAAGAAATTAACATTTAAAACCCCAAACCAATATAACCTGCTTGTATTAAAAAAACATTAAACATTGTGAAAAGCGAAAAAAAATTAATAAAATAATAAAAAAAAATACTAAAAATAAATGTGTTTTATTTGGAAAGTTATAACCAGAAACCAGGTTTCACATAACTATAAAGAATAGGCAGCAATTGAAAGGAAAATATTTGTTATAAAAACTGAGAAGAGCTTGGATATAAATTAGATGTGCCATGGGAAACTCTATAATGAGAAAACCAAATGCAATCACCACATCAGCCGGTTCTGAGCTCCGGAATTGACGCGGATTTTATCCGAGCAAGGGCTGTTATTTCGAAGATCTAACCACGTTTAGATTGTAAGTCTTAGTTTAAAAAACGGTTGTTAGCATAAAAATTACTTATGTATATTTGTACTTTACGTATTCCCGGCTCGCCTAATGGTATAAATTTTAGTTCAAATGCTTGTTGAAGCAGCAAAATACAACTTAAAGAGTATTGCAGAATGGAGATTGATGGCGTCAACTGCCGTAGAAAAAAAAATCGACAACCCGTTTTATTAGTTGAATAATCCGGCTTTATATTTAATAAACTTCAGACACACTCACATATTTTTTTTGGAACTTAATCAATAGCAACAAAAATTGCACTGCTTCCTATTACTTCCTAACTTTTGAGTAATAATTTTCAAGCTAAGTCTGACAAAACTTTGTAGAATTTTGGAAAATTAAACGCGCTATATTTTGAAGCAGTCACCGTTTGAAATTTAGCAGCTTTTAATAAATATAATAGTAACAAAGAAAATCACTTACCAAATACAAAAATATTTTCAGATTTTGTGGAAAATCAGATTCTTTTCGTTCACATTTCCATAGACACTGTAGTAACACTTCCACAAACTAACCTTACCGATGTCTTCCGCTTATTCTATTACAAATAACTTCGACTTCACTTGAGTGAAAAACTATTATTGAGTGAGAATAATGCAGATTAAAACATTAATAACAATTATAATGTGTAGAAAATTTGTAAATTAAATTTGTAAATGACTTTATATTATTTTATGAATAAAACTGGAAAAAACTGCAACGGGAAAATTATTCCGTTACAACCCCATAAACAACTATGCGGATACTGGTAGTTAACGAAAATATGAAAATCAGCAAAAAAAAATTCACACAAATTTAACTAAATTAAAAATTAAACTTTAAAGAACAAATAATTTTTAATAAATTTTCTAAATTAAACATTCTCGAGTCAAAATTTATAGCTAAATTAAAAAAAAAAAATAGCTCTTCTTCTTATCTTGATTACAACCGTTCACAATTAACAAATTCCAATCGAAGACGAAACCAAAACAAACAAATTTGAGGTTACTGCATGCGTTGGGTTCACAAAATACGGCTGGAGTATAAGTGTTAACAAAAATTTGTTGCTTGGTTAAATATAAAATGGACGCCGATGATATTAGTCTTCCTGCGGATACACTAAAGATACTTAATGAGTTTCTAGAAGAAAAAGCGAAAAGGGAACGTGAGGAGTTGGAACGTATAGATAAGAAATCGAATGCCGATATTATGTTTGAAGAAGATTGGGTTTGTTATTAAGTCATTAAACTATATGTATTAAAAACTACAATATAAATATTACAGCAATTGAGTCAATTTTGGTATAGTGAATCAACCAAGCAAGCACTAGGTAAATTGGTGAGCGAACTGTTAGATGAACAAGAAAATGAGACAAATGTGAAGAGCTACCACATAGCTCTACTGTCTTGCCCATCGCTCTATACCACTGTCAAAAAAGTGCACAACAATCGTAAGTAAAAACCAAGTATTCCTAAAGAGTTCAATACACATGTATCTATTTTCAGTGAAAATCTTCGAGTTCGACAAACGCTTCTCAGCTTTTGGCGACGACTTTGTATTTTATGATTTCAATAGTGCGGAGGAAATCGGATATTTGCAAGAATATAAAGAATCGTTCGATCTTATCATAGCCGATCCACCATTCTTGTCCGAAGAATGCATAACTAAGATGTCTAAAATTATCAGCAATTTACAAAAGCCAAATACAAAAATAGTTTTTTGTTCCGGTGCCGTGGTAGAGCCATGGTTGACCAACTGCCTACAATTAAAGAAATGTAGCTTTGAGCCAACCCACGAGCGAAATTTGGGCAATGAGTTTGTTTCCTATGCGAATTTTCAGCTTGACAACTACTTAAGTTAACAATTTGTTTAGTATAACTGTTACAATAAAAAATAATATTAGTGTATATAAATGTAATATATTTTTAAGCTTGTTCACGTTAATAAGTCTGGGAGATTTTATCAATGCTTAACATTTATGATAAATGAAGCAGTGTACGTATCTAACAAGTTCAATAAATTATACCAACTTAATTTAAAAGCTTAATTATTTTGTCGCCGCATCAGCTTCTTTGCGTTGCTGGACTAATTCGCGTAAACCATCCTCTTGATCTTTTAATGATTTCACTAAGAACTCTTTTTTCTTATTGAGTAGCTCAATAGCCTTATCACATTTTTCCTGTTTAGCTTTCAGATCCGCACGCATATTTTCTACATCGGTTAGAACAAACATACGTCCCACAGAAAGGTACACTCTATAAAAATTAAATAAATTTAGTAAGTGACAAGGAATATATGTAAAACAACTCAAGTATTAATGGAATTTTATACTGTTTCCACAATTAGTAATATACAATAATGTATTCCTTGGGCTCGTTCCATATACTTGTATGAGGTATTTCTACTCACCTTGTGTCATCCTTCAGATCACTAGTGCCCTTTTCGGTGAGCTCGTATTTTTGTTTCCCATTTTTAACCATACTGCATTTCATGTCAATCATATTCATCTTTTTGGTTGTCTCGATTTTATTAATTTGCATTTCGGTAAATGCCTATAATAAAAACAAAATAATTTTGTGAATCACGTTTATGGTATAAGCGGCGCATACAAAATTCTTCAAATATGTGCCCCTTAACACGCACCTTTTTCAATTCCATATCCATTTGAGCCATTTTTGATTCGTTGTTTATTTTTACTATTTACTGTAGTTATTTTAATTTATTAAACAGGGTAACTTGATTAAAATATTAACACCTGCAAATTTTTATCCCTTTCATATACTAAAATTATCGCAGTTCTTCTTGTCATTGAGAACATTCACAATAATGTTTAAGTTCACAAATCAATTACTGTCAATCAGCTTACACAAAGAAAGAGATGTTATATCTCATAAAATGAACCTATATTTTTAATTTGAATTCCGAAATATTTTATTTCCTTCACAATATTTCTTTTACATATAATTATTATAAATTTCTATTTTTTCAACGTTTTATTTTAGTACGGGAAATTTAATTTGAGCCAATTATAAAAATATAGCTAAAAATTGTATATTACTGAATATTTGTTCCGTCCGTATTTTTCATTCGCAACTCTTCCATTTTTCTGCCTAAAAGATTCACATTTAATTTATGCATACAAAGGAACTGTCCATTGAAGAAAAGCACGGGAATATCATTACGATATAGTCGTAGAAATCGTACATTTTCCTTTTTTGTGATGTCTACTTTCTCTATCGTATATTGGACATCAAAATATATTTCCAATTCATTAAGTAGTTCATCACACAATGCACAGTTATCCTTGGTATACAATGTTAAATGAGGAATCTTATTTGTAACGTCTTCTTCATTATACGAACTAATATTAACAAGAAAATAAAAATTATTTAAATTCTATCCATTCATTCATTAATTTACTCACATTTTTTCAATTAACAGAGCGGATGCATTTCCAGTTTCATTTGTTACCGCTGCACAGCCTATTTGTCCGGGGTCTAAAGCATGTGCCAGATGTGTTACTAAACGTGCGCCCGACATTGCTATAGGATTACCCAAAGACACAGCTCCACCATGCGCATTTACTTTTTCGGGATTTAACCCAAATTCTTTAATTACGGCCAGCGGCACTGCTGAAATTGAGTCGTCCAACTCCCATAACGCAACATCATTTACTGTATAATTAGTATGATGTAATAACCGCTTTATCGCCAGAGTGGGCGCCGTTAAAATGTCGCAGTCATCCGTTTTTGACTCATTGTAAGCAATTATTCGGGCTAACGGCTTAATATTCCATTCCATAGCCCTTTCCTTTGTAGTTAACACCAAGGCAGATGCACCATCACCCATCATTGGTGAAATGTGTTCATTATTGTTTGCCAACTCTTCCATAATACTTATCAGGGGACGCTCTTCATCTTCAGTCACCATGACAGGTAACCTAGAGTGGTGCATTATTCGTAGTGGCACCAATTCTAAATCGAATAATCCTGCTCTAGACGCTTTACGCATACGCATGTATGATTCTTTCGCATAGTTAATGAAATCTTCTTTTGTAACTCCTGGAATTTTGGGGAATTTATTCTTAAACTCCTCCGGTATACCATCGGAAACTAAACCATCTTGCATAGTGAAATCTCCAAGGTGAAGATGGGTCCTTGGCATATAATAAGGTACATTAGATAAACTCTCCATGCCACCTGCTATGGCGGCATCTGCTAGTCTTAATCTAACAGCTTGAGCGGCAAACATAATTGTTTTCATACCAGTTACACTGGAGGCACTTACTGTTGTGCAACAAACACGTTTGGATAAACCGGCTAAGAGGGTGGCTTGACGCGCCGGCGCCTGGCCAACTCCTGCAGCTAAGACATTGCCAAAATAAACTTGTTGCACCGATTCCGGCGGTACTGCAGCATGTTTGAGCGCTGCATCAATAGCCACTGCTCCCAACTTGGTCACTGGTATGGCGGGGTAGTTACCATTAAAGCCGGTAATGGGCGTACGTACCGCAGAAGCAATTACCACATCGTTAAGATCTTTGCCTCCGTAATCGGTTAGGTATCTTGCCGAGGAAATGCGTGATATATGCTATGAATTTAATCAAAATTTAATTTATTAAATTGATTTCCAAAAATGAATTCTACTAGTTACCACAAATTTTTGACACAATCTGTGCATTTTATCCTCTACCGTGATTTTATCTGCACACGCTCTTCTTCTTCTCTTCAGCCGGTAAATTTTACCACTCAATTTTTTGATCAGCTGTGCTCTTTTTGTAATAGATTTTGCGGAAGTCTATAAAGAAGTCTAAATAATTTTCATGTTCCTGGAAATAGATTTGAATTTTTAAAGAATTAATATTTGACAGAGCTTAGAAAAATTGATTGTTTGCTTTTTGAAACTCCGAAAGTTATTCAAATAGTTACAGTGTTGAATTTATGTTGTTTATGGATAGTGGGAATTTGGAAGAGTTGATAAAAAGATGAAAGAAAAAGAATGTAAAAAGTGAAATGGAATAAAGGTAAGAAGCATTTTTCAAATAAATAATTTAAGAATAAATGAAAAGGATTTTGATTTTAATGCACTTGTTTGATTATATGAGCTGCACTTGCATTTGCAACTCTTAATGGCAGAGTACGTCATAGTACAAAATAAAACGTCAAAATTCAACTGGAAAAATAAAATGTAAAAATGTGTAATTAAATTCCTGAAATACTATATAATATTGAATTGGCGTTGGCGTTATAGCTTTAAAGCTGGCCAAGTACATCTGCAACCCTTGTAAAATTGTATTTCAAGCGGTGAAGTTACTTTAAATAAAACCAAAAAAAAAATCATGAAATGTCGGTTCTAAATTTAAATTCGTCTTGCAGAATCTACAAAAACTAAACACGTCAATTATATATTCTACACAGGTCCAATATTTACATCGGTAAATATGTATTTCCATATTTTTTGAGTGGAATACTTAAGAAAATGTGATTTCCTTACATCACTATACAATAATTTACATATCAACTCGGTACGCGTACACACATGTGCCTCATAGTTTCTTGACATAGACATTTTCTTTTAAATCAAATTTGTGAACACAAATTATTTGTGAAAACAATAAAAAAATATTTTCGAAAATTCGTTAGTTGTGTGTGCTTTGAATTCTAAAAATATTTGCTAATTCGGCTTATTTAAAATAAAATTAACTTAAAACGTTTGAAAACTCTACGCGAGTAACTTTTCGATAATAAATTTAAGCTACGCAAATTTTTAAAACGTTTGTGTACAATATTTTTGAAATTTTCAATCTGAATTTTTTCTGCTCTTCACCACGCAACTCAATCGACCCGATGGCGTATATCAAAGTGAAGCATTCGAATTTATTGCGCCTGGATGATGATGCCATACTGAGTGTTTGGAATAAACTGGAACCAACCGATCGCGTACAATTAGCTGGCGTTTGTAAACGTTTTCGCAAAATATTCGAAGAACGCGATGCTGCACATTATACCACCTTCAGAATGGAGAGCCTTTGGCAGGTGTCCGTCAAAGACATTGAAAGTTATGCCAAACTAGTGGGACCGCTTATACAGGAGCTGCGCGCTTACACGCCATGTGTGGGTAATATCAGAGCAAAGCGATTCCTTAAGGGCATGACCGGTAATTGCCAGCTCTTGCGTCGTGTGGTCTTCAAAGGTGTACGTGTGGCATTTCAATTGTTCGAGTTGTTTGCAAATGCGAAATATCTCACCGAGTTATATTTACAAAACTGTCGGCTCGTCGATAAGGATGTGGATATGATTACGATGCTGTCTAATTTAATGATACTTGATTTGTCGAAAAATAACGATATTAGCGGTGCGCACCATTGTGAAATATTGCTTTATGTATATAACTAAAAAAAGCTTTATTTCAGGTCACGGTTTGTGCGCGCTAACCAATCTACGCGCGCTCTACTTGTCGAATTGTAAAAGTTTGAATCCAATCAATTTAGTACATGTCTTCAAAAGTGCCAAACATCTTTGTATACTCGACATTCAGCAGCCCTACACGAACACGAGTCTGGTGCCGGTCTTTCTCGAGCTCGGCCGCTATTGTCGAAATTTGGATAAATTGCGTGTCACATTGCCGGAACATCGACGTTATGAATCGCTTGCGCGTCTGCCCAAATTAACACAGATCTTCGCATATGGCTACGTGCGTCGCTTCCTCATCGACTTACGCAATCATCGTGCCCATCATATGCAGGTGATTTTTCTCGAAACCCTGCAGCAGGTGCCATTAGACGTCACATTTATGCTCACACAATTTCGTGAGTTGAGGAAATTAGCTTGTGATGGTGATTTCGATTTCACGCCGGGCTGTATTGATGGCTTTGAAAATCTACGCAAACTTACGTGCATTAATCTCTATAAAACGGATGCGTTAACGCCGAAGGATGTGCTGACACTTTTGAAGAAATGTCCGAGATTGAAGTTTGTGCAGTTATTTTTCAAAGTATTCGTTACCGAGGCGTTTATATTCGAATTGATCGAGGTGCTGGAGAAACGGCCGGTGAAGGTGAATTTCGTAATGAATTTACAGAAGTCAAATATACGTCGCGGCATCACAAAGGTCAGTAGTGCTGAGAGCAAACGTCTGCTAATAAAAGCTAATTTGAAGTTTTATGAAATCAAAAGCAAAACAAGTTATATATTTTCAAAGATGATTCTACAGAAGTTTCTTTGCCCAATTCTGATACTCAAAGGACCCTATAGTTACTGCTAACCCTTTATATAGTTATTATGTATAGTATACCAAATTAATATTTTTTATTTTTTTTTTCAGGATCCACGTTATCTCAATGCCAGGGACACATTAAACATTATATTTAGTGCTCAATGCATCGATTGGGATAAATGAGTTTTTAAAATGGATGAAAAAATTATATTTTTAATTTTATTTCTGTATTGTGTGGTAATACCTTTTAAGCATATATTGATTGTTTCTAAATGTGTAATGGAATAAATTTATGCGTTATTTATTGACATATTGAACATCTGTAGAAATATTTTGGTCACGTTCAAGGCCCAGCTTGCAAAGAAGAAACAATTAGATAGAATGAATGAGGATATAGTGTTCCTTTCCCACAACAGTCCTGACTGTTAACTCGGTAGCAGCGATGTCTTCTGTGGCTATAACAAAAACAGTGTATAGCGTTTCTCAGGTCAAATTTTTTGGCCTCACTTTAGACTCGAGCATACGGTGGAATAGCCATGTGTAATTAACACTGTCTAAAGCCACCGAGGCACTCATGCTATGCAGACGCCTACCCGGCAGATCCTAGGGCTGCAAGCCTGGTGTTATCAGATGGCTGTATACCATGATCATAAGGTCTTTGTCGCTTATGCAGCCGTTGCATGGGCATCTAAGGCAACGCAGTCTTCGGTAGGTCTTCAACTATCGAAGCAGCAAAAGCTCGTCTGTTTCTGCGCTTCAGCGGCAATGCGCACTTACCCAACCATATCACTAGAAGTCATGCTGGAACTCACATCGCTGCATCTAGTGATCAAACAGGTAGCGACATGCTTCTCATGGCGGATGAGGATTTTGACAAAGAGAAGATAATGTCGTCTCAGCAAATGATGGACCTACGGGAAAACACACCACTTGCCCTTCTTCCAGGGGACGGCGTTACGAAGAGAGTAAACTTTACAAAAGAAGTTTTGAGTAGTCATGCTGGATCTTACACCTCTTCAGCTAGTGATCGGTTGGGTTTTCAAACACACACTGCTCCAAATGACAGCAGAAGGTTAAGGTAATCTCTTCCCAGCTCATCTCTTCTCGCAAGGGACAGCATTACCAAAAGTGTAAACTTCACTAAGAAGGAGCGATTCTGCTCTCGAACTACTGGTTAGGGATAGTACACTTAAATGGTACACCGACGGCACAAAAACGTCGGAGAGATTTGCGCAATAGTCGCAGGACCACACACTTAACTCTCCATATCTATGGAAAGTTTTCCATGCGTAGAGATAAACCTCCAATGAACGTATAGTTATGCTCAGCGATAGTCAAGCGGCACTAAAAGCGATCTGTGCATACGAGATCAAATCGTTATTGTTGCAAAAATGTATAGTCCTGGAGGGAGCGTAGACACCAGAACTGAAGAGATGGACTACGAACTACCTGAACGGTCTTCAATCATGCGTACTACATATTTCGAGGTAAAAACTCAAAACTGAGAGCAATTAAATAAGGGGTTCCGCTGGGTGGTGTCCTCTCACCGTTTTTGGTTAACTTCTACATCTCGAAATTCTCGCAGCCACCACAGAGAATTTCTATTACCTCGTTCGCTGATGATTGTACGATAATGATGTCGAGCAATGGAATCGATGGCATGTGCTCAATCGTAAACGGCTATCTCTCCGGCGTTTCTCACTTCGACAGTCTGTGATCCTTCATTCCTCATACGACCGCGATTATTAAACAGAGTACAGAGCCGCCAAAATCCTCAAGTTACTAGTCGTAGCGCATGGGAAAAGAATACAAAGCATTCGGTCGACGGGTATTTAACTACGCCGCAACAATACGGAGATGAGGAAGCTCCAAACTTCTCAGAACACTGCTCTCCGGACTACGACAGGATGCCTCTTGATGTCAACCATCGAGCACCTGCATAGTGAGGCCCGTATGCTCTCAGTTAAGGAACATAATGAACTCGAAATCATCCCTGCAGTCACCTGCTTGGAGCTGAACCGCATGCTATTAGCATCAAGAGATCTTTCCTCGATTACGTTGACGACCTCAAACAATACGCTGACCAGACTTCGGACGCAACTAACATCCGACAAGCACTGACTGCCATTCACAGTGGAGCCAATAACATCTTCACCGACTCCCTCTCAGTGAATAGCGTACTTGCAGTCAAACCACCTCCGATTGCAGACGAAGAGCTCGAGTTGCCGCGAGAAACGAGATTGACTTTAGCGCAGCTTCGTTCTGGATACTGTAGCAGGTTAAGCTCCTGCTTATCCAGAATAGACCCTGACATATGAAATATATGTGTTTATGTCCGGCGTGTAATGAGCTCCCTCACGATACTAAATACCTCTTTGCATGCCCTGCTAACCCAACTCATCTAACACTCTTCTCCAATTTGTCCGACCCCATCGAAACAGCACGTTTCCTGGAGTTGCCGTTGGCTGACGTCTATGACAATTTATCTAATCCTTGCCATCCTCACGGGATTAGGTACCCATTACAACAACAACAACTAAAAGCAGGCGGATAAGACAAGTAATAATTTTTATTCAAGCTCGCTTAGCTAAATTCACATTTTGGTTTCAAAGAGAGATTTTTTTAATTTGCTATGAGCCTATTATCTTAAATATAAATATTTATATGAACTTAAAAGTTTATACCTTGAAATTTGCATACAATATATAAAAAGCCTAAAGATGAATACTGCAAAACATAAATAATACTAAATTAAAATAATTAAAATAATACAAGATATCACACTAACGGTAAAATATTTAACGCATTGTTGACAAATATACATTAAACAAAGGAAACTTTTTTTCAAATATTTATAACATTTTGATTTTCTAACGAAAAAAGTAAAAAAAGTAAAAACAAAAATATAATACAACAAGTAATTTCTTTAAATTTTTTTAACCCCGTTACACATATTTTGAAAAGTTTTCCATTAGCCAACACTACCCCGAACTCTCCAGTCGTTCTTCTTCGGGCACATTGCGATATTCAACAAGTGATTGACCACCATCACCAATACGCCGTGGCTCCCAGTGCCAAACTCGCGAGAAATGACGGCGTATTTCTTCGAACCGACGCCAACGCCACCAACCCCATTTGAAGCAACCCCACGCAATGAAGGAGCAAACACCGAACAAGAAGCATGACATAATTATCTTGCCAGCATAACCCTTTTTCTGCTCGGTAACAGCGCCCATTTTAACAATAGCCGATTGAAATGGGCAAATAGTGATCGGCATCCAAGGCGTGAGAAAGCCACCGGCCAGCGAGAAAACACGCACCGCTACCTCATTGAAGGGCGCATCCAATTGTGCGATTAATTGATAATTATTAGATTCATGTTGGGAACGTGTTACGCACTCGTTGTGCGATCGAAAACTATCGGCATCTGGTTGATGTAGACGGAAATGCACCACATAAGACGTGATCACACCATTCGCATTCTGTGGTTCCGGAAAGTATACATGAAACTCATTTAGACCGCCAACACGACAAGCCATTAGCGATTCCAAACTGTCGCCGTTAATGGAGAAGTTCGTACGCGTCGAGTGAAAAGCGTATGCACCACAACCTGCTTCATTGCAGGACTGCACCTGTAGCGTATACAGGCTAAAACGTTTCAAATGCGTAAGGATTGTCGCATTACGCGACGTTGCATCCAAATTCTTTCTTATCCATGCGTTCAGTGGCGAAATCTTACCGGGCGACAGCTCAGCCAAGTTGGTGTCGGCGCGACAATTTTCCATTTTATCCAAATTGCACTCGAACAGTTTTCGCATATTGTGTACGAAGCGATGATCGTCGGCTTCTTCTTCCTTTCGCCGGCAACATGCATCCTCATCCTCGTCGTTGCTGACAATTGTGTCCTTGTCGTGATACATGAGATTCGGTTGCACGCAGAAATCACGATGATCCAACAACTGTTTATTATCGGTCAGATTATAGACCTCCAATTTATAATAGGTTACGACATCGTCAGGCGAATGTTCCAGTTGTACTGTGAGTGAAACATCATTTTTCCGTGTGATATTGATTGTTGGCGGTGCCGGCAGGTCCACTCTCGTGGTCATATACATCAAATCACTTCGTGTGTCGTGTATGTCGGCGAGTCCGAAGGTTTTTACCAGACAGGCATAGCGTGTTCTTGGTTTTAAATCTTTTGCGGTATATATGTAGTGTGTCTCATTGCTTTCTAAGTCCTTTGGAAAAGCGAGTATGCGTGTCCATTGTATTCTACGGCAGATATGTGTATCCAGCTCACTGTGCTCTACAAACTCCTCATTCGCTGCGATCGGGCGATACATGATTTCCACTTCGCTAGATGTTTGTTCTTTGGGCCAGCTGAATTTCGCCGAGCGATGAGATAATATCTGTGGGGTTAAGAAAAATAAAGAGCTACAGTACAAGGCTACAGTTTCTTAAGGAGTGAAAAAACTTAATGAAGACGATAGAAAGTGAAATGCTATAGGTTAGGTTAAACTGGTAGGCTAATAAACCACGCATAGACCAGTTTTGGTTCTTTGCGATACCAAATGGAGTTCAGTTCCTAGGTCCAAGAAAAGTAGTCCTCCTGTAGGACACCTGGGCTTGACGAGAGAGACGAGACAGACTCTGTGGCCTCACTATCGATATCCACTTTAGTGTATCATACCGTGGGGGACCCCAGATGTTTACAGCGTAGTCTTGCCAATGCGGGACAAGCGCACCAGAGATTGTTGGTGCCCTGCTCTAAATATTTCCCGCAGTCTTCTCGATCTGTGAACTCCATTCTGCGGGCATGTGCCGCCACCAGACAGTGACCAGTTAGTATTCCAATCATTTTTCAAAAGTCTATTCTACGGGAATGCTATAGTTTAGACAAAAGTTTGGATGCTGGTGTATATCCAACTAGCCACTCAAGCCTCTGTAATCGAAAAGAAATTCTGCCAAGGTGACAGTTCTAGACCAGAAAAAGTCCGGGTCCGTTCCGGTTCCGGGCTGTCGTGGTAACGACCCGAATCGATGTTCTTTGAATGTAACATGCCTTCATCCGATACAAGCTTCTTCCAAAAATGACTCTTCCCCTAAAAAACCACAATCTGCTGCTCAGCATACTAACCTCAATGTGCAAAGACAATTTTGCGGGATCACACAGCACCTCCTGATCGTTTACTTGTAATGCGTCTTTCAGAACATCGTGTCTCACTTTACGCGCGAATTCACGCAATTTACGATTGCACAACTTCTTATTCATCTCCACATACATGCTGCCATGTACCACCTCGAAATTCTTCTGCGGCAGCCACAAATCTCTCAAGTTCTCATTATCATATAAAACAAGTCCGTACAAGCCGGCTTCCAAAAGTTCTCCTCTACCGGCGATCCTCCGTAAACTCTTAAGAAACTTCAAACTCGTAAGTCCGTCGGAACTAAAGAAGAAATAAGAGAAGCTCAGATGCAGCAATAAATTATTGATGCGATATAACGGCTTACCCGATGATTTTCAAATAGCCACCAATCTCTTGTAAATTACCCAAACTGTTCACTAAATCATCTTCGTTAACCGTATTTCGTATGGATATGATTACGCTCGAGTTGAGCGACTTGCAGCCGCGCAAACGATCGGCATCGCCCAAATTGAATATGGTATAGATATTGTCGCGCATTTCCACATCGCAGGGTATGCAATTAATTATGTCACGTCCATTGATCTAGATGGGAAAAGGAAAGCGTGATTTAAGCAATTTTAATATGAATTTTTAAAAAATATTCGCGTACTGCGAACGACTTACATCAAATACCAAACCTTCTGGACACTGTATCAAGCATTTGTTGTCCTTTACAGTCATACCAGTTATATTAAAGAGTTTCATACACTCATCCTTCGTATGACAGGTTTGATCAATTTCCAATAAATATCTGAAATATATAACAAAATGTTGATTTGGAAGTAAAAATAATAGGTCTACTAAATGCTTTGAGGTTAACCCGAGCGTTCAAAGGGTCAGCCTCTTCTATTTATTGGATATATAATTATATTGTTACAGTTTATCAAGGTATGATTTAATTAATTTGATGTTTATTCCATGGTTCCAATTTTCCAGGCAGTAGTTGGAAAGTTGCTGGCTTCTTCCATCTTTTTTAGTAAATATCATTCATGTGAAAAGTTCTCTCTCAACGAAAAAAAACCAAATTCTACAAGTCAGAGGCATGGACGATGACAAAATGTGATTACTCGGCGTTACAAGTTTTCGATGGAAAGATTCTGCGGAAGATTTATGGTCCGCAGTAAATGGAAAAGTGAGCTGTACGAGATGTACGACGACATTGACTTTGTTCAGCGAATTCAGAGAATTCGGCTACGCTGGCTAGGTCATGTTGTCCGAATGGATGAAAACACTCCAGCTCTGAAAGTATTCGACGCGGTAACCGGAAGTAGAGAAAGAGGTAGATATCCACTCAGTAGGAAAGACCAAGAGGAGAAGGACCTGACAACACTTGGATTCTCCGATTGGCGCCAAACAGCGAAAAGAAGAATTCATCTGAACCTAAACAACAATAATTTCTTTCACTCAAATATGTCGAATTTTGTGACTGAAAAAGTGTGTATTTTGGTGAAAGTTAATGGCGATTGTGCTCTAGCTGATCAAACGTACCAAAGTGGTTGGGCCGATTTAAAAGTGGTATTTTGGCTTGGAATGCATAGAATGTGCTGAGCGGCCACAAAAGTTTGAAGATGAGAAATTGGAAGCATTACTCGATGAGTTCGAAAATATCTTTGGGAGTCACGCAAGCAGTCATTACAGCTAGAAACTTGGATTTCTTATGAATTGAAGTTAAGAGACTTTGAAGCACGATTTTGCTTCTCTTTTGTTCCTGAGACACAGACGGTCAATTAGGAGTTCTATTTGGCCGTATTAAGGTGTTTACGTGGGCATGTCTGTCGATCCAAAAGTGGCCGGAATTGTGGAAGAACAATTCATGGATTTTACACGATCGCCTCGAGCAACGATTCTGACCGAATTGAAAGCCAAAAACGCAATGAATACCATCGAACAACCACCATATTCACCAGATTTTGCTCCGTGTGATTTTTCTTGTTCCATAAACTGAAATTGTCGCTACGGGGAACCCGTTTTCAGTCAATCGAAGGGATAAAATAAAATTCGCTGAAGGTCATCCCAAAAAGTGCTTATGAAAAATGTTTCGAGGACTGGAAAAATTGTATTGTATTACATTTGGAGGGGATTACTTTGAAGCCGACAAAATAAATATTGATAAACAAATATATATTTTGAAATTTATTTACAATTTCCGGGAACTTTGTAAATTAGGTGAAACCATTAATGAGAAATGCTATAAACAACACCTCATCAAATTGAAGCAAGCGGTTGCCAAAAAACGCCCAAAAATGTGACAAGAAACGATCATCATAACAACGACTTTTGCCTTACCACTTTCTGACTACAATTTGCTTCAGTCGCTGCAGAGCGCTTTAACTGGAATATGGTTCACTTCAGAACAAACTATGGCTGGCTATATTCATACTCGGTCGCCAAGCCGACACAATTCTTCTATAGTGGAATCCACAAATTGTCGAAAAGGTGAGAAAGTGTTATAGCTTCGGTTGGTCAATACTTTAAATTATACTATTGTACTTTATTTTCTTAAAAAAATTTCAAAATTTAAAACAAAAACTGCACCCATTAGGACAAGGAGTTCGATAAATAACGTAAGTTTAGTCTAGCACAGTCCAGTTTATAATTTACATATGTATTCTTTCAATTTTTCTATACTCACTTATCTGGTGGACACTCCTTCACGCAGTTACCGTGGTCCTCCCGATTTTTACACGTGTAGCAACCATCACTTGAACTATTGTAGCAACCGCCGAGACATTCGCTGTGACAATGCTGAATACCTCTAAAGAAATTTGAAGATAAAAAAGTTTTCAAAAATAAATAATATTATTATAATTGAAAGACAGTTTTCAAAAATAAATAATATTAATTTGCCGCCACTCTTTTATGCCCATACACTTTAATAAATTTTAATTCTAAAGTATAAAGAGCAGAAGCAGCTTTATGCATATACTAGCAGCCCGTCCCGGCATCGCACGGGGTAGACAATTATTTATTTTTGGAAATTTGGATATCAAACACTTTTTTCACAAATATTTGTATTAAAAAAAATCCCACAGTTATATTTGTATGTAAGTCTATTTATGTTCAATTTCTTTGATGGTTTAAGTGGCGGGCACTTTTGAAAAAAAAAAATAAAAATAATCAAACAATTAAAATAACAGTAATAAATAATGAATTCAGTCGTTTTACATAGAAGTAAATAATAAATTATTAAATAAATATATTAAATAATAATAATAATAATATTCTTTAAAGATTAGTGTATAAAAATATTATAAGTAAAAGTAATAATAAAAAATTAAAGGAAAAAAAATAAAAATACTAATTATGAAAAATTAAAAAATAAAGAAAATCAAAAAATTAAAATAACAGTAATAAATAATGAATTCAATCGTTTTACATAGAAGTAAATAATAAATTATTAAATAAATATATTTAATAATAATAATAATAATAATAATAATAATAATAATAATAATAATAATAATAATAATAATATTCTCTAAAAATTAGTGTATAAAAATATTATAAGTAAAAGTAATAATAAAAAAAATAAATTAAAAAAAAAAAATAAAAATACTAATTATGAAAAATTAAAAAATAATAATAATAATAATCAAAAAATTAAAATAACAGTAATAAATAATGAATTCAGTCGTTTTACATATATTTTTGCCACTGCACGTGCTCAATTCTGCTAAATAGCAGCGACAACGTCGAATTCCTTGCTTTGATTCTATCGGCTCTGTTAGCCGCCAAATCGAACATCATACAGAATTCAATTTGCACCTTCTGTATACTTTACATTCTCTGGCCCGGCGCGTTTTTCAGAATGCATCGCAAACAACGGCCACGGCGCTATGGCGGCTTTGTTTACTTTTTGAATTTTTTCATTCGTAATATCTTTTGAATGAAAAGTCCAATTTAAAAACTATTTTATAGGTAGTTAAACGGTCTTGACCATAAAATAATTTATTTGGATAAGGATTAATGTAAACACATAAATAGCATGGTTTGAATTTGGTTAGCATTTTCATTAATGTTTAAAATGAAAAAAGTTGCTGTAGTGACATAACTACAATAGTTGGACATATGCTACCGCGGAGTTTTTTGTAGACATTATGATGTTCTTCAATATTGTTGTACATTATTTTGTTCTATCGCTAATCGTTTCGGCAGCGCATTCGACGAAAGATATTTTAAGACTCATTTTTCTACTCCTTCGATTACATTGTTCAAATTTTACCAAGGATCCCTAATGTTTTTCAAAATGAAATGTAGCCTATGTTAAATTGGAAGAATGTAGCATTCTATTGGTGAAAGAATTTTGTAAATCGGCCCAGTACCTTTTGAGCCTATCCATTACAAACATACAAACATACAAAAATAGGTACAAAACTTTCCTCCTTATAATAGTAGTATAGATGAATAAATTGAACAATTGATTTGTTTTTAATCATTAATTGGTTCCGCGCACAGAAATTAAGAAGTTTGTGGTTGTTGTGGGTCCTTAGCTGTACTATGGGCATACATTGCACATACTCGTATACAAAATATATCAGCTAAACAAATTCCAATCAAAGACAGTAAGCATCAGTGCAATATTTGGGTGCTCATTTGCAATAGCATTTTTTAATAATCAATGGAATAGATTTGACCATGAAATTTTATGTGAGTCACTTATATATAATATATTTGCAAACCCTAAGGCTGCATGCGACTGTTGCTGATTCTTTCATTATCAAAACTAAACTCATTTTGAACTCATAACTTATAAACTAAACTCGTTTGACATTGCCTGTTAGTTAATTAGTCTTTAATCTGATACTTTAAACTTATCAAAACTTTTTTCAAATAAATTTTATTTCAATGACTTATAACTTACTTGGCTGCGTCAATTAGATTGTCATTCTCAAAACGCTGACAAACATCATTCGACCAACAATGTTCGGTAACACAGTTTTGACAAACGGTTTTCTTGGGGCAATCTTCTGGCGCCACGGGAAAAACATGATTTTCACCCACCGACAATGTGATGCGATCGAAATCAATCTGAAATTTTTTTAATTTAAAATTTGTGATTTATAATTAGTTTTCCAATTAAGAAATGAGAACGTGTAAAAATCACATACCTTGTCTAAATTGCAGAGCTTCGGACAGTTGTTTATGTAAATATGGCCACGTTGTATCGCTATTAATGAAGGAAATTCCAACTGAAAAAATTCGAAGACGTATAAAAAGTTTCACTTTTAGAAGGTATACACATACTATAGTACTAGTATATTTAATGAGAAACTAAAATTAATTCAAAATTTAAAGGTCAAAGAGAATTTCACACGAAGCATAAATTCTGGCTACAAATGCGACAACACCGACGAATCTTTTAACGTAAAGGTTAGATTAGGTTAATCTGGTCGTGGCTTATTGGCCAGCCAGGCATAAACCAGTTTTGGTCCTTTGCGATACCAGATGGAGTTCAGTTGCTCGGTCTATGAGGAGTAGTCATCCTTTAGGCGCTAATTTTGTGGCCTCACTATCGATACCTAATCCATGATATACTGGAGGGACCGTGGTGACCCCAGATGCTTACAGCATAGTCTTGCCAGGTGTGGTGTAGTCGGGACAAGTGCACAAGAGATGCTCCATTGTTTCCCTAGTGCCTTGCTCTACACATTTCCAGCAGTCTTCTCGATCTGTCAGTCCCACTCTGTGGGCGTGTACCGCCACCAGACAGAGCTTCTATTCTCAAATTAAGTGTTGCTAATGGATCAAGTATTAGCATGTGAAGTATTAAAGATTCTTAAAAGGGTTCCACAGGTTTGATTTGAAGCGCATAGAAGTAATTACTCTTGAAAAAATGTCAGAAGACGTAAATATTGGCGTCAACCAGAGTTGAACTCGTCTAAAATGAACATTTTGTCTTTATAGCCAAGTGATGATGTAGACCAAACTATAACTAGTATTATTCAAAGTATTGCTCAGCTGAAGCTATAATATTTTCCCTTCTTTCTGGCAATTTGTAGATTCTACTCGTATGCCATAAGAAATGCACCTGCTTCACCCCAGGAATGAATCAAATCAATTTTTGATGCCCTGTTATAATGTCAATCCTACCCCAGTGAAGGCGTTCTACATCGACTGGAACTAGTGGTAGTCAGAAGGCATAAGACCTGGGCTATAAAACTCCCCATCGCTATTTTTCAAATAGTTTTTATGAGACATTATAAGACTGAGTTTTATCATGGTTAAAAATTTTTGCGTGTCGCATATTCCGAACGCTTTTCGCGTTTATTAAAGGTTTTACCCTATTTTAGAAGTTCATGAAACAGAAAGATCTTTTGACCAGCTTCAATATCGTTTTTCATCGTCTCTTGGTTTCAGTTCATATGGCCCCATTTTCCATGCATTTTATTGTATCCAAAGGTGGTACCTCAGAGATTATTAATCTCTATTTGCAACGTGAGCTTTGAGAGACTGATATGAGAATTGACCATTATGGCAAAAAAGCAGAAACTATAATTTTTTAGTTTTTGGAAAATAAAGTTAAAGATAGAAATTTGTCATCAACAATTCCATTTTAATATGGTTTAAGATATCATTGGCAGTGCTGAATCGCCGTAGATCTATCTATATTCTCAGAAGCCTACATATAGCAACAAACTTTATAAGGCGGGATCTACATAATTATTCGGGGCCAGGGTTTTAACTGTATAAAACTATAAGTCAAGATCATTGTTTAAAATTATTGTAGAATGTTTTTTACCACTATACAACAAATCAAGTCGAATAGACAAATTCAGATATCAACTCTTTAGCTCTTATCTAAAACCAGTTACGAGTCAAAGTTTTCTAGGAATTATAAAAATTTGTTCATCAGTTGTTTTAGATTATACTTTAGTACCTCTAATTGCTTCAACCGTTACTAATGTGTGACCCAGCATTCATTATTCGATAACATTCGACTGAATATTCGCAGCGATAACTCGGACTGACGTATGAAACGCCTTGACGCATTTTATGTCGAGGCACGAACTGTAGCCGCTGGACCTTGAAAGATTCCAAAAACATCCGACGTTTTCGAGCCAAATTTTGTTCAGTTATGAGGCCTATTTCTGACTCAATTGGTATGTACACAAGCAGAATTGTCATATTTGGGACGAAGAGCAACCTTAAAAGATTCATTTCATCCAGAAAAAACAAAGCTTTGATGTGGTTTGTGGGCCGGTGGAATCATCGGTCCATATTTCATAAAAAAATATGGCGTTGAAAAGGTAACCGTCAATGATCTATTCGAACCGCCGATACCAAACTACTATAGCATACAGCTGCCATACCAACTAACCGATCAAAATCTAGCTCTTTTCGTATTAAGTAAGTTAAATTGACTAGAAAGTAACTTAATTCAAACAACTAAACTAAAAAGAGCCAGCAAAACGCAAAACAAGTAAAATTTGATAAGACTATATCTACACTTACCGCTTCCAAATCGGGCATATTCGTAATGCCAAGAGCATAGTTGAGAAATAAACGGCGACCACGTATCACAGCCAAGTTGGGGAATAGATTGCGTATGCTACGCAAACCGCGCACATCGTGAAATATCACAAAATCGCTGATTTCACGCAATAGCGGAAAAGTATAATTCTCATGATGACACGGTTTCTTCGTTTCATAGTCCTCCGCCGGTATCTGGACAATCAACAGGAAACCACGTATAACAGTGCAGTTATGTAATTGCTCGAAACTCTCACAATCATTACGCACATCAATGCTACGACACTCGCCCGGCTCGGTACGCACTGGCCTGGGCGCTACGCGCGGATTTGTAGCTGCATTGACGGTGGGCAGACGACACACGGTGAGCAGTAAGCCCACAGTGCAAAGGAACACAATTAATAGGAACTTGTGGTTGGCGCATGCCATATGTGACGCACAAATGCTGCTTAGCGAATCGCTGCTGCTGTTGTTGTGACAAACATTTGTAGTCGCGCATTGTTGTTGCCGTCGCGGCTTTGCGATGGAGCGGGTGTGCTGTGTTGACCAGGCTGGCATAATTGTCATCCTTCGTGCTGTTTTATGCGGCTTCTCAGCTGATTGCGGCAGTTTATGGTTGTTAAGATTGAGTTGAATTTTGAAAATATACTTTTTGTGGATTTTTTTTATAATTTCCTATATGAATTTTTTTTATTTTATTTAATTTTTTTATTTTATTTAATTTTTTTATTATTATTGTACACTACCGCGATTGCTGTGCTGCAGTAAGGAGTATTTGGCAAGTCAACAAATTACTCACTTTATTCGCAACAGTTTCGTGATATATTATTAAAGGATTGATTTTTTAAAAACACTTTCACTTTTCTCTTACAATATATTTACACAAAAAAATCACAGTCGATCGACGTTTTTCATTTTTTATTTCTTTTTTTACAAATTATTTTTTTTTTTATATAATTTTTTGTTTTTGTTTTTTTTTTTACAAAAATTATAAAATACTTTTATTTTTTATTTATTTTTGTTTTTTTATTTATTTTTTATTTTTATTTTAATGAGATTTTTTTTTTCAACAGTTTTTAAATTAAATTTTTATTATTTTATTTTAAATTTATTAATTATTATTTATTTATTTTTTCTCAACACTACTTTGTCCACGTGCTCCTCACTTTAACAGCTTCACTTTTGACTTTTTATTCTTTTTATTTTCTTTTATTTATATCATCACAGTTCACCACTAACTGCAATCGGTGGCTTCTTCACTCTGCATATTCACCTTTTCGCGCGCTCATAAGCATTGTGCACGTGATCATTTGCTCGCGTGGACTCCGCTGCTCTGCTGTGCGCTGCAGATCCTGCTGCGAGATTCACTTGATTTTACGTTATTCGATTAAATTTTGTTGTTGTTTCTTATTTGTTTTATAAATGCGCACGTTTTTGTTGTTATTTGTTTTTCTCACTTAGACAGTTACCTCGCTGTATTGTATGTTTGCATGTACGTAATACACTTGACTTGTGCTCCCTTCTTATTATTGTCTTATATTGACTGCTGTCGTCGTTTGCCGTTTGTCGTTTGTCGTGAAAATTCGCAGTTAAGGTGCCAACTTACGTTTAATTAACATTACAATTTATGACGCCACATCGATCTCGATAGTATACGAATTTATGTTCGGCGCACACATTTTTAAGGACGTCCATACAAAATGAGCACAATATAGTATAACTAAATGTTGTTGTTGTTGTTGTTGTCGAACGAAAAGAAATTTGTGTTTTTTTGTTTTGGCGAATAATTGGTTCCGTTTAGTAAGGTAAACAGGGGCGACAAGCAAAATACCTTAATGTAGATATGCATGAGAAAAATTCTAAATTACCATCTGATCAAATTTGAACCGGATTGACAAAAAAAATATATAAAAATGTTTATTATCGACGTCAAAATAGGTCACTAGTTAATAAAAGCAAGTCAACGTTGAATTCAATTTTCAAACATTTGTTCTAAGCCTAGGCTGGGTTGGCCTGCACTGGCTTCAACGATTGACTTTTAATGATTTCAAAGCACTCATGGTGCGTCCCCCGAAGCGAATTTTTCAGTTGTTAAAACAACGAAATGTCAAATCTAACGAATACGGTGGCTGAGTGATGACTCTCATTTCGCGTTCGGCCAAAATGTTTGTCACAAGATTTTTATTGACGGAACAAATCCGGTCATTTACCGCAAATTGCTTCAAGAATATGCCTCAAAATAGCCAAGTAGTATTTCTTATTGAGCGTCTGACACCGTGGAACCAATTCATGGTAAAGCACACTGTGATAAACAAAGAAAATGATGAGCATTACTTTGATTTTTGGTAGACTTTGATGTGGTATTTCGGTTACGGCTCAGTTTTAGAGATTTTTGAACAGTTTCGACGCCATATTCTTACATCCAAGTCTCGTTACAAATAAGGATGTGTCTGATGAATGTTTGATTCTCAGCTACGTTTTCAAGCATCTCTTTTTGGACCTTTACTCGACATTATTTTTGCAAAAGATTCAGTTCGTTTGGTCGGAGTCTAACATTGACACGCTTTATACCCAAAACATTAACCAAAATGGTTGAGTTGAATCATAAGAAATATTAAGATCCTCTGCGATCTCTCTGTTGGCAACACGATGTTTTTCAATATTTGTTTCTTCAAATTTTTTCGATGTTAACGTCATTAACAGAGTTGGAGGACTATATGCATGAGGCAAGTTTTCGATGACTTCACGATCTTCACCGTCGTTTCATTCAAATGCTTATGCTCATGTTAAAGGAGACTTTCGAAAACACTGCTCCAACATTTTCATTGAATCGGTAAGTGTTGTGACTCCTTTGGAAACACCAAATTTCAAGCAAGCATGCTGTTCAACTTTTTCTTACCGCACAAACTTTTCGTGTCCTAAACAACAGCTGCCAAATACACTATATTTGACATATGGACTACATATGACCATACAAAAGCGTAGTATCAATCTAAGAAAATTATTTTATATTGAATCCGTAAGCGCGCACAGTTTAAATGTATCAGTCCGGGTCAAATTTGATCAGATGGTATTTACTGAATTACATCAAAATCACTGTTTTTTTCAAGAAGAATTTTTCGAATACATATATTTTCATATTTTTGGAAATTTTTTTTTTGCAATTTTAAAAAAGTTTTATTAAAATTAGTGGTAAATTAAAATAATTTTTAATTGGCTAGATATATTTCGTTTTTTTATTTTTGAATATAATAATAATAGATGTTAAAAAAATTAAAAAAAAATGTATATATAATTTTTTTTTAATTCATATGATATTAAGTCAGAAACACGTGTTCCTTATTGCACAAAATTTGTTTCAATAATTAAATTGTATATACAAATATTTAAAACAGCATCAGTTCAGTTTCTTTAAAAATATTGCTTTCTAACCTCACACAATATATTACTTTTTAACTTCAAACAAAAGACAAACAAATTAAAAAAACTAAGACAATATCAATTAAAATATAGACGTCCGAACACACAACGTGGGCGAGTGTTAAAGGTTAAATGCGCCAATTGTTGCGTTCCGATAGCACTTGCGCCAAGCGTAAAATTATTTTTACTATAGAACAGCAACAATATAAACAGTTATAAATAAAATTTCCGATGCGTTCATTTACTTTTTGTTAACTTGGAAGCACAGTTAATCGGTTCAAGTTAGGGTTTTGTTTTAAAAAAAGTCGCTTCATTATACGAAAAGTGATAATATGTATCAACAAATGCATAGATTGAAATTATTTAGAATATAAAACGTTTCAACATTTTTGGGATTGAAAAAAATAACTCTCATAAGTCTTGGTGTAAGAACCTCCTCATGTGACATATGTATAAAAAAAAATAACAAGTAAAGAGGAGCTAATTTTAGATGCAACCTTCCCATAAGCATAACCAAGGAAATAACTTACGGTGTAAAACGTCAACCAGAGGAACGGAATCTAAGCATGTTTGTATATACGTACATAAGTATATTACATTTTACTATACGCTGACCGACATATTTGGCATAAGGTTTGTTAGAAAAACGAAAATTATTATAAGTTGGGGCAATATCGATCCAATGTTTTCTATTAACTAATATCAATTATTATGCCAGATAGAATAGAATTTAATTGAGGTATGCACTGCGACCTTGGGTCTATTGTGCCTTCTCGTAACTCACAGGGACTCACCAAGCCCCAGCAAATCGATAAATTCTAGTATTTTGCTGGGAGCTAGTGAGTCGATGTGATCCCTATCCGGAAATATGGTTCCAAGGGTCTTAGACCTGCGTCTGCAGACTGCGATGCAGTCGATTAGCAGGTGCTCCGGGGTTTCAGGTTGCCTGTCGCAGAACCGGCAGTTGGCGCAATAGGCTAGTCCTAGGTTGAATAGGTGCCTTTTCAACTTACAGTGTCCGGTGTAGAATGTGACCAAGAGCCTGAGTTTAATCCTTGGGAGGTTGATTATCGATCTAAACCTGTTAAGGTTGTACCCCCCTATTAGCAACTTGGCATGCCGCATACCATGCGCCCGTTGTCAATGACCTTCTCTACCCACTCTTTCTTCCTTACGGAGCAGCTCCTTTATAGTGTGGGAGCCCACCCCAGTGAACGGTTCGGGCCCTACCATATTTGTGGAGGCTGCGGAGCGGGCAAGCTCGTCAGCCAGTTCTTTGCCGGCTATACCTCTATGACCAGGTACCCAACTTAGGTGTACCTGGTTCAATTCAGCTAGGCTGTTTAGCCGTTCTCTACACTCCGGAGATCGCTTTTAGTGCCGCTTGGCTATCGCTGAGTATGGTTATTCGCTCATTTCGATAGTTGCGATGGAGGTCTATCTCTATACACCGACTTATGGCCAAGACTTCGGCCTGGACGATACTGGGGAATCTGCCCATCGGTATGGATAGCCTTGTGCGTGGATCTGCGATCCCTTCACCAATACCTTCCGACGTTTTCGAGCCGTCAGTGTACCATCCCTCAGCACCAGCTCAAGAGTGGAGTCATTCCACTCGCTCTTGCTGCCAAGGGTAACCTTGAACTTCCTCGTGAAATTTATTGTTTTTGTAATCCCGTCCTTCGGGAGAAGGGCCATTGGAATGTTGCCACTTATCACCTCCATCCTCTGAGACGAGATTGTTTTCCCTTTGTCGCATCCCTCTGCCGTTATTTGCAGGAGTGAATTCTTGGCTACTTGACCGATCACTATGTGGAGCGGTGTGAGTTCCAGCAGGACCTCCAGTGCCGCCGTTGGACAGGTTCGCATAGCGCCCGTCATGCAGACACATGCTAGCCACTGAAGTTTCGTTAGTTAACTATGCCAGATACTAAAACAAATATTCTCAGGGTTTCATTAAGGTACCTCACATATAATCACCAGTCAGCCGGGTGTTTGAATATCCTGATTTTGGTTATTCGGGGGCTAGATCAACTTTTCGCCCAATTTTATCTAACGGGTGATTTTTTTGAGGTTAGGATTTTCATGCATTAGTATTTGACAGATCACGTGGGATTTCAGACATGGTGTCAAAGAGAAAGATGCTCAGTATGCTGTGACATTTCATCATGAATAGACTTGCTAACGAGCAACGCTTGCAAATCATTGAATTTTATTACCAAAATCAGTGTTCGGTTCGAAATGTGTTTCGCGCTTTACGTCCGATGAGCGATGAGGCTCATTTCTGGTTGAATGGCTACGTAAATAAGCAAAATTGCCGCATTTGGGGTGAAGAGCAACCAGAAGCCGTTCAAGAACTGCCCATGCATCCCGAAAAATGCACTGTTTGGTGTGGTTTGTACGCTGGTGGAATCATTGGACCGTATTTTTTCAAAGATGCTGTTGGACGCAACGTTACGGTGAATGGCGATCGCTATCGTTCGATGCTAACAAACTTTTTGTTGCCAAAAATGGAAGAACTGAACTTGGTTGACATGTGGTTTCAACAAGATGGCGCTACATGCCACACAGCTCGCGATTCTATGGCCATTTTGAGGGAAAACTTCGGACAACAATTCATCTCAAGAAATGGACCCGTAAGTTGGCCACCAAGATCATGCGATTTAACGCCTTTAGACTATTTTTTGTGGGGCTACGTCAAGTCTAAAGTCTACAGAAATAAGCCAGCAACTATTCCAGCTTTGGAAGACAACATTTCCGAAGAAATTCGGGCTATTCCGGCCGAAATGCTCGAAAAAGTTGCCCAAAATTGGACTTTCCGAATGGACCACCTAAGACGCAGCCGCGGTCAACATTTAAATGAAATTATCTTCAAAAAGTAAATGTCATGAACCAATCTAACGTTTCAAATAAAGAACCGATGAGATTTTGCAAATTTTATGCGTTTTTTTTAAAAAAAAAGTTATCAAGCTCTTAAAAAATCACCCTATATTTTAGGCACAAAGATATAAAACACATTCTGTAATTTTCATTGAGATAACTCAAATATCGTCCGATATATGCGGTATAAAGTCACCCGGAAGATAGAAAATGTATATAATAGGTATATGGGGGCTAAGGGAAGTATTGCCCCTATTCAACCCAATTGTGATAAACAGAGTAACTATTGTCTGGAAAGGATTCTCTCTGAATTTAAATTTTATACCCCATACATTGACCGATATTTTCGGTCGAAAGTAAACTATAGATACTGTGGTCCGCATATTCGGTACCTATGAACTTGAGGAGTTTTGATTGGATTGGGACAATTTTTGGCCATAAGGTGACATATACTAAATGCATTATTGATGCAAAATTTTTCTGGTTTTATTAATTACTTCTTGATTTGTGTACTGGAAAGTGAAAGAATCAAATGGAATTTAAAATTGTGTTATGTGGGAAGTGGGTGTAGTTGTACTTAGAGATGGGTTTAGACCTGGGTATTTACCCAACGCTTGGTATTTACCCATTTATACCCATTTTCATACCCGCGTATTTATCTAATTTCTGGTAAATACTCATTTGAATAACAAATACTGGTTTTTACGTAAAGAAACAGAAATGAGAACATTTTCAAATTTACGATTAAAAAAAGCCGTAAAACCGATACATTTAGCTGCGAATTTGCTAGATCCTAAGGCACAAGGAAGTGACCTTGATCCGTCTGAGGACGTAGATGCATTAGAGTTCATTCACACAATGTCACAGGCGCGAAACATATGTACATAAATGTAATGGCAGATTTTGCCAACTACAAGGACAGGAATGATTTCTGGGCAAAAACTTTTGTCTGGACCTGTTTGGATGAAATTTCTCCAGTAACTTGGTGGAAAGGAATTTGTGGAAGCACGCAATTAAGCAAATTGGCTGTTCGAATTTTAACAGCCCTGTACTTCAGCTGCTACTGAACGTTCTTTTAGCAAAAAAGGAACCGTTTAACAACACAAAGAGCAGGAAAAATAACATATATATCGTGCAACTGGAACTTGCTTTTTAAAAACAATTACCACCTTCAGCAGAAAGCACGCATTCCACTCAATTTGAAAATTCCATGTATTCTTCCCTAGAATGTACACAAGACGTTATGCCTTCAACTTCAGCCGGGATCACGTTTTATTGGAAACGGACAGCGACAGCGATTACGATTAAATTTAAAAAATATTTAATTTGTTATTAAAAAAATATAATAATAATTCATAATAAAAAATTAAATTCCTTTAATTTATTTAAATTTTTCTTTGTTCTGATTTATACCCACATTTTGGGTAAATACCTTGGTATTTACATTTAAATACCCAATTTACGTTTTGGGTATTTACCCTTGTCCCATCACTAGTTGTACTCCGATTTCGCCCATTTTCGGAATATGAGAAAAATGTTAGGAACTTAATTTAAACGACGCAATTTTAAACCTTTGTTTTTTTTTTTTAACCGTAGGTCATTATACGACAATATCTGCTATTATAACAGTTTTTTATGTTCCATCCACGGAGAAAGCTTAAATCACTACAACAGCTGAGGCAATTTTTATTCGCCGTCGAAAATCGCGTTTAAATTGTACATTTTTTCGTATTTTTTCAACGAAATCTAATAGTTTTCATCTAATGGGACTTCAATACGTAAAATTTATAGATTCTAACTTCTTTATTTGGCTGTTGGGATCATCGCTGACATATGTAGCTTCACGACTTATGAATTTATATCCAAACGGTTGGTTATAATTTTATGCACAAACTTCGAGAAGTAGTTTTTGAAAACAATGAATTGCATTTAAATGCCATTATGATGAGATTGAACAAGGCAATCTTGAAAAGATAGGTTGGCAAGTTCCAAGACACGAATATTTTTATTTTATTTGTTAAATATTTTATTGTTTGTTTTTTTTTTTTTTTTTGTTTCAAGAGGTTTAACAATTAATTAATAATAAAATTTTATATTTTTATTTTAATTCTAATAAGTAGGTAGTATTTTTATACCCTGAAGAGGGTACATTAAGTTTCTAACGACGGTTGGAACTGCATCTACGCGAGCTAGTCTCCCAGGTTTTGAGATGTTGATCTGAATGGCAATTTTTTTTATTTTTATTTTATTTTTTTTTAATATTTAAAAAGTTTAAATGGATTAGTCCTGATCAAATTTGATCAGATGTTATTTACTGAATTACATCAAAATCTAATATAACTGTGTTTTTTTTAAGAACAATTTTTAAAATATAAAAATGTATGAAAGTGTTTTTTAACAATTTAAATAAAATTTTATTAAAATAATAGTCCCTCAGTTTGTGAGATGTCGATCTTAATAACAGTTTTTTTTTTATATTTTTTCTATAATGTCCAAAATAAGGATAAAACACTCCACTGTACGTAAAAATGTTAAAAATAGTGACTTTTTACGTCATCCATTGGTGTCAATAAACTATGTCATATCGGATTTTTTTTTTCACTTTAAAACACAAAAAATGGTTCAATTAATTATTCCTAAAAACACTATTTTCAACCACCATCCCGATTAATTAATTTTTAAAAATATTTTTTTTATTGATTTTGCAAACAAATTTCAAAATTTTTTTAAACACTCCTTTTAATATACCACTTATATTATTTAATCATTTAATCGAACACACACAGATTTCACACTTAAATCATGATTTCCTTTCCGTTTCCTGCATTTTCATTTTTTATAAGCAAACTTTGTCGTTTCCAAAAAACTATTCGATCTTCTACCGAGCGCGTACAAAAGTCGACTGTGCCAGATTGTCTGGCGCTGACGTATGAGAAGGCGCACACGATAGACAACTCGAGCGATACATAACCGAGACTACATTAACGACCGCCGTAAAGAAGACACATCTTCCGCCAGCAGACGGCGGACAGCATGTGGCAAGTGGCAAGTGCAAAAGTGTGAAGCGGCATCCTCAGCGCCAGAAGCACTTACATATATACATACTCACCTATGGTTGTATGTATGAACTAATGAGCAATGTGTCAGCAAAGTATGTGAGAGTACTTTCCAAGTGCAAGTGAACTATATACACTCATTTGGATTCTCAAATTTATATGGTATATGGTACAAAATTACATGTGGAGCCTACTGGAATAGGTGAAAGGTGCCACAAAGTAGTGTATTTCATAGCCTTATCTTACTTAAAACTGAAATCCGCGATTTTTAAAGGTTACGTTTTATATTTATCGTCATCAATAGCCCTTCTTATATTATGATATATCTGTTATTGATAAATTGAGTTCATGTGCTATAATTATATAGGATACTCTTCAGTATACTGAACCACAAAGTCATTCAAAGTTAGGAATTTCCATAAATATCTTGTAGATATCGATCTTCACTGAATAAGGCCTAAAACAAAGTTTGATTGTATAACAAGGTTCAGAACACTTTGAGATCGGAGAAACAAAATTCAAATTGAGAAGTGTTTCCTTCTCCTCTGCTAAGAACACAGCTAGACAAGAGCTTATACCTATACCGTTCTCAATTACATATGATATGATCGAGAGGACTCGAGGGCAAAGTTAGAGATTAAGCCTATGGGTTCACTCAGACCAAGCAGCTATTAACACCTCCGATTGTTATCTACAATTACTAAGTCAACTTTTGCTAATTCTAACAGAAAGTCAAGAGAATATAATACAAAGAGCTAGTTGCTCATAGCTCTTCAAAAAAAAGTTCCAGAACTTTTTGGGATCGTTTAATTATCTGAGAAAAACAAAATTCAAATTGCCAAGTGCTGCCTTCGCCTTCGCTAAGAACACAGCTAGAAACGAGCTAATCCCTATACCGTACTCAGTTTCAAATATATCGTTATAATCGAGAGAATTTGAAAGTAAAGTTTGCGAGTATCCTCTGGGTTCACTCATAACTAGCAGTTCTGATTGTTACCTTAAATTACTAAGGCAACTTTTGCTATACCTAGAATATATAATGCAAAGAGCTAGTTGGCCAAAGTAAAATCAATCAAAAGCTCTATTCCAGCCCAGTCGAAGAATGTTCCCGCCGGGTATTTCATTATATTGTTTGTCTTTTTTTCTCATCTTATAGAAAGACAGTTAGTACAAAGTCATATATTCATACATGGGCTCGTGTTCGCACGCACCACCACTTAAAATTGTAAATACAACTACAATTGTCGTTCGTAATGTCGATCACTTGATGATCGATATCGAATTGTTACGAGTCTATTGTTTAACGTGTGTCATGGCACGATTGGTTCAACGCCGTTCTGAAAAGAAAATATGTACGACTATATTTATATTTCTCGCAGTGATGACGGGGCGTTAAGGTCAGCGTTTAGGTTGAGTTCTACCACGCCTTCTTTTTTATTTAATTCATTTATATTTTCATCAACTCTCTAACAATTGCGCTGAGTACGCATAGTTTCATATTTATTGCCACAACTCAAGTAGATTGTTTGATTTCCGGAGGAATTCGATTAAATATTCAATTATGTCAATGTAGCGTTGATATTTCAATTATATTTTATTGGTATTTCGGACACTAAGAGTTTGGTGACAACACCCTTTCACACTTAACTGCTGGTTGTGGAGAAAAAATATCACATGGTAACCACATTCTTATTATTACCGTATTTTATTCAATAATTGGTTGAAGGAATACATGCCGAAAGGTTACAGCTTTTGTTGAGGGAGAATGTAGTTATATTTTCTCTAGGCTGGAATTTTTTTTTCAAGTTTACATCTAGAAGACAAAACCTCTAACGAATTATAACGAACTCCTCACAAAGCTTGTACGACTTGGTTATCCATCGCTTGCTGTTTAGAATATCACTCAGAGTAATCTCTAGAAATAATATAAGGTTTCAAGTATGCAAGCAGGCAAAGGCAGCACTACAGATCACTGATGATCTAATATTGATCTCAAGATGCCAATAATTCTGTAACAACACCCTTACACATCCATTGTTATATGTTAAGAAAAAACTATAACTTAGTAACCGATCTCATTCACTTTAGATTCATAACTTGAAGACAATATCTCTAATGTATTATAAACAAGCCATCACCAAGCTCATATAACACACTAGAGAATATCTCACAGTTTGGCTTTTCAAGTAATCCACTCAAAATAAAATGAGCTCCCAAACTTTGCATGGTGCAAAAGCTTAACTATAGCTCACGAATCATCAAATACTGTTCCCAAATTTTTTCTGTAATGTTTCTGAATTTTCTATTTATTATTTCGAGCATCCTTGACCACTGTGCTCTCAGTCCACAATGCAATATTTCCCTCAATATACCATACACCAAAGTATTTAACCATAAAAAGCTTATGCATAATTACACCGACAGACATACTTACATACATACATACATACATATGTATTGTACATAGAGCAATTTCATGACTAAACTGACTTTAGAAACACAATAACCTGCTTAGCAACACAGCTGATCTGCACGTTGCTTTGTGTCCTCCGATCATATGTTGGTAGTCATCTGCCGCCACGACCAAACAGCTGCTCCCCACAACGATTAGTTGCAGGAAAAAAAAACTATTCGTTTTATGCCTGCCACCACAATGGTAATAAAACAAACAAAGAACGAATTCTGACACATTTGACGAACGTACATGTATTTGCTTTAGTATGTGCATATATGTAAGTATGTATGTATTTCTTGAAAAAACGATCGATAGGAGTTAGCATATGTGGAGTATTTGGGGAACGAATTTGCATTTCACTTTCATCTCTTCTTCTGTTGCCGCTTTTAGTGGCAACCCAGGTAATAACAATATTAAAACTTACTTACGATTACATTTTGTTAGTTCTTGGACGCCATTTCCTATTGCTTTATTTATGGCGGTGGTCGCAAAGACTTAGACCATCTTCCACTGGGAGTTGGTGGGGGTTGCTTGCTCATGTTGTTAGTAAGAATATTTTTTAAGAAATTCGATTTTTTAATCTACTTACCCCGACGTAGATAATTATCTAGTCCAAAACATCAATTTGCTCCGGCATATCGTCCTTTTTAAACAAGTTGACGTTGAACAATTCAGTACCCTTAAATTTAAGGGCTTATAAAATTTTTCCAGTATGATGAATGGCAGTGAAAGTATAACAGCAGGAGATGGAGAACCTGATCTCCCAATCGTTGCCGATGGAGCGGACGTTCCATTGCCCGACCATGAAGAAGTTAACAATTACCCGTCTGAGAATAAATAAAGCGGCGGGGGCCGATGGGTTGCCGGCTGAGCAAATACGGCGGCGAAAAACAGACACTAAAATGAAGATCCATCAAGCTGCGCCAACTAACGTGTGATAAGCCTCCTTAACATCGCATATAAGGTTCTATCGAGCGTATTGTGTGAAAGAGTAAAGCCCACCGCCAACGCACTGCTTAAACCTTATCAGTGTGGCTTTAGACCTGGAAAATCAAAAAATGACGAGATATTCCCCATGCGCCAAATCTTGGAAAGAACCCGTGAAAAGCGGTTCGACACACACCACCGTTTCATCGATTTCTAAGCTGTTTTGACAGCACGAAAAGGAGATGCCGTTAAGCCGTAGCGTCGTAGATACTCGTAATTTCGTCTATCTTGGAATCATCACAAACACCAACAACAACGTCAGCCTCGAAATCCAACGCAAAATCACTTTTGCCAACAGGTATTACTTCGAACTGGGTAGGAAATTGAGAATCCTCTCTCGACGAACAAAAACCAAGCCCTAAAAGTCACTCATCATTCTCGTCCTGTTATATGGTGTAGAGGCATGGACGATGACAACATCTGATGAGTCGGACATGGACATGGTTCAGTGAATTAAGAGACAACGGCTACGTTGGCTAAGTTATGTCGTCCGAATGGATGACAACACTCCAGCCCTGAGAATATACCACGAAGTACCCGCCGGGGAAGCAAAGGAAGACCTCCACTCCGTTGGAAAGACCTAGTGGAGAAGAATGTAGCCATGTTCTTCTTGCAATCTTCAATTGTTGTAAACTCAGCTACAATCGCATAAACGGTGTCCACGCCAATAAAGATGAAGAAGATTAACTTGCGTATTTCTAAAAATAAATTAAAACCTTAAAGGACCGTCGTTTTGACATACAAGATAGAAATTACTTTAAGAAGTGTTCCCACGACTGTTAACACGACGTCGTTATGTGAAAAAGCTAAGAAAAACATTACATTTAATAGACAGCCATGTTATAGATATAGCTGTGTCACGTTGGAAACAATACCTGACTGCAATATGGGCCACAAATGTCGGTTATCTAAATTCCAAAGCACTGACGTTGGAACTCTAGTAAGAGTGCTAACAAGTCATTGTTTATTGGAAGACCTGCCAACAGACTGGGGATACCATATAACGATTATTATAGAAGAAAGACAAGAGGTATACGTAGAAGAAGAAGAGACCGAAAAACATATTATGTTCGATGCTTTATATACATATAACAAAAATCGCAACTATCGGTCGAGGGTTTAGTGGTAATGTAATTGCATATACATTGTATATAACTTTTTGAATTGATGAACTTCATCAGAGGCACAGGCTGCTTCAGAGAGGACATAATAGCGTGTGGGTATTTTAAACATTTCACAATAGCCTAGGAGCGTCGTCAGACATCTACTCCACCTACCTACACATCTAGAAAAATCTGCAAAAGATGTATTATTCAAAAGTAGTTTCCATTTTCCCAAGTGTACAGCATACTTGTATAATTCAGATTGAGGTGGGGTCTTGATTATAGTATCTTAACTTAAGCGAGGTTTTGTTGGTTTTCACATGGCCTCTCCATGTACGCCTCTCATCAATTACAAGCCTCAAATTTTTCGCGCCTTTGTTAATAGTATCTGGCCACATAAGGCCACTTGTGGACCTACCATATTTCGTGCATGAGGGAATAAGCCATTTGTTTGGACTTCGATATTGATGCTAACTTTCCATTTGATGAACCATAGTTATAAAATGGCTAATTGCGTCTGCCATTTTCAGAAAGCGGCAGTAAGGTCATTCAACGTAAAGTCTATTCCGCCTCATAGTTGATCTCTCCAGCGCGTATGGGTCTAAGATCCGATTCAACGCCAACAAGGCAGTGCGATCCGCCTCAGAGTTAATGGATTTGGGATCCGACTCAGCAACGCGTCACCAACGATTATGTAAGTAAGACTTTTTCAGCAGGTAGTAAGGAATGGAGCCTAGATGGCAGCCTTTGACCTACAACTCTTCTTCCTATTCAATTGAACTCAGAAGATTTTGAAAGTTATCCTTCTACACCTTCATTCATATAAAATTATTAACATTGTACCCCAACATCATTGTATGAGTCAACAAATTTACTTATTGTTATTATACTAAGGCAGATTCTGAGTAAAATTTTATTTAAAAAAATCCAAAAAATTGTCAAAATGGCTTTCACATATACACATATGTATTTATGAATCAATAATACTACAGCAATTCCTTACAAGCATTTCTGTATAAATAAATATGTTATTTTTAACATTTTTCTATGTAACTAGGCGCTCCAACTCTTAAGTATACAAACATATGTATGTACATATACAAACACCGGACAGACGACCAACAACCGAGCAACGCTTGACCAGCGTCGAGTTCAAAGCTCAATTATGACAATTAAAGTATTTTTATCGCTGGAAATTTGTTCAATGTGAGACGATTTTCTTTTTGGACAAATTGTTTATTTACATTTTTATTCTGTATATGTGAAAAAATAAAAATAAAAAATGAAAAACTATGAGGCAATATTACGAAAAGTAATCAATGAATGATATAATAATTAACTATGATTAAATAAAAAAATTAAATAATTTTTCACAAACAATTTATTGGTATGATACACCTTATTTTTTTTGAATAAATACATATTTATTGTCGATACAAACTTAATTAATAGAATAAATAAAAACTTGAAATTATAAACACAAAATCACATCGTCACAATTGCAATTCAAAAATCTTCAATATATGTATTTTCAAAAAATATACACAAAATTTTTAACCTTTATTCCGGTGGCGTGTTGTCATGTATCCATTCGGCAAAGTGAGCCACAGACGTGTAAACACTCGGTATGCGCAAGCCACCACAATTATCCGAGCCGAAAGACATTATGCCGATCTGTCAAAAATTAAATTTACAACATAAATAAATACAATATATAAACATGTACATATGTATATATGTAAATATAATAATCTCCACCCACCTGTGAGTATATGCCGTTTTCCTGTATAAATAGTGGCGCTCCGCCAAAGCCCTGACACACATCCTTACCCTCACCGCCCGCGCACATCCACTGTCCTTCAATTGAATTGGGCGATTCCAGTGCGCCGGTCGAACCGTAATTACGCAAACAGAGATCCCAACTGGTTAGCGGCACATCCAAATGTGCCATTTCCGGTTGACGCGTGCTGGAGGTAGACATTTTGCCCCAACCGGCGATTGTGGCGCGCTTACCCACCACCAAATTGACGCGTGACTTTTGCAGACAAATCGGTTGAGTTGCGACTAGGTTGCAGAGTGAAGAAGTTGAGATAAATAACATAAAGTTGTATTGTAGTAAAGAATATCACTTTTTCATCAGGCAAAACTCAAGCTTCGAACTACATTTAGAGGAAATTGAAACAACTTAAAAGTCATTGTGTCGACTTGAACAATTTAAATAGAGAGAGAACAGCAGAGAGAGGGTTACTTTTACCAAGAGGGGTTTCCTTCTTTGTTTGACCAAACAAAATAGAACTTTTCAAGCCTCTGCTACTGGAAGGCCAAGCTTTACATCCGACTGTTCGAGAACCCTTTATAAAGCCTTGATGTATCTGCCTTCTCTTATATATTGTATATCTGTATAAAGATCAGCGTTCAGTCAGATACAATAACCAACATACCGTAACGATTTGAAATATACATATGTGGTATCTATGTCTGTGGGCAAAAGGCTTCAAAATTCGACTACAAAACATTCGACCAATAAGTAGCAACTCATTGGCGGTGCATTATCGACGTTGATTGCCGGTTTTGTTGATCAAAACAAAATTCAGAATAATCGTTATGTATATTAAATTAAGTATCTAATATTAACCGCTGATCCTTGGCTGATCATAAACAAATCCGCAACAATTTAAGCGGCTAAGTAAGCAATAGCCACAAAGAAAACAAATAGTTAACCGCAAATATTGGAGAATAACACAAAATTTCATTCATTGCTAATATTGCGATTCGAACACGTTCTGATATTGACACTCTCGCTATTTGAATTAAAATATATATCGACGCATTAAGGTGGAGTAATTTTTAGAAATTATGTAAAAATACTTTTCGGCCCATTAGTGGAGTTCACTTTGGCATTAAATGATGATTTAAGAGTCCTAACGACGAATTCGGTAAACTAAATTTAGTAGTCGAAAAAGTCTTTTCGTATTTCTAATCAAACTTCAACTTATTTTTTTTATTTATAATGATCTATAATGAACCAAGTATATACCATTTTGGTCGACCACTTTTTGCCATTTTTCGCTAAAGACATTATTCCATCAGTGCAAAACTTTTCTGGTTTCTCGAGGGAAAAACTGCGACAAGTAATTTTCACAGTCAATTTACTCCATTAAGGGAGTGCTACAACCGAACAAATGGTTGTCCGATAGTGCAAGGTCAGGGCTATATGATGAATGCATCAAAGCCCAACTGTCTCAATTTTTGCCAAGTCATCAAAGAAAGGTGTGATCTAGCGTTGTCTTGATGGAGGACGAAGCCCTTTTTTTGATCAATTCTGGCCGCTTTTTTTTCGATTGCTTGCTTCAATCTCATCAGTTATTGACAGTAAAATGTGAAATCAATCGTTCGACCAGGCTCATAGCAGAGGATTCCTTTCCAATCCCACCAAGCGCTCAGCATGACCTTCCAAGGCCGCAATTCTGGCTTTATCACCATTTGTTGAGCTTCACCACGCTTGGACCATGATATATGGCAAATTATTGTCGTATTTGATCCAATTTTCGTCTCCTGACATGTATTGACAAAATACGAAAAGACTTTTTCGACTACCAATATATAATTTATCAACGCGACGAGCTGAGTCAATTAAGCCCTGTCTCTCAGTTTATCTCCGAATATGGCTCTGGAACTTTTGGCACGTACACATTTGTCGGCACCTGCTCTATGAGACCACTATAGCAAATAGCCGCCATATAAACTAAATGATTAAAATCACGTTTTTGCATGGAAAGTTGTTTATCTGTGTAGGGTATAATAGTTTTATATGAAACTTTGTTTTTTTTTTTACAAAAAAAACATGAACTCAACACGCACTTTGTTCCCGAAAGCATGCCAAAAGCGGCCAAAGAATCAACAAGATCGAGGCGCAACTCTATCATTATGAGCGTTTTTCAATTTCAATGTTATAATGAGTTTTATGGCTTAATAACGTGAGATACGAACGTGCCCCCTATAAATTTTGCAACTTTGTATGCACTTGGCACATGTGAGGTCCCGTCTGGTGCTGCCGAAAAGTACAAAAACAATAACACGAAAAACGCCCAAAGCATTGCAGTCGCGCACACTCATATCATCCAATTAAATCAGGTTGTAAATCACACTTAGCGGCTGCCGGACCACTAATTTGACATTTTTCATGCTTACACGCTGCTCGCTGGCCTGCTGCTTGGCCTGCTGCGTGGCCTGATGCCACACGTTGCCATGTCGTTCCGCGAACTGGCTGAAAGGACTCATGTGTTTAAGAGTAACGCGTAGCAAACGGAGGATGTGCACGCCCTTATGTCTTCGGCGATTAATTCGGTTTGTTTGGCATATTATTTTTAATGTGCCAAGTAATTCAGAATATTGTGACACGTTAAGGTAATGGAGTTTGTGACAGCTGCTGTCATAATTAGCAGGAGGACCGGCAATACTCAGCCAAGTTGCAGGTAGAAAACAAGTGTTTTAAAAGGTGTTGAAGCGATTTGGTGGGGCATCATTGAATTTTTAAGCGTTTTTGAAATTTTAATTAATCGATCGATAAAAATTTCAGTTGTACTAGTTTGTAACAATTAAATGTGTGCATGAACACCTCATTAGCAAAGGGATATTTCTGTGTCAAACTTATATACTAGTTCTAATACAGCTCTATACCGAATACGAAATATATACGAAAGTGTTTGAATATCACTGTCTCTGGTCTCTTAGAACTATTTTATGCAATACCATCTGATCATATTTGTACCGGACTTTTGAACCAATACAAGCATGATAAGACTAAACTACATTAATACTGGAGTACTGCAAGGCTCGGTTTTAGGCTCACTACTATGGAGGGAGGAGTCATGTGTAGAAGTTCACGCAAGTGAGGAAAGTTCTCTGATCGCCATTCACTTGGGAGTGGCCAGAAACGATTCTTTTACATATGACTCAAGCAGCTCACGACTTCCGGTCTTTGACCAAGTATGCTCTGGGTAGCCTAAGAACATCCGTTTGAAGGCGAGCTAAAGTGAGAAGGCGAAATCCCTACTTAGGATTGTGCGCTGGGTTTGGGACCCGCCATCTAAAAAAACACCCCCAATAAAAGGAAACAACACGATCATAGTTAGTGCTAAGAATATATCAACCAAAAAATGTGAAAAACAAACGCATATGCAGAAAATTTTACTGCAATTATGTGTGAGTTCTCTGTGAAATGGAAAGCTGTCAGCGAAACGGATTTTACAACAGATTAGGTGTCAGTCCGTACAAGAGAGGAGATTTAAATGTCTTCTGCTCTCCCATGAATTAATACTTAGTCCAGTGGTCTCTTGGGGGAGATATGAGATGGGAGTAGCTTCGGTTTAGCAGATTAAAATCCCGTACTCCGGCTCTCGATGAGAAAAAGCACTTGTTATAGGCTTCGGCTAGGATGTCCTTCAGTACTTTCAAAAAATTACTTTAATGAACTCACGAAGAGGATTTCACAACTTTAAAAACAGAATAAATCACAGGAAACCAAATCTGGCGAGTATAGTGGCTGAACGATAACTCTCGTTTTGACCTCGGCAAAAAAGTCAGTCACAATCACGCTAAAATGTGACGGTGCATTATCGGTTGTTTACAACGAATTGGTTCGCGTAACCGTCTAAAATTGGCATAAAACTATTACTTAGTGACCGTTTACCCTGTGCAACGAGTTCATGTTGAACCACACCGCCGTAATCAAGGAAAACGATGAGTATCACCTTTATATTTTCCGATTTTTTGTTTTTTGGACATTTGTTGAACAGTTTCGCCGTCATATTCAAAAACTCAGGTCTCGTCATCGGTAATGTTGTGGTTGATGAATTTTCAGGCACAGTTTCGAAGACTTAAACAAAGTGGGACGTTGTATCAGACCACTGCAGTGGACGTCAAGTGGAGATCACAGCAATTAGAGAAAAAATTCTTGCTCACAAGGAGTATGGTCACAAGCTCAGGCGATTTTGAGATGACTAAAGTAAAAATGGGTCTCGTGTAAGGTAGTGAAGCAATGCCTTCATAGTGGATCTATCATACTCTATCACGATCAACCTGCTATGGGTTCAAGGGCACAGGAAACTGTGAAGCAGTTGAACTAACTATAGCAGGCACCACCATACCTTTAGGTTCACCAAAAAAGGGAATTTACATGCCTCTGGCTACTTATAGATGTCTAATTGACAAATATGTTATGAATAAAGTTGAGTCACGGCGGAAAAAATTCCTGACTTGCTCAACAAGGAGAGTAACTTGGCATGAGTTGAACATGGGTCACACATACCGACTATTAAAAATTAAAAGGAATGATAAGATAAGAACTCTAGTAGGAGTCCTAATAAGCAGACACGCCAGCAGTCTAGGGACTGTGAGGAGGTAGAAAAAGAGGAGACCATTAAACATCTTTTATGCGACTGCAAGACTCTATATAGGGAAAGAATCCGAACTATCGATGCGGGTATTTTTCACTTCAGAGTTTTTTTGGAATTATTAATTCTTATAGTTGGCCTAAATACTACGTTAAGTCAGTGATTGAACTATTCCTAAGGAAGAACAGATTAACAATTTTGAGGTTAGGTTAGAGAAAGAAGAACTCATGTGTTTGAACTTCTAAACGGTTATTAACCATCACAAATTTGCACAGGAGTTTAATTTCCACTCCCGTCAGTTCGGTGGGTTGTCTGAAGGTATGCGCATCCAAGTGCTTAAGTCTTGACCTCCCAAACACGAAACAGTCAAAAAGGAAGAGTCGGGTCGTGTCCACTCATCTTCTTTCATACAGCTTCCACAAATGGCGTCTGGTACCCAATCTTACAGCATGGACGACAATAGAACAATTTCCTGTTAAAAGCCCCACAACTTGGGCAAAAAGTAACTAGAGCTCCTGCGAGCGATCTTGGGCCAAAAGTCTTTTGCGACAGCGCATGTACCAATGGTGGCCCAACGCTGGCCTAGCTTTCGCGTAGCCCAGCTATCTAGTAGCAGAACACAAGAGGAAGCGGTAGCACCGAGTCGGTCCCATTCTACCGACAACAGTTCTAGTGCCTTTCCTTGCTATTCCCTGCGGCTCCACTATGGTCCGGCACCCATACCAGTCTTATCAGAAAGATTCTCGATTCACTGTAAATACCTGTAGTATCCCCGCTCTGCTATCTGAGCGAATGGTCACTTCTCTGAAGGAGGCTGCACCCCGGAGCGGCAGATCTACTGTTCCATGGTTGGAATGAACCTTAGTACACCACACACGTTGATGAGCGCCGCCGCGTTGAACGCTCTGGATTGTTTTTGCAAGTATAGCCTTTTCCAGAGCCCTCCGTCCCATAAAAGACTCCATAGAATATAATTGGCTGTACCATCCATTGTGTATTTCCACCTGCTATCTCCGAAATCAAACCATATAGGATACAAAGGATACAGAATTGGAACTATTGGAGTCCTTTTTAGGAGTAGATGTTGAGTTTTGAATTAGTTATGGATATCTTAAAAATATCGACTCTTGGAAAACCTATGCTGTGCCCTAACGGATTAGTTGTACGTTGGTTACTATTGAAACTGATTTATTGTAGGGAGACTAAATTATAATAAACACACATTTCAATTTTAGTCGTTGACAAAAGCCTTTGATGACATGCAAACAACATTTAACTGTTTTGAACTTGATTCGTGCGATAATTGAAGAAATGGAACGCAAAAAATTAATAATAAATTTTATATTTTATATTTTTTTCAAGTACCTGACGGACAAGCTTAATTAATCGTAAACACCGACAAAAACTCCCATTTAATGAGTCTGACAAATATGCGTATGTATATACTCGTAAATATAAGTACATATGTACTCGAAAACACTATAAAAACGACACACACATGCTAACTCATACGCGCACATTCCCTTTCATTTTTCGTATATGCTTTATGAACTCTCACCTGAATAGTTGAGTGGCGTTTTCAGCACCAACAAAGCGATATCATGATGATACTGGCCCTGTTTATAGTCTGGATGTACGATCACATGGCTAATCGCGTGATTGACCGAGCGAGGCGCACAAAATCCAGTGCTCGCGCAATCCGGATCGTTGGACGTGTCGTATTCGCCCACACGCACCGAGGAGCTAAAGGAAAAACAACGAGTGATATTAAAAAAAAAGAAATAAAGTGAAATTAGCAGACTTACAGACGATGTCCTTCCGCCTTGGCTAAAGCGCAGTGAGCGGCTGTTAAAATGACGCGTCTGGCGATGACCGAGCCTGCGCAGGGATATGCAAAAGCACCCGTATTGATATCTGAAAATCAACAACATTAAGACTCTTTTTTTTAAGCAGCTTACACTTTGCCACACTCACGTTTGAAGCCAACACGCGCCACGAACGGATGCGTGCCGAGCCCGCGATAAAAGTGTCCTTGCACCAGCGACTTGCCACACACTTGATTCTTTTCAAGCGGACTGCTCGGACAACAGACATAAGGCATTTCTTCACCGCCGCCGCAAAATAACGATTTATCACCATAGTAACAGCGTTTGGCCACTTCGTAGATCATCGCCGTGCAATCGTGTAGCGGTGTACACTCTGTGCCGACTGTGCATTCGGTGCCGGCATCGTAGTAAGAACGTGGCGCATAGGAACGGCCTTGTGGCGTTGCTGATGCGCTGGGATTCACGTAAGTGTCGGGCATAACCAGCTTTTCTAATAGTACGAATTCGATGGTGTGAATAAAAATAGAGAAGTTTTATTATTTAAATAAGTTTCGACTAATGTTGATGCGATAAATCAATGAAGAATTTTTTCAATACTCTTCTAACAAATTTCTAAAGTTAGCAGACAGCATGACGAATTATAAAATATGTATATTTTGGAAAACGTAGATTTTTTAAAAAACAGGAACTCATACATCCAGAGCTTATCAAAAATCAGCAAATGAGTTAACCCACACCTATACGTAATAGTATAAATTGTGTGTCAAGGTTTTAAAATGTATACCGATCGTCTAATTAAGGTCGATCGAATTTTCACGAAATATCAATTTGATGGTTTAAAAATATTTCATTTTTCGCAACTAATTTTGCACACTTTCACTTCCGCTTTAGCCTATATAAGTTAAGTAATTGCTAGCAGTTTTTGGACGAATATCGACAACAGCTGTTCCAATTACGAAAACACATTTGTGTTAGAACCCTTTTCCTACTTTTCCTTAACCCCAAAAATATTTTTTTTGAAGTCGTTGAAGAACTTTTCCGATTTTCAATAGGGGTATTCAGACCGAAGCCTGTTATTTTGGTAATTCGTTAGTTGATACTTCGTTAAAAGGCTTAACTGTGAACATACTTTCAGTTCTAACTCTGTAGTCCGAAACAGCTGAATCAATTGTATTAAAGAGTAAAAATGCCTCAACAAAGTGCAAAATCAAAAATCAAAAAATCATTTAATTGAAAATTATGTGGAGCAGAGTCAAATTTTTTACTGGTAAGTGCTTTAAATTGATGTACAGAGGAGCAGGAGCACAGCTGATGTGATATTACCGAGTAACGAATCAATTATCAAGCTTGCCAGATGGATAGTTCGTTACTCGGTAGAACAATAGTCTGTTAATTTTACAAAAACAAAATAAAGGGTGATTTTTTAAGAGCTTGATAACTTTTTTTAAAAAAAAAACGCATAAAATTTGCAAAATCTCATCGGTTCTTTATTTGAAACGTTAGATTGGTTCATGACATTTACTTTTTGAAGATAATTTCATTTAAATGTTGACCGCGGCTGCGTCTTAGGTGGTCCATTCGGAAAGTCCAATTTTGGGCAACTTTTTCGAGCATTTCGGCCGGAATAGCCCGAATTTCTTCGGAAATGTTGTCTTCCAAAGCTGGAATAGTTGCTGGCTTATTTCTGTAGACTTTAGACTTGACGTAGCCCCACAAAAAATAGTCTAAAGGCGTTAAATCGCATGATCTTGGTGGCCAACTTACGGGTCCATTTCTTGAGATGAATTGTTGTCCGAAGTTTTCCCTCAAAATGGCAATAGAATCGCGAGCTGTGTGGCATGTAGCGCCATCTTGTTGAAACCACATGTCAACCAAGTTCAGTTCTTCCATTTTTGGCAACAAAAAGTTTGTTAGCATCGAACGATAGCGATCGCCATTCACCGTAACGTTGCGTCCAACAGCATCTTTGAAAAAATACGGTCCAATGATTCCACCAGCGTACAAACCACACCAAACAGTGCATTTTTCGGGATGCATGGGCAGTTCTTGAACGGCTTCTGGTTGCTCTTCACCCCAAATGCGGCAATTTTGCTTATTTACAGCTATGGACAGAGAAATAGCGCATCTTTAGTATGCATTATATTAATTGTTATCCCATAAAAAATTAGGAGATAGTCGTACATATTCTTATGCCATTCTTGTGCTGTTATTCTCTGTTTTTACAACTTTACTAAAAAATTCCGTTATCCCATGTGTTTATTTGTTTTTGCTTTATTTTACTCAATCTGCATACTATTCCGTTGGACACCAAAATAGCGCACTTTTGTTTTCACCGTCAACTAAGACAGTTACTGTTTAGTGCTTTCAATAAATTATTTTTAATTGCATTTAAAAATATAATTTCTTTCGTTAAAATCGTTATTGAGGAAGAAAATGGGTAGAGGACCTCATTGCTCACTTGAAAAAAAAAATATTATTTGGGACCTTTATCGAAAAGGAAAAAAACAAACCAAAATTGCAGAAATTCTAGCTTGTTCTAGAAAGATGGTGTATAACGTTATCAAATGTATTAGTGCAGACCCAAATATGCTAATTAGGAAGAAAATGCGAAAGATGCCCCCACGAAAAACAACAGCCCATGCGGACAAAGTAATCGTCAAAAAGAGTAAGCTTGATACTTTCAAGTCCTCTCGAACAATCGCGGCGGAAATAAATGAAGAATTTGGCTTGAATGCATCAAGCAGGCTTATAAGAAGACGACTTAATGAAAATGATTTATATGGGCGCGTCAGCAGAAAAAAACCACTACTGTCGCAGAAAAATATTAAAGCACGATTGTCATTTGCAAACGCCCATAAATGCAAAGGCGTAGATTTCTGGAAAAGAATCTTGTTTTCTGATGAGACAAAAATTAATTTGATTGGACCTGATGGGAAGACATTTGTTCATCGAGAAAAAAACCAAGCATACAATCCCCGGTACACTACAAAGACGGTAAAACACGGTGGAGGTAACTTGAAAGTTTGGGGATCGTTTTCTTGGCGTGGAGTCGGACCATTAGTAAGAATAACCGGTAATATGGATAAGTTTTCTTATCTGGAAATACTAAGGAATACAATGGAGCCATATTCCTTTGAGTTCATGCCGCTAAACTGGATATTTATGCAGGATAACGACCCAAAACATACAGCCAAAGTGGTGAAAGATTGGTTTTTCAAAGAAAAAATTGCAATTCTTGATTGGCCGGCACAAAGCCCTGACCTTAATCCCATAGAAAATTTATGGAACGATGTTAAGGTTAAGGTTGGGCAAAAAAAATTTAAAAACTGCAATGAACTTTGGGAAGGAATACAAGAAGCGTGGAACTCTATTCCTTTGGAGAAATGCCAAAGGTTGGTAGAAAGTTTGCCTCGTAGGTGTGATGCAGTTTTTAAAAGTAAAGGCTATTCTACAAAGTACTAGGCTGGTAAATAATTGTACAAACTAAGTTATCTCATTTTTAAATACGACATTATTTTTTTTTGCAGATCAAGAAAAGTGTGCTATTTGGGTGTCCCAATCAAAATGAGACAACTCAATATTTTATGGACTGAATACTTTTGTTTGCACTGAAATGTGATTTTTTTTATGTTTTCTTGTTAATATTAAAATGAAATAAAAAACCCATGCAAAAATAACGTTTTCACTATGCTTACACATAAAAATATTAGCTTTTTATATCATTCTTGGAAAGTGCGCTATTTCTCTGTCCATAGCTGTACGTAGCCATTCAACCAGAAATGAGCCTCATCGCTGAACAAAATTTGTCGATAAAAAACATTTCGAACCGAACACTGATTTTGGTAATAAAATTCAATGATTTGCAAGCGTTGCTCGTTAGTAAGTCTATTCATGATGAAATGTCAAAGCATACTGAGCATCTTTCTCTTTGACACCATGTCTGAAATCCCACGTAATCTGTCAAATACTAATGCATGAAAATCCTAACCTCAAAAAAATCACCCGTTACATGTAAAAAACTACCGAATAACGACTAACGAATTAACAAGACTGGTCTGAATACCCCTAATGTTTCCTATAATTTTACGGCATTGCCAACTGTCGAACGTACTTTATGAAAGATTAAAGCTCACCGTCAGCAAACTGGATGGACCTTATCAGGGCGGCTTTAGACTTGGAAAATCAACAACTGTCTAGATATTCGCCATGCTTTTGACAATACGAAAAATAGCCGGCTTTATGTCTGAATTTGGTATCCCCGCAAAACTAATACGGCTGTAAACTGACGTTAAGCATAACCAAAAGCTTCGTCAGGATCGGGGCGGACCTCTCCGAGCCGTTCAATACTAAACGAGGTTTTGGACAAAGCTATCGTGCGACTTTTTAAATTTACTCCTCCTAATTCGAGTTGCAAATCTGAATAGAGATGGTACCACCTTCTATAAGTTCTATAGTGTACAGCTGCTGGTGCACTCCGATGATATTGAACTAATATTATTGGCTTGAACAACCACGTCATTAGTTCTGCTTTCACCAGACTGTATAAGGAAGCGAAGCAAATGGGTCTGGTAGTGAACGAGGGCAAGACGAAATATCTCCTGTCATCGAACAAACAGTCGTCGCACTCGCTATTTGGCTCGCACGTCACTACTGACAGTCATAACTTCAAAGTCGTAGTCTATCTTTCAACCAGCATTAACACCAACAATAACGTCAGATTCGAAATCCAACGAGGTGATACTTCGGACTAAACAGCGAAACGGTAGAACGACTGTTGCGTTGTTGTTAACTCGGCTTTAACCGCGTAAATGGTGTTTACGCCAATAAAGAAGAAGAAGAAACCGGAAAACTTATAAAATACTAGGTCCATATTAATTTATTCCCATTTCCATACTTTAAGGGATTACAGAAGTTTAAGGGTTTCAAAATATTGATTTTTTATTGCCTTATTAAATTCTACAACACCTCCAGTTGAGTTTCAAGTTGATCCAAGTAATAGTTTTGGAGATACAGCCTTGAAAACTTGTGCGCTTGAGGCTATCTAGGCTAAGTGCGCCGTCTTTAAACGCATTTTTATCGAAACTGTGCTTTTGGAGTCGACTGCAAGATTTCTCGAGAACTACACAACCGATCTTCACGAAATTTTACACAGGTCTTTGAGATACAATTCTTAAAGACTTGGATGAAGGATTTTTACAACTTTTTGAAAAAAAGTTATCGCGAAGTTTTCGCTGAAAATTTAATTTTTATGTAAAAATGTCTGCGAAAAATCCAATTTTCAGTTTTTTTCTTCGTCCGAGTTCTGAGTTAAGGTTTAAAACTAAAACACGTATATTTTTTCCTTTTGATGATCCTGTCAGGAGTTATGCTGCCAACGCGGGGGTACCTTTTTTCCGAGTGGTCACCGGAAATGACGTTGCAATGGACGAGTTTAACAATTTTTAATCCAAAAATTTCACAATTTCTTTTTTAATAGTGTTTGTTTGTAACAAAAAATTCTAAAAAATATTATCAATAACTAATTCGTATTCAAAATTATTGTTCATAAACTATCTAAATTTATACCAATAATTGTCCAAGGCAACGCTACAATCTTAAAACATATTTTTTAGACCGAACCATTATATCATTTAGCGGCCATACTAACTGACCGATCAAAATCATGTCCTTATATGAAAAACTTTTATATTTTTATACACTTTCATGAAATGAAGGATATTAAAGCTTCGAACTTTACGTTATTTCTTTTTTTTAATTTTTGATGCACTAATTTTAAAGATATCTGCTCCAAGTCCCCACTTAAAATATTTTCCGTAATAATTTCCTTTAATATTATTGTCCTTTGATCGTCCTTATCACTACCAATAACACATCACAATTTCTCCAAATTATTATTTTTTAAACTTTTACTACGTTCTTACCAAAGGTACCGACTTCACATTTTCCGGTAGCTGCGGACCACCCTATAATAATTAAGGTAAAAACTTGCCAAGGCGATAGCAACAATTTACTACCGCCGCGATTATTATGTTGATCGAACACATCCTTCCACAACATGTTGCAGCGGGTGCAACCGAGTTAACAAATTTTCGAAAAAGTTATCAAATAAAAAAGTATAATTATTTTTTTTTTTTTATTTTTTCAATTAAATGTTCGAAAATTTATTTAATGTTTGCCACAAAAATTTCTTCTTTAATTGGTTTTCACAAAATATTTCAGGTTTTGCTGCGTAAAAACGAAAGGTAATTAAATTTAAATGCGTCCAAATGCGATGACAACGCTTCGGCTACTGGTCAACGGTTGATGATAGTTATGGGCAATAATGGCTAGTATGACAAAATTTCTGTATTTTTTTAGAATAAATGGAGTAACGCACAAATCTACCTTTAATACAAGTACATACTTATATATATATATATATATGTATATATGTACACATATGTAAGTATATATGTATGGAAAAAGCGTGTAGTAATTTGTGCTTATACTGGTACTACTTACATACACGTACATATAATATGCATAAGTACATTTTTATGTATATATGTATGCTATATAGTATATTAATACTAGTCTAATGTGGCGTGTACTTTGCACAAATGAAGCGCGGAGTCAGTGATGGAGAGAGTAATGATCAGATTGAATGAGCAAGGCATAGAGCAGTGAATTAAAAATCGTTTTTCGTTTATTCATTTGTAAATTCTGACTCCACATTTTCTAAAGTTCTTTTCATATAGCTCTTGCGAATAAAGTGAGATTTCTCAGAGAACTCATGTTGACCCATAATCATGCATCCATCAAAATTTTAGACCCTTAGTAACGCCAAGCGACTCGATCTGACGAAGAATTTCACACTAAAACGCATAGTTCAGCGCTGGGAGCAGATATTCTATGCTGTTGCAAGAACATCTCGTAGCAGCAAAACAGATCTTGAGAAAATAAGAACTCAAAAAATTAAAATGAAACTGTAACGAACTGTATTCTCGTAAAATCTGAAAGTAAAAATAATTTTATTTATAACAACTTTTCTCTTTTCGAATGAATGGTGAATAATAAGGATTTGAACGGTACATGCATTATTGTAACAAAGACGTAGTCTAAAAAATGCCTTTCGTTTTATAGAGAGCCCCAATTTTTGGCGGATTCATTGTTCAACAGGGTAACACTTGTGGGCGATACATTGATTGTAAGGATATACCAACTTTTTGATACAATCTTTATAATATCATCTGATCATTTTGACCCGGACTGAAAAAAACATCGTCATTAAAAGATTAAAATATTTTTGACAAAATTTGTATACAGTCATCTGATCAAACTTGACCCGGACTGAGAAAATTTTATAATATTATCTGATCAAATTTGACCCGGACTAAAAAAAACATCGTTATTAAAAGATTAAAATATTTTTAATAAAATTTGTATAATATCATCTGATCAAATTGGACCCGGACTGAAATATTTTTTATACAATTTTTATACAGTCATCTAATCAAATTTGACCCGGACTAAGAAAATTTTATAATATCATTTGATGAAATTTGATCCGGACTGAAAAAAACATCGTCAATAAAAGAATAAAATAGTTTTGATAAAATTTGTATAATATCATCTGATCAAATTTGGCCCGGACTGAGAAAATTTCATAATATAATGTGATCAAGTCTGACCTGAACTAAAAACAAACATTGTCAATAAAAGATCAAAATATTTTTAATAAAATTTGTATAATATCATCTGATCAGATTGGACCCGGACTGAAATACTTTTGATACAATTTTTATACAGTCATCTAAGCAAATTTGACCCGGACTAAGAAAATTTTATAATATCATTTGATAAATTTGATCCGGACTGAAAAAAACATCGTCAATAAAAGAATAAAATAATTTTGATAAAATTTGTATAGTATCATCTGATCAAATTTGACCCGGACTGACAAAAAAATTTCATAATATCATGTGATCAAGTCTGACCTGAACTAAAACCAAACATCGTCGATTAAAGATCAATATATTTTTGATAAAATTTGTATGATATCATCTGATCAAATTGGACCCGGACTGAAAAAAACATCGTCATTAAAATATTAAAATATTTTTGATAAAATTTGTATACAGTCATCTGATCAAATTTGACCCGGATTGAGAAAATTTTATAATATCATGTGATCAAGTCTGACCTGAACTAAAAGCAAACATCGTCAATTAAAGATCAAAATATTTTTGATACAATTTTTATAAAATCATCTGATCAAATTTGACCCGGACTGAAAAAAAATTTAAAAAGAAATAAAATTTTTATAAACCATCGATCAAATTTGACCCGAACTAAAGAAAAAATTAAAAGATGAAAAGATTTTTGATTTTTGATAGAACGATTTTTGATATTTACCCGGACTGTAAAAAAACATCGTTATTTAATCTTTTTAAAATATGTTTCATAAATGTTTTATAATACCATCTGATCAAATTTGACCCGGACTGAGACTCGCATTTGGCAAGACTTCAAGATCTTCACTGAAAGCTTTGTATTACTCAAATAATTGTCTTCTGCAGCCGCAAAAGCATTTGAGCTGCAAAATGTCTAGGAAATTCGTTGGTAATTTTTTTTATCATTGGTAAATATAGTCAGACAAACTTTCTCCCATCATAAATAAAGAATTACTAATATTGTTTTATCAAAATAGGACTCAGTCCCGTCGATTTATTGCCAACCAACGTATTCCTCAGGTTTGAGCGAAAGCAAAAGTCGCTTGCGGAGCTTGATCTTGAAAGTAGCAAAAAAGCAATTCAAAGCCTAATTTTTAAAATATTGTGAGCATTTTCATTCATTTGAGAAATATGACATTCTTTTCTATCCAAATTTTCTTTCAAAATACCAAAACTTTAGTGGCTCAGACTGTTATATTTCGCTATCCGATTATCGGAGTGTCTACGTATTTTATTGACTATAACATTTAAGCCTTTTTTTTCTGTAAAAAATACTTTAATTTAAGTAATAGCAATCGATAAAAACAAAAAACACTAAAAAAATACCTACCGCTGGTGAGTTGGTGAATTTAACCGCTTAGCATTCCTGCTGGGCACAGCAGTAGCCTTCCCTTCAATTATATGCTAACATGTAGAGGACATATGAAGCACCGTTATATTACATGCATTCTGTGGTACTGATAAAATCACGCCGCTCTACTTGCGACCCCTTTTCCCACCAGCGCTGCAATAGAAAGGCAGTAACGATCGTTTTAACGTGATATTCACATTTCACTGGTTATAAGCCGGTTCTATTTACATACAAACATTTTTGAAATTATATTTGCATGTTTACCATATAATATATATTTTTTAACTTCACTCCCTTTCATGTTTGATAGCGTGGAATTTGTTTTATTAACTGATATATGTACATATGTACACACATATACTTTGGCCTCCGAATGGCGACAGTTTTTACTTTCATTACATTTTTCGCATTACGAAGTTTTATGAACATTTTTATTACTTTTACCACTTTGTACTTTAATATCATTATTACTATATTAATATACAGTAGTAAATGATGTTGTTGCCGCTTTGGACTTGTAAGCATGCGCGTGAGTTTAATGGCATATTTTAAACATATTTAACGCACTTTTACAAAGTGACTATTGAAGTGGATAAATCCATTTTATTTATTTAGAAAACATTAGCATTGCTGACAAGTTAAAACTCACTAAAGAAGCTTTTAAATTGTAGAAAACTCACTTATGATGTTCTAACGTCAAATTATTATATAATAATTATTTATGATATTTACATACGGCAGTATAAATTTCTCAGCACAATAGGAAAATTAAGTTTATGTTAGCAGATATGGCAAGCCGAATATAGTACTGTGCCCAAAAAAAAGGTATTTATTTTGAAAAATCTTTATTTATTCTTCCAAATCAATTTCGTCCCCTTCAAAGTAATCCCCTCCCGATACAATGCACTTATGCCAGCGGATTTTCCAATCTTCGAAACACTGGTTGTAGTCACTTTTCGGGATGGCCTTCAGTTCCGCCTTCGCTGCGGCTTGAATCTCCTCTATCGTATAAAAACTATGTTCCCGGAGCGGTCTTTTGAGCTTAGTGAACAGCCAGAAGTCGCACGGCGCCAGATCGGTGAATACGATGGTTGCGGAACAATATGGGTTGAGTTTTTGGCGAAATGATCACGAATTACGAGGGCATTATGGGATGGTGCATTATCGTGGTGTAAAAACCAAGAATTGTCTTTCCACAATTCCGACCTTTTTAGGCGGATAGCGTTACGCAAACGACGCATAACGTTCAAATAATATTCCTTGTTGACTGTTTGACCGGTTGGAAGGAATTCATAATGCACAACACCACGATAATCGAAGAAAACAGTCAACATAACCTTGATTTTTGAGCGACTTTGGCGCGATTTTTTTTAACACGGTATTCGCTCGATTGATCGGTTGTTTCGGGTTCGTAAGCATAGATCCAAGTCTCATCGTCAGTTATAATGCATTTCATGACACCCTGGTAGTCGGAAAGCATCGTTTCACACACTTCAACGCGAAGCCTTTTTTCCAAAAAATTCAATGTTTTCGGTACCAGTGGAGATTTGACGCGCTTAAGGCCCAAAACATCCTTCAAAATGGTATTGACTGAGCCTTTCGACTCTCTTCGTCTTCGACACGTTCACGCCCGGCTTGGAACTCATTATTCCACTTGTAAACATTATTTTTAGACATAGCCTCATCACCAAAGGCTTTCTGCACCATCCTCAACGTAATCGAAGCAGAAAATTGATTCCGTAAACAAAATTTAATGCAAATTCTTTTGAAATGTCACCTTATTTTTTGGGTATTTCTTTAAACATACTTTCTGATTAAATGTGTATGGCCGTATGAAAACCGAAACGGCAAAGATTTTCTTTCTAGATTCATAGAATCTTTTCTGTGTGAAGTTTGAATATATGTCAATTAGAGTATTTTTGGCAGCTGTTCCTTTGCTACGAGAAAAGTTTGTTTGGCGGGTTTTACCACAGAACATAATTGAACTTCGTGTGAAAAGGTTACAGAAACACTGATTGTCGTGTTGGCAACAAAAAGATAACAGAGGACCTCAACATCTGTTATAGATCGAAACCACACATTTTAGTTAAAATTTTGAATATAAAGTGTGTCGTACCAAAAAACCACCAAAAAAAGGACGTCACATAACTAGTAGCGGAACAATGGTTTATGAATATGATGTCAAACCTGTCCAACGATCTAGCGTATGATGCTCCGAAAATGAGCCGAAATCAAAAACGGCAAATTTCAGCCTAGGCTTATAATAAGTAACAGGCATGAGCACCGAAGACGGTAAACGCAGTGGGTGGTCCGAAAGTCCGAATAATTTTATATGACCGCAAAGTGAAGTTGTTCGAGATATCAACTTAACGTGTAGATCATAACATTCACGATTTTTTTGGTATGGGATAGCACTGTGCAAAATGGGTGCTCCGCGAGCTCACTCTTGACCAAAAACAGCGACTATATGATGATTTCGAGCAGTGTTTGGAGATGTTGAAGCGTAAAAAACAAGAGACTTTGCGTCGTATTATAGTATGACAGTTGATGGAACATGGCTCCATAACTTCCCTTCGAAACCCAATCGGAGTGGTCTGCAAACAATGAGCCCGCTTCAAGGCGTGGAAGACGCAACAGGCAGCTGGCAAAGTTATGGATTTTGCGATGCAATTTTGTATTTTGCGATGCGCATGAAATAATATTTATTGGGTACCTTGAAAAAGGAAGAGCTATCAAGAGCGACTATTATATAGTTATTGAACCGTTTGAAGGACGAAGTCGGCGATGGTCGCATTTGAAGTAGAGGGAAGTGCTGTTTCACCAAGACAATGTACTGTGTCACAAATCAGGAAAAGCGATGGCAAAAATCCGTGGATTGGGCTTTGAATTGCTACCCCATCCACCGTATTCTCCAGATCTGACTATTTCGTGTTTTCAGATCTCAAAATAATGCACACTGGGAAGAATCGAATGAAAAGGTGACCGCTGAAACGGAGGCCTATTTTTAAGCAAATGATGTATAACAAAATAGTATCAAAAAGGTGGATTCGCTATACTACCTTGGAGAGAATTATGTTGAATTAAAATCTAATTTTGTCAAAAATTTGGTTTTTACTATGCTAGATCGAGTACTTTTCAATTAACCTGTTATATGGAAGATTAGAATAAGACTGGGCTCAGTAGCCTATTTTGAAAGTAATATTGAAGATTTGTATTTAAATATGAAAAAATTGCCTCACAGATTGAGTTTGAGTTTACCATAGAAAAATCTTTGCTTTCTTCAGAGATGGTTCAAGGGGTGAACTTCACAGTTTAGACTGTGGCTTGATGTCTGGTGTGTACGATTGGATTATTATAATATTTTGTCGACGATTACTTTGCAGAAAATCCCCCTTTCTTTTAATACACAGCTGAGTAGTGATCTCACAATTCCGCTTTTTATCCAGAGTGACCAAACAGTCTCAGCTTGCACCTTTAATCGGCGGTCTTCCAATACGAGATTATCGTTTTTTATTACTTTATCATCTAAACTCTTTTTGGCGTATTTAGACATAGATCATCAAAAACCGAAGTGGGACTCAGCTATTAGCCGATGTTCGAGTTAGAACTTATTTTTTCTATCAATCATTGAAATGTTAAAAAACCAAAACCTAGAGAAAAAACCCTTATATGTATATATCTGGTAACTTACATCGAGCAACCGACAATTGAGAATAGTATCAAACAATTTATTTTTGTATGATTTTTGATGTCGAAAAGAATATCTATGAGCTGCCTTTTCGGGCCAGAAATATACTTTTCGGCTTGAGGACTATTAAAAGAAGCCTTTTCCAGAATCTGTGATTTTTTTTAAATCAGGGAAACATTAAAAACACTTTACGTATCCAATTGAGGTAAACCTCTGAAACCATTAGACGATCACTACGTTGAACTGATCATATTAGAAATTTCCAGAAATTACCATCGAATATGGCCACCGCAACGTAAAATCATTTAGCCATGCTGGAAATTCCATATAAATCCATATGTTTGTATGTATATTTGTAGCATAATGTCATAATAAAGTATGCTTGGTAAATGTGGGAATTCACAAAACGAGTCGCATGAAATTGGTCGGAAAATGATGGACGTTAATAAGCAGATTAATAGCAGTATTATTGCATAATTCGGAAATGATACCTCATGTTTTCATACATTGTTGCATAAAATGTATGGCTATATACATAAACCACCATAACAGCATAATTCTAACAATAAAGTGTAATGCTGCTAATTTTATTTCAGCAACAATGACTTTTGGTTCAATCAACTCGGCTGGCTTGCTGGCTGTCTGTAGTCTTCACAATTGATGACCAACAAATAGCAGCTAAATCGAAATAGTGCTTTAATGTACACCCATTATTTTGATATATTTATAATTTGGAGGTAATGAAAGGAGCGCAAAAATATAATGAATAAATAAACCAGGCTAATTGCGAATGCGGAAGACTTTTAGCAAAAGTCACGCAATTGTCACTTCACAAATAAATATTAAAAAAAAAAATTAAAATCAATGGAACATTGTTTTATTTCTTATACAAATCAAATAACAAAATATAGAGCCTTAATTAATATCTACATTATTTCCGCATATAAAAATATATGTACTTTTTAATTGCTCTACTAAACAGACAATTTAGAATTTTACTCTGTCACAATTTCGATAGTAAAAGTCCAATTTTATATATAAAAAAAATGTTTATAATAATCTATATAGCTTAAAAAAGAAATGCAACAAAGAATGTCTGCATTTGAAATTAAAAAATTATAACCGCTATTTGAGCTAAACGTGCTTGTAATTGGCTGCTGCAATTAAACTCACTTCAATGACCAAACATTTCCAAAATTTAACGAAAAAATCACTTACTTGCAATCTAATATACATAAGTATATGTACACAATCAGCAAGAATTTTTTTTATTTTTATACCCTGAACAGGGTATATTACATAAGTTTGCCACGAAGTTTGTAACACACTGAAGGAAACGTTGGAGACCCTTTGACAAATATACCATACGAGTACCGTATATAAACGATTAGCGTAACGAGCTAAGTCAATGTAGTTATGATCGCCTGTCTCTATATATGCGAAATTGTTCCTCAATTCCTGAGATATGGCTATGAAATTTTGCACACATTATTTTCTCTGCAAGAAGCCACTAAGCAACTAATTGCCATACAAACTGAACAATAAGGATATCAAGATATATATTTTTAAAAAATCTGGCATACTACTGTGCCCAAAAACTAAGGTGACATTTGAATTAAAACTGCGCGCCCCAAAGAATTCGGAGAATTATTTTTTTTTAGGTTGGTAGTACTGTCAGTCACATTTATGTCAAATTTCATGTCAAAATATTCATTAGTGTTTGAGATACGTGTCGTTTTGTGAGCTGCTAAAAGTGAGTTTTTCGGTTTTTGCGATGTCGAAATTTGTTGAGTAAAGAATTTGCATTAAATTTTGTTTACGGAATCAATTTTCTGCTGCGGATACGTTGAGGATGGTGCAGAAAGCCTTTGGTGATGAGGCTTTGTCTAAAAAAAATGTTTACAAGTGGTATAGTGAGTTCCAAGCCGGCCGTGAACGTGTTGAAGACGAAGAGCGTCCAGGGCAACCATCAACCTCAACCGACGAAGCTCACGTTCAACAAATCAAAGATTTGGTGTTGAAAAACCGTCGATTAACAATTAGAGATCTTGCTGATGAAGTTGGCATATCGAAAGGCTCAGCCAATACCATTTTGAAGATGTTTTGGGCCTCAAGCTTGTCAAATCTCGACTGGTACCGAATACATTGAATTTTTTGGAAAAAAGGCGTCGCGTTGAAGTGTGTGAAACGATGCTTTCCGACCACCAGGGTGTCATGAAATGCATTATAACTGGCGATGAGACTTGGATCTATGCTTACGGCCCCGAAACAACCGATCAATCGAGGGAATATCGTGCCGAAAGAGAGCCGAGACCAAAAAAATTGCGCCAAAGTCGCTCAAAAATAAAGGTCATGTTGACTGTTTTCTTCGATTATTGTGGTGTTGTGCATTATAATTCCTTCCAACCGGTCAAACAGTCAACAAAGAATAATATTTGAACGTTATGCGTCGTTTGCGTAACGCTATCCGCCTAAAAAGGTGGGAATTGTGGAAAGACAATTCTTTGTTTTTACACCACGATAATGCACGATAATGTAATTCGTGATCATTTCGCCAAAAACTCAACCCATATCGTTCCGCAACCACCGTATTCACCTGATCTGGTGCCGTGCGACTTCTGGCTGTTCACCAAGTTCAAAAGACCGCTCCGGGGACACCGTTTTTATACGATAGAGGAGATTCAAGCCGCAGCGAAGACGGAGCTGTTTCGAAGATTGGAAGATCCGTTGGCATAAATGCATTGCATCGGGAGGGGATTACTTTGAAGGGGATGAAATTGATTTGGAAGAATAAATAAAGAATTTTCAAAATAAATACAATGTCACCTTTTTTGAGCACAGTAGTACATATGTATGTAGATCATTGTTCAAGGCAATTGTATCATCTCCGAATCTATAGTACTACTGTGGTTAGAAAAAATGTATTTAAAATTCGCGCGAAAACCCATTCGTTGAATTTTTTTTTAAGTTGGTATGACTCTCAGTTACATCTTTGTCAAAAGCCTCATCAAAATAATCATTAGCGTTTGGTATATACTTTTCTTTTTGAAGTACATACAGTGCAATCGGCGATTTTTACGAAGAATGAAATTTTTCAACAAACAAGTTCTATTAAATATTTTTCTTGCGGTATCAAATTTCAAGTTCCGAAGCGTTCAGAATACTGGAAAATCCCTTTGTTGATAATTGTTTTTTCGCGAACAAGTGTTTTTGATAACGAACCACGTCTAGAACGACCATCAACATCAACTGATGATCAACACATCAATAAAATGAAGGAATTAGTGCTTAAGAATCAGATGTCAGAGATCTTACTGGCATTGTTGTAATATTGGAAGGATCAGCGAACACCATTTTGAAAGATCATTTGGATCTAAAGTGAAATCACAATTGGTTCAAAAATCACTCATTTTTTTTTGTAAAACGATGTCGTGTGTTATGTCTGTGAAACAATGCTTTCCGACTACCAGGATGTCATGAACAGTATTACTACTGGTGATGAGTTTCGAACCCAGAAACAGACGATCAATCGGCCTAAACTCGTGGCAAAAGGGAGTTGAAGTCGAAAAAACCACGTCAAAACAGTTCAAAAATCAAGGTTGCATTGACATTTTTCTCCGATTATCGAGGTGTGATGCACTCCGAATCCCTTTCGTCCGGCCAAACTGTAAACAAGAAATAATATTTGATTTTTTGCGCCAAGCTAATTGTAGAAATAATATTTGATTTTTTGCACCAAGCTAATTGTAGAAAGGATTTTGGGCCGACAACTCTTGATTTTTCCACAACCTAAACCATCGTCGCATACTGCATTGATTTTTCGTGAGCAACTACCGTATTCGCCTGATTTAACTGAGTGTAAGTTGTAGCTTTTCAGCAAACTCAAACGACCGTTCCGGGGAAACCGTTTTGAGTCAATTGAAGACATTAAACGTGAATAGCATTGAAGGTTATTCCGGAAATTGATTTTAACAACTGTTTCGAGGATAGGAAAAAACGTTGGCACAAGTGTATTCAGCCAAGGGGGATTAGTTTGATTGTGAGGACATGGATTTTGAAGAAAAAATTTAAAATTTTAAATTTATCAAAGTCTTACTGTTTTTTACTCATAGTGCATATAGCTGCCATACAAACCGTTGCTTCAAAATTTAGTGCTTGTATGGCATATATTTTATTTTGTGAAGGCTATTATAGCTTTGTTGTAATCGAGATTAAAGTTTTTTCTTGTTTTTGTTATTATAGTTTTATTTTTCATTAGCCCAACTACCACTCACGCCCAAATAAACAAAAGTGTTAAGAAAAAAAAAGCATTTAAATGGTCATTAAACTTTAGTTAAAGTGATATGCGGCGTTTTACTTGTACGAGTGTGTTACCATGGATGGCGTAAGTGCCACAAAATGGGGAAACCGGAAATAAGCATTTAGTAAAAGTGAATATACAACAAATTAGTGTAATTATTTGTATATAGAAATTAAATGATATATATACATTTATATACATATATGTATGTGAATACATATGTACATACATAAATAGCTGAGAAGTGCTCTCAAACACGCATTAATTTAACTCAGATATTAGACCCTTCAGTAAAATAGATAATATCTTCGACAACCGTTAAATTTTAAATTCGTCTTTACAATATCACTTTAAAAACTTCATTAATCATAAGCTTTGATTTTTCTACTCGGATAAAATAAATGAAAATAAAATCGGAAAACTCGTTTAGGGAATTGGCTCTATACACCGAGAGGAGAGCGAATATACTAGCCTTAAACCATTGTTTAAACCTGCTGTAAAATGCTTTGAACTGGCTAACCGTGCACTCAAACTGGTTGAGGAATGCCTTGTCTCACTATCAACGGCATAAGATTACTTTTGGATTTGAGTATCTAGCTTTAAAGACATCGCAGGCAACTTAAAAGCTGATAAGTTGACATGGAAGGACTCTCAGCTGCGCTAACGTTGGCGCGGTCTACTTGCGGCTTACTATCGGATAGTCGAACCTGGCGGAAGCTTAGTGAGAGTTCTTCAATTAACTATACCTGTACCAATATCCATCGCAGCTTCAGTTTTTTTAATGCCTCACTGTCCTTTTGGTGGCCACGCGGTAAGATTAAAAATCTTACCTATTGTCACTTGCAGAAACTGCTTGGAAGAAGACGAAGTAGAAGTACAAACACTTTCTTCAAGATTGCTCGCATTTGAATCCACACCTCAAATCTCAGTAGGTGAACTGTTGTTGTTCTTTTAGCGAGTATCTAAACAATATTTGAGGAAAAGTGCAAAACCAATTGTCATCGAAATCACTTATGTTAGCGGTAGACACAGGAAAGATTCGACGGGGTCGGTACAAAGGGAAAGAAGTGTGAAGAAGAAGCAACAGCAAAAGAGAGGGTGTGCAAAGAGGTGTTTATTGTCACGCGGGAATTCTATGCATCTGGAAGATATGTTAAGTTCGTCAGGGTCTTTTCTGGATAGGTAGGAATTGAACTTACTACAATATCCAGAACGAAGTTATGCATGGAGCACTCTGGTTTCACGCGTCTACTTGAGCTCAAAGTTTGTGATGGGTATTGTTTCAGTCTCAAGTACGCCATTAACTGGAAGTTAGTCTATGAAAGTGTTAAAAGCTCCACTGTGAATGGCATTATGTACACGTCTGAAGCTTATCGTGTCCGAAATTCATTATAGCTCTTCAACGTGTTGTAGAAACATTGTCTGAATATTTCTAGGAGCTCTTTCCGCTTCAAGTGCTTGGAAAGGAATGCATTATATTCCTTAACCGGAAGCATATAGACAAGATTACTATAAAGCTGTTCAACGGGGGACATCAATAGACATCCTGTGATAGTCTGGAATGTCATGTTCTGACATGTTCTCATTCTCCAGCTGCCTTCTGCTGCATCCAAACGACCATATTGGGTATGACCGGCCGGCCATTTTCTTTGTAATTGACCAGCAACAATTCTTTGTTCTCCCCAGTTGCTGCCGGCTAACTACTCGAGGCTTACGGACTTACGGCTCTGAACTGGTATAATGATCGCGATTGTGTGTGGAGTAAGGAATAACAGACTATCAAACGTAACATCCATTTCAAGGTTGTTTAAAGCTGAAATTTCATTTTCGTCATCGGCAAAAATATAAAATCTTGTCTGTTTTCTTACGTTATGTTTATAAATATGATTTGGGAACTCTGTTTATAATATAACTGTTCTGTATTACGTTGATTCTGAGGCTAACCTAATCTCAATATTTTCAAGACTTTTTGCTGTCAACATTGAATTGTAGCGTGCAACGAGTCCCCGGATGGCACTAACACCTCTTTGCATGCCCTGCTAACCCTAAACATCTGACATCTCTTTCCCTACGGACCCAGATTTCCTGGTCCACCCTTTGAGTGACCTCGTTGACAACTTATCCTTGCCATCCTAACGGGGATGGTACTGGTTAAAACAACAACACAATCCGAATTCAAGTAAATTTTTTTTCGAATCGCGTTACTTTTCTGTAACGGGTCTGTTGTACGGGTCTACGATTACATAGTGAATATGTACGAAATAAGCACAAAGAAAGTGCATTTCGAAAGCTCAATCTTTCTCTTGAGTTTCAGACTCATGCACATATTTCATTTTTTTATGAAAACATTTTTATATATATTTTTTTTTAAATATTATTTTTTATTGAGTAAAGTAGTATAATAAATTATTTGTATATCATAAACGACAAAAACAACTGACAAAATGTTTTTTTTTTTTATATATTAACAGACCAAATAAATGTTGCTTTTTCAGATGCTATGAAGTGTTTTTGTTTTTTGGTCTCAATATTTAATAAACTACGTATGTATATATATTTAATATTATTTGTATGAAATAATTAAAATAAAAAATAAATTGTGAACTGGAGAAAAAAAACGAAATTAATATGAATAAAACATAAACAAACAAATACTTGTACCAAAGAAACATACAATTTCACAGCGTAGTAGTCAATTTTGTGAAAGTGAAAAACAAAAAATAAAATAAAAATTTTAATTTATGTATGTATTGCTTTCATAAGCCAAAATATGCGACTATTCGAGATTTGAATGTTTATATATTAAAAAATTCTGTTTTTGTTTTTTTTTTTAATTTTTATGTAGCTATGATAGCCTCTTTGTTTAATTGAATTAGAAAGACACAAAATTGTGTCACATAAGACTAAGCATGCGCATGATTTTTCGAATAATTGGCATTTTCTAAACGAAAGCAATAAAATGTTCTACAAAAATATTAATTGATTGATTTGTTGTTGATCGAATGTGATACGAGTGTATAGAAGCGCAAATATTTTGAGAAATAAATTTTCATAGTCCCATGCACAAAAGCCATAAACTACCGCACTTCGAAAATTGTATTTTCAATAATACTTTGTAAATGTATAATGCAGTAAAAAATATATTCCTGCCACGTTATACAGTTATTATACTACTATTTGGCATGAGACTTGATTGCAAGCCATATATACGTATTACTAGTATTTTCACTAACTTAGCATAAACGCGTTCAACACGAAGCCTTTTCGTGTATATTTGCCAGCAATTACAATGAAAATTTTACGGTTAGTTTTTACTACAAACTTTGCATATTTTTCTTTAAGGTTATAACTAATGTATGTGCCTTTTTGTATTTACATTGACAACAGAAGCTAATTGAGAAATATGCTATACGTACACACATACAATTTCGGCTAAATTAAAAAAAGAAAAAATATTTTCAAAATCTGAGCAAGTTGTATAAATATTGCATTATCTGTACGCCATAATTGGAAAAAGTGTTCAAAATGAAAATTTTCTAGAAAATAAAACTGCACGCTGACAACTGCGTAGATCATACATACACACATACGAAACACACACAAAATGGTGCTATATAAAATTATGCGAGTTAAATGTAAACAAAACATTAAAAATACACTACTACAATATAAAACTTAAAAAGCACATGTCTTCAACAGAAACTAAAATGTTGTTGTAGGCGTTAGTGCTGCAGCACAGCGTTTTTCAACCGAGCGGGTTCAGTATGTGCGCGTCTCGCGATTTACTCTAAACTTATTATGCGCTAACTAATGCTATATGTATAAAAGCAAAGGGATAATGCCTTAAAGGGCATTGCACTCGTGCACACACTGAACCGTCGGCTTGTTGGCCTAATCCTAACCAGCTTTCTGTGTTTGCTTGGCACGCTGCAGCGCTTCGAATGCCTCGCATTCCTTCTTCTCTTTGGCTTTGTTGCGGCGCTCATATTCGATGCGATGCGAAATGATGCGTTCGACAATGAGCTCAGTTGTCATTGAGTTTTGCGAGTCGATGAGCGTGAAGATGCCACGTGTCTTTGGTACAGCATAAGGATCGATTTTGCCATCTTCGAATGCAATCGGTGTCTGGCCATGGCACACGACGTCGATTTTGAAATGATCGAGCAGATCTTCGGTGACACAGTAGGGTGCGCCGATAACCACCTCATTGACGTACTGTAAAGAGAGAAATATTTTAGTTATTATCAGGGTTGCAAATAATGTATTTAAAAATAATATAAATCAACATTAAATTAAAATTTTATATTAATTTTGTAATTCCGAACAGCTTAATTAAAAATATTTTTAATATTTTTAAACACAAGTACCGGAATAAAAAAAAATTAAACAGACCTCCTTAAAAAATATAATTCCAAATTTAAAAAAAAAAAAAAAAAATATTACGAAAACCTTATCAAAAAATTCAATAATCAAATTTTCCGAAAATCCTAATACAAAAAATACCAGATTGAAAGAAAATATATCAAATATTCGAGTGAAAAAATTTTAATTTCAAAAATTATCTGAAAATCATTATTAAAAATAATTTTGAAATTTTTAGTTAAAAATATTCCGAAAATCTTAAATAAAAATTATTTTTAACCACAAATACCGAAATGGAAAAAAAACATCTCATTAAAAATAATTTTTATGTTTATAATTTCAAATATCGGATTGAAAAAAAAAAAATAAATTTCAAATATCCCAGTGGAAAAATATTAATCCCAAAAATAGGATTAAAAAGTAATTTTGTAATCCCGAAAAGTCATTATTATTAATAATTTTGAAACATTTAATTCCAAATACCGGAATATTCTAAGAAAATTTTCGAAGAATTTCGGAAAAAATTAAAAATAAATTTTTAATCAGAAATACTGGAGTGAAAAAATTTATTTATAGTGTTTAATGCAAAAAAAAAAATTAATTTTTATTAAAAATAATTTTTAAGTTTTTAATCTCAAATGCCAGATCGAAAAAAATAATCCCAAATGTACCAGTGAAAAAATATGAATCCCAAAAATAGGATTAAAAAATTATTTTCCAATCCCGAAAATCATTATTAAAAAAAATTTTGAAATTTTTAATTCCAAATACCTGAGGAGGAAAATTAATTCCAAATAACGGAATGAAAAAAAATGAAAATAATCCAAAATTTCCGAAAAAATTAAAAATTGAGAATGAAAAAATTTATTTATAGTGTTTAATACAACAAAAAAAAATATTTCTAAAATGTTTATTAAAAATAAATTATAAGTTTATGATCTCAAATACCGGATTGAAAAAAAGAGAACAATCACAAATATCAAAATATGCTAATTCCGAAAATCGGATTAAAAAAATAATTTTGCAATCCCGAAAATCGTTATTATAAATAATTTTGAAATTTTTAATGCCAAATTTCGGATTGAAAACTACAACTTCGGTAAAAATTACAAAAAAATTTGCAATCCCAAATTGCAGTTTAAAAAAAAAAAATTAAAAATTTTCAAAATATTTTGTTTTTATAATTAAAATTGTTCGCGTTTGAACACGAAGTTTTATTATATTGGTTAATTTTTGAAAAGGAAAGTTTGTTTTTAATAAAATATCAACACAGTTTTGAATTTACTTTTTTAATTGCCTTTCCAGCTTTTAATTTGGAAATAATTTTTTTAATTGTTACTCCAATTTTTAAATTAGGTTTGGAATAGTCAGAGTTTTCTAAAAATTTATATTTTTTGTAACTGTGAAAAATTCTCTAAAAAAAATTATTTAAAATAGTAATTTTTCCAAATCTTTGGTTAAATGTTACCTAAACCCCTGAAAAATACTTTCCTAATTTTTATCCAAAGTGTTTGGGTTTAAATATTAAATTTTTAATCAAAACATTTTTCGGTATTACCAGCATATTGAAATAAATATAAAATATTAACTTTCCCGAAATCGCAATTTAAAATTCAAAATTTAATTCTTCATCCCGAAATCGGAAATAAAAATTGGAAATTTATGTATTATTCCTAAAATCGGAAATGAAAATTTATTCTTTAACCCAAGAATTTTTGAGAAAAAAAGCAATATTGTACCAAAGAAAAATAATGTTTATAAATTTCACACCCGCTCACTTTTCCATCTTACCTTACACGCCAGCACACTGAGCACGCGCTCATGCAAATTCATAATGGGATAATTGCTACCCTTGTACGAATTCACCACGGGATCCGTATGCAGACCAACAATCAAGTAATCACCCAACTCCCTGGCTTTCTCCAAGAAATCCAAATGACCCACGTGAAAGAGATCGAAAGCGCCAGCCACATACACCTGTTCAAGCAAACAAAAGAGAATTATAGCAAAACTTTTTCTTTACGCTATTGCTTATAAATATATACATATGTACAGTTGAACTTTCATAACTCGAACTTCTATAACACTAAGTTCTTCATAACTCGTACACTTGAATTGGCAATAGAAGTCAAATTTAATACAAATTTGCTTCCATAATTTGAAGTCACTCTAACTTGAACTTTATTTGTGGACTCCAATCAACGAGTTAGATAAGTTCAACTATATTTATAAGATATATAATTTAAATGTATTATTTTTTAATAATTGTATTTAATTAGCACACGCTTCTACTTACAATTTTGTCATTCGGCTTTGGTGGCTTGCCATCGCTGAACTGTATGATCTTCTGTGTTGTTGGCAAAAATTGACTGCAGCCGGTCCACGGACTTTTCGCTGATGAGTCTTGTCCCATATTAGATGAACCTGATGATAATTTCATTTTTTGTACTTTTTTAGTTAAGTCTGTTGTTTTTTTTTATTAATTTATATGCACAAAATTTGTAATGAATGCACAAAATTTCATAAATTTCAATTTGACGTTCAATTTCAATTTCGGTTGTTTTGTTTTTTTAGTACAGAGAGCACATAGCGTTGATAGTTGATAGCAGTTTCAAAGAGAGTGAAAGAGAGCGATACGCATGGAATGAATTAGGAGTACCATGCAATTGGTATTGCATATTTTTAGGCGTTTTGTTATTGTTTATTACAACGTTAATTTACAAGTGTTTAGCAAATTTTTAGTGCAATAGCAGTTACGGTTTTAGTAATTAGCAAGTTACGAGTGAATTTGATTGATTTTTTTGATAACATTGTCATTTCAGTTAGATTTTTAGGTTTTTTGTTTTGCAAATTTCGTTTGACATGTACATAGAAATAAAAGAAAAAAGAGAAAAGAGGATAAACAAAGTGGACGAACGTAAGAAACAAACATGCGAGAGAGAACGTGTGAAAATTTTGAAAATATTTACGCTTATATCAAATTCAAAAATGCAAAAACATGCGAAATAATAAATAATGATGTCAATACATGTATGTAGGTTTGTTGTTGTGGTCTGTTTGAACACTTAGTTTCGGTAATCAATGTGTATTATTTAATATCTTGGAAAACAGAGCTGAGAACGTTTGTTAAAATGTATGAAAATTATTAAAATATGGTTGTGTGACTTTCATTACTTTTAATACACGAAATATAAATAAAACACAAAAATAAAGTAATCCCGAGTGCAATAAAAAATATATAAATATTTATATGTATGTTCATAAAAAAGATTTACTGTAGTAAATATAAAGCAATTTTATATAAAACTAATGACATACGATTTTTTTGCCAAGAAACTTAAAACCTATGCGTATGCATGTATTAGAAGCCCCATGATATTAGCATTAATGATATTAATAAATAATAATTTGCTGTTGCAAAACTCAAACAACTGTTTACCTTCTTTCTCTATGGCATATTCGGCAGAGCCTTGATGGAAGTGATTGCGTGTCAATAATAACATACGTCCGACTAAATCCGTCGTTGAAACACCGGCAGTCCGACGTACTTCTCTGCAAGAAGCAAGGAAAATGCGAATATTTAATAACAATTCAAATTGAAAATCAATATTTCAATTAAGTATGTACATACTTGTAGCGGTTGGCAGACTTCACAAGGTGGTATGTGTCCACGCCTTCTGCGGTCATAGTGATGTCATCTGTAAACACGAAAAATAATTAAAAATTTCATTTTTTTCCAATTTCTTATTTTTTCTTGTTTGCCATGTTCGGGCATGTTAGACATGTACTCACCGCCATGCACACAGAAATCACAATTGTATTCGTCGAGCACTTCGAGTGTTGTCACATAGGGTGCACCGAGCACAACCTCATCCACCCACTTGATGCCCTTGACCATTTTGACGCGTTCCTCCTCTGTAAATACGGGTGGTCCTTTATGTTTTGTGATCTCCTCATCGGTGTGTATGCCCACGATGACTTTATCGCCAAGCGCTTTGGCTTGTCGCAGGGAATTGGCATGGCCAAAATGCACCATATCATAACTGCAAGGGAAGAAGAAGACAGTTGAATTCATTAGCAGACATTTCAGTATATATGTACATATAAATCGTGTATAAACGCATTATGAGAATAATGATGAAGTTAATTTGAATGTTATGCCGGCTCAGTTCCATAACACAAACATACATTGTTTAATAATTATAGGTTACGTGTACCACCATTTAATTTTTTTTCATATCGAACACGTCACAGCCATTATGATAAAAAAAAATAAAAATTTTCAAACGGAAACCTTCCTGTAATCAATCACTACGGGTTTGATTGCTAAGCAATACAAAGTTACGGGTATTTTATAGATTTGTACAAAACATTTTTAAAGTTAACGCAAAGATTTGGAGCTCAAACGCGGAATTCCTCGAAAAAATTCTGTTTAATCGGGCTAAAATCGTTAACGTTGGCAGGTTGACTTCTTGCGCGTAGATAAGGAAGCACTACTTCAAAAAAAAACCACACAAAGTCAATGAAATAACTGCCAACAAGTTTTCTCTGAGTCAGGCAATTTTTTACGATGTACTCGTATTGTACATTACCATTCAATGTTGACTTTTTAATTAGCAACTCAAGATAACTATAACATATGAAACATGTTTCCGCTGAAAAGTAAACAAGTTAGAAATCACTTGATACACCTTTGGATAAATTAAGCTAAATTTAAGCTTAAATGAATGATAATTAATGTTTTTTGGCTAGTTTTCCACTAGCGCATGACTATTTAGCAGTAATGACTGCTTAACTATACCGCCAATGTCGTGAGTTCTTTTTGAAGCGAAATGTAACTAACCTTAGAAATGATTTCAAGGATTTTTTTAAAATCAGCAACCTCATTTTACGCAAATTAAACATTATTTTTCATCATAACGTAAAAACTTCTTTAAAATATAAGAAAATAATAATACATAAATCAAAACAACTTTGACAGCTAAGCAACAGCTGTTTAAGCGGCGAAAAAAATCGAGTAGATACATCGTGCAGCACCAGCTCACGGGTTCTTAAATTTCGATTAAAAACATTTGTTTTATAATTGTAAGTTTTCTTAGCGAAAATCACGCTTTTTGTAATGCAATTTACACCGAAAGCTTATTCACAAAATGATAATGGCAATACAGCGTAATCAACCGGCTTTGTAACAAACCGACGCCTAGTACGGATGTGCAATTGCAGATAACCCAATTAGAACTAGCTAATAGTAATATCAAAATGGTTATATTATACAAATAAAGTTAATATAATTAATTTATGCAATTGGAGACTTTTAATTTCAATATATGCTGTAAGTGACACAGGTGTGTTCGCCCCAAAAAAAAAACTAAAACTATAAAAAACTAGTTTGAAATTCGCTAGTAGAAATGGCAGCTGTGTTTGCACACAACAAAAGTTCTTAAAAAAATTGTTTAAAGTTGTAAAGTCGTATTTTTAATCAAAATCATATTTAAGTAGTGGCATTTTTTGTTATATAAATATATTTTATAAATATAAATGCTATAGTTTTCAAAGTATATAATTGAATTTATTTATTTGAAGTAAAAAGTCATATTTTTTTTATTAAAAATCATATGTACACATACATATTCGTATAATGTTAGATGCTATAATTTCATAATTAATCCATTTCTAATTTGTTTACCACTAACTATAGCTAGCTAAAATAAGTTATACGGCAAATTCAGGGTTATCCGCCTCACTTAATGCAATATTTGTCATTACAGTTAATGAACTTCGCACAATTTTATGATAATTGCTTATGTTAATAAAAAGAGCCAAAACTTTAAATAAAGTAAAAATAGTGACTACAAAAAACAATAATAAACAGTGCAGCTAATATGCATACCCACATGCATACATACATACATACATACATATGTATATTTCACTTTGCAGTAATTCTAGCAAAAAATCACGGAATAAATTTGCCGCCAAATGTCGAGGTAAACAGCACACTCTACTATCAATACATTCGTGCATATACATGTGAATACATTGGTATGAAACATTGGTACGTGTGCACATCACATCAAACACATACACTCATACATACGTAGTTTCCCCTCCTGCCAAGTCATAATTAAACTCATCGTCCCATCATGCCAATCTCTTGGTCAGTGGGCCGTTTCGTGCCCCCACATTACGCCGCGCACCCCGCAAACAATAATTCAGCCGACTCAGCTGTTGACACGATTGTACTTTGTACCCGATCATATGTTGCAGTTAACGAGTTTTTCAATGTCTATTTTGTTGTTTTACCGCATTGATGGGTGTGTGCGAATACACACAAGTGAAAGACCGACCACCAGACAAATTATGGAAAAAATGCGAAGATAAAACAAAATAATGCGCATGGATGTGTGATTTACAGGTATGTTGTACACATGTACATACATATATATGAACGTATCAGCACAAGTTACGTTTTTATTGCTTGTTTTCAATCATTCGGTTGGTAGTGCGTTTAACGAATTGTTGGCGTGCCAACGTAGCTGTTTTTTGAAATATTTATAAATATACAAATGCATATTTGTTTTAAAAATATATATCTTTCTTTTATTGCGAAGTGTCTAAAGAAAATAAATTTTTAAATTGAATCGATGAGATGTTTCAGAAATGTAACATTTTTTTGTTTTAAAAAAGTTGTCATGTTTTTAATAATAATATACGTAATAGTTACACATTTAAGTAACTTCTGGTGTCTCGAGTATAATACTTTAACGAAGTAATAGAAATTATAAAAAAAAATTATATATTACACAATTTAAAAATTGTTTTTTTTTTTTTTTTTTGATATTTGAATTTTGAGAATTGAAATATTAAAAAAAATCTTCAAAATTGTTTTTCTACATTAAAATAAATAATTAAGATTTTTTGTATGTGGCAATATCTTTTTCATCTCATCTTCCGTTTACATCGTATCTGCGTGTAATTTTTGCAGTTTTGATGTAAAAATTGTGCTGACAATTTAGGGCTTTTTAATTCTTTCGGTCTTAGATTAACAAAAAGAGTTAAAAAAATATTGCAGTAAGTAGTAAAGAACTGTCTTTGGATGCCGGTAGTACTATCATGCGTCAAAAGTAAATGAAAGCAGCGCCAACGCCATTGCCAGCCCGATAGCCGGCAAAAGCTGAAGCTACCAAATGACCACTTCATAATTAAATTTTTTACTTCATACATACATATGTACATATTTGCAAATAAATAAATATTATTGAATAACGCTATCAGACGGCGCAGTGTTATATCGTCATAGCTCGAATTTTTTGCCTACTCATAACAATGACATATTATTTAAGAACTTTGATAGTCAATCTATTTGTCAAATTGTGACAGCTGGCATAAATTTTTTTAGCAAAAAAAGGTGGTTTTGGTGATTTTATGATTGTGTGGACATTAAATTTCGAAGGCGTGAGCACTTACCGGAAAACTACCAAATGGTATTTAAGAACAGTAATTTCCAGTGAGTTCCAGAAATTAAGAAAATCAAAGCAATTAAAAACCAATTAAAAAAGATGAAAAATACACATGCCACGTGCCATTTGCTTCGCCTAGCCTAATTCGCATAATTTAAAAAAATGACACTTTTCTAACTGGAGCGCTTGATAAACGCTGTTATATATTTATAAACCGTAAAGTATTTCTTTTTTTTTAATATTTGAAAAGCTGTTAAAACATCTGAAAGTATTACGCCAATGTATTTATAGCAAACAAATAATCACAATAATCGGCACAAATCTAAAAAATTTCGCATAAATTTCAATATCGTTAAATAAGCGTTTATTTGTTGATATTCATTTTCTGTTTGTTTGCTATAATATTTGCAAACCGTTTTTTCTATTGACTTAGAACACGCAAAACAAATGAATATTAAGATCACTGCCACAGGTGTCTGTGCGTAATTAGGCTTTTAACAAACACTTGCACACGTTTTACTAAAAATAATGATATTTTAACATTTAAGAGTAAAGTAAACAACGAAATAACTCTTGAATGTTGAATGAAATTGAAAGTCTACTGTATGAAAAAAAAAAAATACTTTTTATTTAAGCGGTTTAGAATTTCTGATTTTTTAATAGGTATTTTATTTAACAATATTTCTACATTTACAAAATGTAATGTACTCTAATTAGGTGATTTATTTTGAACAATTTCGAATACACTTGATGTGTAGCCGAACTCCAGAAACACTTTCGAAAATATATTCGGTCAAAGTTTTAAGTTTTGAAAAAAAGGAGACTTAAAAAAAATTTTTTTTTGTGGAAAAACATATACTTAAAAAATCGACATTTTTATCAAAAATTTAAATTATCAATTTAAAAAAAAATTTAATTATCAATTTAAAATTTAAATTATCAACTTAAATTTAATTTAATTACCAGCTAAATATATCTAAGAAGGTCGTATGAAAAAGTTAAACAACACTTCGAAATTTTCATTAGCGATTACTACAAAATTTGGTAGTTTAATTAATGTCAAATAGATTAGATAAACAATTTTTTATGAACACTGATATGTTTGAAGAACATATACGCCCTTTTTTAATCACTACTGTTTTGACAATAAAAAAATTATTTGCAATAAATTTATTACCAAAAAATTTTAAATGTTTAAACAATTAATTAAATTATTAGTTTTAATATTTCCAACTAATATTTCAAATTAATTAAGATTTTTGGAATTAAAAAATAAAAATTGTATCTAAATGATAATTTAATTATATATTTTTTTAATATTATTTGCAATCCTGATTGGTATTTAATATTTTCGTAAATCTTTAAGTAACTTTATTAACAGTTTCATTAATAAAATTTATTTTCAGGTTTTCTAAAAAGTCTCAAAAAACATTAGCGAATTAATGAGTCAGCTGTAGCGACTAAAAACTATCGAGTATTACAGCACAAGCGATCACAAATAGAAGTTCAATGTTTTCGCTTTCATCGATTTCCTCTAAAAAAATATGTAAATATTGCGCAAAATCAGCACTTTTTACATCGAACGCAATTTCTTACTAATGATTAGCAAATATTACGTATGATAATTATTATCAAATAAATAATTTATTAGTTGCCACCAATAATAAATCAAATAATTACGAGAATGAATTCGCAAAAGGAATACAATTATACGAATTCAAAGATCTAAAGTGTAGTGCGCGCAATGGGACCGCCGGAAAGCAGATCGGCACAAGAGACAAACCAAGCAAACCTTTGCTCCCGGAGATTACATAGCGTCTTCAACCAGCGCGCGCTGTGATACTCGTACAATCACGACGCTTCTCCGCGAGCTAGTATGGCTGACGGTCTCTTTTTTAGTTGCTTGGCGAAATATACTACATGCTAGCTTATCAAATGTGCTGGCATTATTTTTTGAATGATTGTATTTGAGCATGGTGTATGTATGTTTGTCGCTATCGCATAATGCCATTAGCCTGATGGCTAGCTAAGGCTATAAACCCCACACTCGCTACACTTGTATAGTGAGTGCCTCCTTCACAATTGTTTGCATGTGTAGGTGTGTGTATATTATATATGTATGTATGTATTAAATTGGAGCAAGGGACCGAGATTAAGCTGACACATATCAACACACATTGTGTCAACATACAAACATACACAGATTAGTATATGCATTTTTTAATCAATTGAAGGTGTTACGTCAATGGTGGGCCGTGTGTGATTGGAGGAAAGAACATCAGGCGATTTTCTGTAGAATTTGGAATCCACCGTTATCAGCAGTAAAAGTATTATTGTTACTTTATTAGTTAGTTAATACTATGTATATATGTATGTATACAAATACATGTACTTATATGTATGTATGTATATGTGTTTACTCTTTGGCGTTTGCAAGCATTTTGCGCGCTGGAAAATGGGAATCACTGAACGAATTGATGACCCATTGCTTTGACGATAAAGATAACTCAGCGATTCATTTCAATTATTATTGCTTCCAAATTTTTTTCAAAGAGTGCGTAGTAAACGCGGAATACCGGAAATGGCAGCAGGCATGCCTCATTTTATCAATTAAACAATCAGCTTTCTAGCAAAATCTATTTTTGTACATTTTTTAAATATTTCGTTTAAGGTGAACGGCCACGCAGTTAGCGTACTATTCAATGGATCTTGGGGGCTGATAAGACATGCTGCTCAATCGTGCTCAAAACTCTTTATGATGTTTATAACAACATGTGTATGCAACTGAATCTAAACAGGAAGCAATGAACGAAAAACATTTGTTTTTTTGTACAAGAATATCATTAATTTCGGTTGCACCAAAACTGTAATACCCTTCACAAATAAAAATGCTTCTATACAAGTACTTGATTTTGATAAGTCAGTTTGTATAGCAGATATATGTATGTACATATGTATATATGTATGTACATGCCATAGTTTTCCGATCCGAACAATTTGTTTAGAGATTGTGCCGTCTGTCCCAAACTTCGTAAAGAGATCTCGACAAATAAAATGGTTTGCATTCATAGAAAGTTCAACGTTTCCTTCTGGGTGTTACAAACTTTACGGGTATAAAAATTGCTGTGAAATTTTCATTATTTTTATTATTGGTACATCTTTTTACATGCATTGAACATGTAAATATACTTATGTAATAAGTATAATTTCGGAAAACAATATTTTCAGTTTTAAGTGTTTGTCTAAAGAAATGTTAAGGCTCTTAGTTTTTCTTCATTTTTTTGACTTTGCTAACTATATATAAATCGGATGGTAACTGTTGTTGTTGTTGTAGCGGCAGAATTCTGCAGAGTTAACAGTTCTTGACCGGAAAAAATCCGGGCCCGTTTCGGTCACGTAGACCCGACTGTCGTGGGAACTCTTCATAGTTGTTTCGAAAACATCCTACCTCATAAGTCTATTGGAGAAGTTATCGAAAGTGCCCGATTTTAGTGTTTACATATGCACATACATACATATTTTCAGCATACAAACAATATATGTAATTATATTTAGTCGCTTCATTATTTTAAGTTACAAATGGCACCTGTGGCGAAAGTGGTGTGTTGCAATTCATAAGATATTGCTTTGTTCTATTGATAAACAATTTGGATTCCTTTTTTAGAAAAGCAGGAAATTTTTTACAAATAGGAAACTATGCTAAAGTAGTAAGTTTCGTCTTTGTTGTTATGACAACATAAAACATTCCTCTAATAATGTAGAGAAATGTTTTGGGCAATACTATAGTCTGTGGTCAGCTTAAGAGACAAAGTGTCAAATCTTGCTTTTGTTATTTCGTACATATTTAATTAAGACTTTCTTTTTGACATTTTTCATTTAATTGCAAAAAATTTAACTTATGTACTTATTAAATTTAAATTTCGCTACGAATTAAACGACAAAAGGAATTTCCTTAATCGCATTCGCAGACATGCGCAAAACATACATACATACATAGTAAGTACTCAAGTATGCAAAATTGTTGTACTAACGACGGATGGTATGAAGCGGTGGTCGGGCAAATCACGTGATTTCTGCGTATCTATACAACTTTTAAAACGCGCCAAAACACAACAACAACAAATGAATGAAATTGAATAAAGTCGCTTAAGATTCAAACTCAAACCAGTTCAACCAAAAAGCACACAAAAATATATAAACGACAGAAAAAATGCGTACATAAATACATTTTTTGCGAGTAAGTACGAGCAAGTGTGGAATATTTTCTACTTTTATGAGACTCTTGCATTCGCAAGCACAGTAGAATTTGCGAAATGCAAAGAAAGTCATGACTTGACATTGAGCCGCGCTCGTTAAGTCGCTTTAAACGAGAAATAATGAATACAATACGTTAAATAAGTAAAAACATTTTCAAAATACAAATGATCTTTTCTTGTGGCATTTCACTCATCACGCCACAATTGGAAAATCACGCACAAAAGAGAAAAATATGCAAACCGATGATTAATAAATATTTTTTTTTTTTATAAATTTAAATGAATGTATGCACATACATACATACATATTTATATATTTATTTATGCTTATGTGCATTGCAGTTATTGGTTTATGATGATTGAAACCAAAATTGTTGAGAGCATACTATACTTCGCAGTTGGCTTGCGTTGTACTAAAGTTATTTTATTATCAATATACAATAAAACATTTTTTTTTTAATCACGAAAATTTTAATTAAAAATTGTTGTCAAATGTTTAATACCAAAAATCGGAAAATAATAAAAAAATATAAATTTAATCTCAAAAATCGCATATGAAAAATAAATAATGTTTAAATGTTCTTAAAAATCCAAAAAATAAAAATATGAAAAATGTACTCATAAATAACGAATTAATAAATATAAGAATTGTTATCCCATTCTTTCTTTTTATCTATATTTATTCAGCATTTCCTGTGAAAAATAATGTTTTTATTTGTAACTCCAAATTTTGAATTAAAAAACATTTTATCAATTTTTAATTCGAATTTTTGGACTAAAAGATTAAATCTTCAATTTAATTCCGATTTACGAATTAAATAATGAAATCCAGTATTTAATAACTAATTTGGGATTAATATTTTTAATTAAAAATTAGCAACTCTGATTATAGTTTATACAAATATATTTTCAAATATTAGGTAGTCGAAAAAGTGGTTTCGTATTTCTAATCAAACTTCATTTAATTTTTTTTTTATTCATACTAATAAATAAATAAATTTGTACCACTTTTTGCCGTTTTTCCGCTGGTGACATTATTTCATTAGTGTACATTTCGAAATTTCGAGAACGGAAGCGAGCGTTCCATTGAACATCAATCGTTTTCCTAAACTTCACAGATTTCATTGGTTGCTTGCGTGGTATTCTTCTCTTTTTATTACAAAAATTTCAAAATATAACGAATTTCTTCATTATTTTCACGCATTTGTTATTCATTTTTGAATAGTGTTACTTTTTTTCAACTTCACCGAATTTAATTTTTTTTTTTTTGTTAAATGAAAAATTAGAGGATTGATGTTTAAATATAGCAAGCATTTTTATATTTATAGTATATTTATTTGCATCATTTTTCCCTTACAGCTCACTTTATGTAAAAAAAAAACATGAAACTTAACAAGTTGCTTTGCTAATTACCAATTAACATTTGCCATATTCACATTGGCTGCAAAGTGATTTCAATGCAATATACTGTATACTTTAGCGTATAGGTAGAACCTGCGGAAAATTCCATACGAATAGCTATAGTAGCATATGCAAATAATATTGACTGATTGTGGGTAGCACATTACATACTACATACATAAATACATATATATGTAGTATATGTAATGACAGAGAATACATTAAATGCCAATTAATTAACATTAAATACTCTCTGTCATTTTGCAAACGATAATGTTTGCAATTTTTTTATCATAAAATTTTTAATAATATGAGTAAATACGATAGTAACCAATGTATACACCGAAAAATAATAATAATACATGACAATCAAAACAGGCCTTTGACGGCATATTTCGCTTATCATGTCAAGCCGGAACTGGTCTACTCTTATCAATAACATAGGAACTACAATGTAGGCGTTATGTAGAATGCATGCGAATGCATATGTATGTATTTGTGGACACATAAATAAACATGCCTATGCACCAAATTTGCTGCCAAGTGAGTATCGCCTCTAATTAAATGACTACTTTGCGAACGGCTGACATTTCGTTTTATCGTCGTAGGTTTTTCAATAACATTCGAGTATCTTGTGCATTTTGCCACAATGCAAAATTTGTGCTTGCATCAATGTCAAGGGCATTTAGTAGGCATGCACAAGCGACTACCTTCTGACCATGAAAATAATGTTCTTTATCATTTATAGTGGCCATGAGTTCAAAACACTGAACGCTAAAGCAAACTAACCATAGCTCACAGCCAAATCCATATTTATGTATGTTTGGTTTTTATCGAACTATTTCACAAAAATTTTCAAATTTAATATTATATATGTATAAAATACTGTTCCACACTTTTCATTGAATAATGACGCAACATTATATAATATTGGGTGTGAAGTCAAAATTTTTGTGCTACTTGTATATAGCAAATAATAATATTTCAATGACTTCGTGGTATATTGTATACATATTTCCTAAAGGTCTCGCAAACATAAGGGCAATTGTAAAATGACTCACCATCCATCACACCAGACGCGTACTTCTTTTTTCTCAACTGATTGTTGGTCAGTAGTTTGTTGCTGCTGATCTTGACTTTGTCGATTGTTATTACTAAGGCCGGTCGCCACCTGGGCGTTGCTGGTTTCATTGCTCAGCGGCTGGTTCACTTTTTCACTCATTTTATCTGCTTTCTTTTTTTCAACGAATGCGTGACAGCTGCTTTAAATACTAATTGATTTTATTGCGTTCAGTAAAAAATTTTCTTCAGATTGTAAAATTGTATAATACTTTTATGTTAATAATTTTCAATATTTCGAATTTTTCTTCACGCCTACTGCAATAGTTTGTTGTATCTCGACACTACTTAACAATTTTTATTTATAAACACTTGCACAACGTTGTACGGGTATTAAAATGCACATCCGAACAACTCAAGAACTTTACAAGAATTATTTATGTTCCTCTATTTCTATTTTATATATGCCAGCACGCGCAATGGATTTTATGACTACTCGCAGTACAATTTATTTCAATTTATACAGCTGTCACAGCTTTAGCGAAAAATCACACTGGCGCAACAACAAAAACTAAGTAGAGATGTGCTAAAAGGTAGTAGAAAAGAAAGTGTTAAAATTTTAACTCTGCATTACAGCTGACTTTGATTGACAAGCGTTGCCATATTCTTAGCGCACATGAGTTTATGGGAAGCAAGTTGAAAGGTGGAAAAGTTGCAAAATGTAAGTAATATTTTCTCGATTTATATTATTATAATGCTTTTGTATATTATATAAGATAAAAAAACAGCCAAGTTGTATATCAAAATTACAAAATAAAGATAATATAAAATTTTTTAATACTAGTTTTATATGTGATGCTTTATTAATTCGACTTTGCTTTTTTTCTTCACTACCTTATATCCGTATTATTATAATTTATTCAATCGTATAAAAAAATGGCAACATTTAAACCAAAGCTAAGAAATATAGACCGCGAAAAAATGTTTGTGTACCCCATCAGCCACAGCGTTGCATGCGCTTCCACTTTTAGGGCTGCCATTCTTGAACTTACCATTTTTCTAAATATTTGTTATTTGTTTGCCTTTGCATTACCGGTCGCTGTCTAATTTCGCCACTAAATTTCAGTAGTTCCTGTGAAATTAAAGCGCAATGTGTTAAATTTAGAGAACACTGTGCAATTGGAATATTTGCTTGTCACTAATAAGTTCGAAGTAAGGGCAAACTTACAACGCGACGGAAGAAAACATGTCCAACTTGTAGAGTCGTGCTGAATAAAGTAAACACACTAAGCCAGTGCATTGTTCATGTTTATTTAGTTGATATTAACTAATTCGCTTTAACTAGCTGCACGTAACTAGCCAGCACATTAGCAGTGCTTAATCAAAATTATATTATTTGCGCATTACGTTGATAAAAGCAAATAACGTACAAATAAAATAAGATGACGTCGCCAAAAGATGTGCGGCAACGTAAGGTGAGCAAAATTATAAATGTATTGTTTTAAATTTTTATGATTTCAGTGCTATTCTTACTAGCCACAAGCTAGAAATTCAGGTGAAATTTAGCGGCTTACAGAAGGCATAAGCAATGGAATGAATTGCGAAGTGGGCAAGTTTTACCGGTTTAGCTTTCTATGTCATGGGATAAACTATTAAAATCCTTACAGTTGATAGTTTCGTGGTTTTTCGAGATCAGGAGGCTATGCTGGTTTATATACTAATTGCACTATATAAACATAAAATACTATTCTATCTGAAATATTTGAGTGGCACTTCTTCTGTAAAATTGGCAGTTAAACTTAATTTAAAATGTATTCTATAGGTTCACTGATTCTGTTAAGTAATTATCTCTTCTATCGTAACAAATACCTACAAGCTATTTAGTGTTAGTTCAAAGTTTATTTTTCTATATATAAAATTGCACGTTTGATGCCAAGTTTAATGACATTATTGTAGTGCGTTTGTTGGTCATTACAAAAAAAAATAAAACAAAAATAAGCAGTGACGTGAGATTCTCTGTGGTCAGGGCTCATTTATCATGAATAGATTTAAATTATGTTTTTTATTTAGTTTACCTGTGTTTTTCCACTGTTTTGTCATCTGCATACAAAAAAAATTTAAAAAGATCATTCTACGAATATAAAAGCATATAAACAAAGATATAATTTAAAATATAGTATAAGTTCTAATATATATTAAATTTAGTGTGCACTTGCATGTACTTCATAGTATACTAAGTTCGAAAATTCCGGTATATAATTGCTGTGTCATGGTGTGCTTGAAAAATATTTATGTACATATGTAACCACCGTTTTTACTTATAACCATACATACTTCTCTGATAAGACAATGTCTAATGTCGGGTATAATAAATGTAGTGAATTTTTTTTTTTGTACAACTTTAAAATTTGCTGATTTTAGATAAGATAAACTGTTAAAGTTATTTCAAAATTATACGAAAATGCTTTTCTATTAATTGACACACAGTTAAATTTTGCACGGTAATTAAATAGTAAAATGACATCCCCAAATGAAGCATAAAAATTAAATTTTTGGGTTATGAATTAAATAGTATTTTTTAAATATTAAAAATTGCCAAATAAATTCGAAAGTTCTTTGAATTAAATAATTTCATACAATAATATAAATGGAATAATAATTATTTATTTCGTATTTTAGCATTGCCCGACGGTATACAATTTTACGATATTTATTTAATAAAGAAAAATATAAATAAAAAATAATATTTGTTTCAACAAGTTTTTGATATTTTCCCCACCGTCTTTTACGGTATGCCGTTTATCATGTACCAGAGACCGTATATACGTTCTCGAGTGTACATTAAAATTTTCTGTAATACGATATACATGCTCAAGTGCTCAGCTGGTTTTCGATAACATCGTTGTACTTATTTTTCTTACCGACCTTCTGCTACGACAACAAATTATTTTTGACATTTCAATTTGCCGCATTTACAACAATTTTACTAAAACTGAGTTAGCCTTTTTCAAAGTTAAATATTTATACAGCCGAATGGCTTAATTTAAGTGTATTTAGACCATAAAGCGTTACAAAATGTTGTAACTAAATGACGTATAATGATGTTTGAATACCAGTTGGTAAGTTTACCGAAATGTCGGTAATTCTAATTCTCCTGAGAAAAAATAAACCACGAATGTGTACAACCATTTTTATTATCTTTCTTTAATACTTGTAGTTGAACACAAACGATGACCAAGCGGATGGTGCTGCTACCATTAGACGTAAATCTGCAAGTCCAAATGGTGGGGGATCGAAGGGCTTACCTAGAGGACTAAAGCTTTCATTTCTCTGCCTTGTATTGTCTGCTACATTTCTGCTATTCTTTTTCGGTAAATATTTTTAACAATAATTTAAGCAGTATTCTAAAAATTATAATAATTATAACTTCAGGTGTTTACTTGGACTCCACCAGCCCATTTTTGGTACGGTTAGCATCAAAACTAGGATATACACGCAATCAGTTTGCTGTTATCATCGACGCTGGTTCGACCGGCAGTCGCGTTTTGGCATACAAATTTGATAGAAGCTTTATTGGTAAGTAAAAATTATATTCAGTTATTTAGATTTTCATTTATATAAACCCTAAAATTGACAATCATTTTTTACTAAAATTTTAAAGACAACAAGCTGGTCTTGTCTGAGGAGCTCTTCAAAGAACGCAAGCCGGGACTCTCGTCTTTTGCGGAAAATCCATCCCAAGGTGCACATTCCATTAAACTGCTACTTGATGACGCTAAAGCGTTTGTACCCAAAGAAAAATGGTCAACGACGCCTTTAGTGCTAAAAGCAACAGCAGGCCTGCGGCTTCTTCCACAACATAAGGCCGAAAATCTCTTAAATGCCGTGCGTGAACTTTTCGAAAAGTCGGGTTTTAGCGTTGAGCCAGATGCAGTAGAGATTATGGACGGCACTGACGAGGGAATTTTTTCGTGGTTTACAGTTAACTTCTTGCTTGGTCGCCTCTCCAAAATCAATCAAGCTGCGGCCTTGGATTTAGGTGGCGGTAGTACACAAGTCACTTTTGCACCTACAGACCCCGATCAATTACCGCTCTACGAAAAGTATATGCACGAAGTGAATACATTGAATCGGCAAATTGCCGTCTTTACGCACAGTTACTTAGGTTTGGGTCTGATGGCGGCGCGTCACTCAGTATTTACGAAGGGTTACAGCAAAGATGAAACTAATGTGGAATCTGTATGCGTTAATCCAATAATTAACAATCGTACGTGGACTTACTCGAATGTACAATATAAAGTGAGGTAAAAGCTTGCAGATGTGTATTTTGATGCATATTTTAAATATTTGCTTTTTTTTACAGTGGCAAACCTAATCCGAAATCTACTGCTGAAGAACCGATCGTAGACTTTGAGCAGTGTTTAGAGGCAGTCAAAACTCAAGTTTTACCGTTGGTTAAACCGAAACCCTTCACATTGAAACAACATACGGTGGCTGCTTTTAGCTATTATTTTGAACGTGCCATCGAATCTGGGCTTATTGACCCCTTCCAAGGCGGTGAGATTACAGTGTCTGCTTATCGCAAAAAGGCGGAGGAAATATGTAGCATTGCGAATGACGAACAGCCCTTTATGTGCTTCGATTTGACTTTTATATCAGTTTTGTTGCGCGAAGGTTACGGATTGGGCGATAGCAAGAAAATAAAGGTAATACTAAACTAATTTTTTTTTGTGATTTTTTCATTAATAATTTTTCGTCTTTAATATGCAGCTTTACAAGAAAATCGATGGACATGAAATTTCATGGGCGTTGGGCTGTGCGTACAATGTTTTGACCAGCGATGAAAAATACAATTCCTAAATCAAAATTACAATAATGAAAATATCGCAGACACATCCAAAAAGTATACATATAAAATTTTTTTATTTAGTGCTAACGAATTGGTAGTATAAAAATTTAAAGTGCTGTGTAGAACGTAACTAAGAACCCCATATTTCTAAAGCCAGTGCAGCAGCGGCTGTCCGTAGGAACGTGCAAATACTCGAGGTTATTTAGGACTTAGCGCTAATAATTGTATGTTGTAACTAAATGCCTTAGTGCCTTAGTAAACTAAAATGTTGTCACTTTTATTTCAATTCAAATTTATTAATGTAGGAAGACTTTAATTGATATTTTTGTGAATAATTGGAATGTGTTTGTTTGAAATTATTCATAGCTTTTAATCATTTATCTACCGTTAAACACTATGTGTTGGCATTGAGTTTATCATTTACTTTTATTTTTTGTGTAGATAATTTTCCTAAATGTTATAAAGTATTGTGTATATAAAACAAAAACCCTTTTACCTATATGATTTTAGTAGTATATTGTTTGGATTGTGTAAATATTACAAATTAATTGCAATTTGACGATCTAATGCTGTACTGTACTTTATTAAATGATGATAAATAAATTAATAACAATTTAAATCAACTATAATTGCTCGCTCTGTGAATTATTTTTGAAATATTGTTTTTGCTATGTAAACAACACTTTGTTTTGACATGTAGCGGAAGCTATGATGTCGTTGTTGCTTATTGTGTTCGATTATGACATTATGTGGATTATTGTGCCAGCAATATTTAATAAGGGTCTGCAATAAAAATATGTTGTGGGTTAAGTATGCTTGTGTAAAATCGAAAAAAAAATTTATAAAAATAGAAAATGACTTACGTGTGTCCATTACATATGTTCTTTATTATTGTACATTTTATCGCTTATTTCATACAAATGTCTTTAATTCTGTTTTCTTATTTTATCTTGACTATTACATTTACTAAATCTGTTTAAACAAACAAAAAATAAAGTTAATAATACATATCTTTGATGCGGTGCATATAGGAATTAAAGCAATTGGAGTTTACATTTTCTTTACATCATACTTAATATAAACAAATAATAAAATAAAACAATTTAAAGTTTATTTTAATAACTTATTTTTGTAGTTGTGCAAACTTTATGTACTTAACAGAATATTTTAGAACTTTGCGCAATATGGCTGTTACCAAAAATCATTTACATCTTCGAGTTTATGGTTTTGACAATATTTGCGGCTTGATACCTAAACGATCGATTACATACTGTGGCATACACAGTGTAGGATTAATCGCTTTGAGGCCCTCAAAGCCCAATATCGAAAGAGCACCGATGCCAAAGAGTGTATGAAAGATATCAGGCATATTACCGGTCCGATCAGCAAAACCACCAGTTTCGCTGTCTTGACACGTTAATATAAATTGTTTTAGTTTTTCGGCGCTAATCCAATGTAGACGTCCCATAATGGTTAATGAAGAGAGCACCCACCATGAATAGCAGACGTCAGGCAGTTTTTCTGGTCGTCCATTTAGACCACCCGAAGTGAGTTGACGTTCGCATAACCACCAGCCTAACTTATCGACGTCGAGTAGGTGTAAACTTTGTGTTAGCGAAAGAAAGCCCACACAACAGTATATTAAGCCGGCATGCGATTCGGCGCCCGGTTTCGAACCAAAGCCACCATCGGTTTGATTGCAACATGACATTACGAATTTGATTGCACGATCTACATTAATTGTGCCCTCCATACGTCCCAATAGTGTAAGTATGGCAACAGCACAAAAGCTAAAACGTGTATCCACCTCACCCCATTTGTCGCCAAAAAAGCTGCCATCAAATTGTTGTAAACCACTTACGTAGCGCACAACAGCTTCACAATCTATTTCATTTAAAGCGTCATAAATGCAGAGAATTTGTATGGCAGAAAGTGTGTATAATATATGGGGGTCGTGACCTTCACATGGCGCGAAGCCACCTGTAACCGGACATTGGCAGCGACGTATGAAATCTATTATTGACGGACGATCCAAACGATCCAGCTGGTTCATTATATCTAAGGCTGTCACACCCCAATATATACCCGACATACGTAAAAATTCGGTCATGCAGTATTCGTAATCGTCTTGATCCTTGCCATGATTTTCAATATATTCAACATGTTTCCAAAAGTGTAAATCCGTGGAGTTCTTTTCATTATTGGCGTCCACATTGCTCGGCTTAGCAAAACTTGTGAAATCCATTTTTGCGACTTGCTGTGATTCGTAATTTAAAGGCTAAAATATTACTTTTGTATATATGTATCTACAATGCTGCACTGATTAATTTTAATTCCTTTGCTGTAATAGCGCGTTGTTATTGGTTAATTGATAAAGTAAAAATAGAAAGAGGCAAGATCAAAATAATTATTAATCAAAAATGTCAGCTGGATAAATGAAGAGAAAAATGTCATTAGAGTTCAGCGCTGTTCGCGAATGTCAACGCCGTTACAATCTGAAGGGTGTATTATAAAATCGTAAGAACCAAAATATATATACAAATATTTGCATTAAATGTGCAACCAACCACTTTAATATAAAAAATACCGTTTAAATAAATAAAGAAGTGCTTTTATATCATTCTGTTTACGCTTAACACATTTACATCCCTTCAAATCTTGATACATATTAAATTGTATAAGTGAAAGTTATAATTAAAATTATTTAAAAACTCAACCTGTTAGTTTTTTGCTAGTCTTTCGTCAGTTTTTGCATACAACAATGATTTTAATTCACTATTATCAGCTGTTTTTACGTATCAGTTGGAAAATGCCACCTTACATATCAATGGAAGTAAGCGAACAGACCTATTTGTGTTCCACATTCCAGTTTTCTTGCCTTTATATTTTATCATTTCTTTGTGATTGCTCATCGTTTCCTTCTTTATCACCGTAGTCGTGATTCGTGGAAGTAGCGGAGTTGCAGCAGCAGCAGCAGCGGTGGCAGAGGAGAATATAAATTTAATATTCCACCCAAATTTCACACATTCTATTTTAATTAATTTTAAAAAACGTGTGAAATTCGAAGTGTAAACGTAAATCAGTTTGTAAAATTTGCTATTAATTATAGAAAAATAGAAAACGCAAATTCTGAAAAAAGCGTGAAGACATTGTGTAGTGGAAAATTTGCAACGCTGGCTGAAGCGAAAGAAATAGTGAAAAGACAACGAGGAACTGGAAGTTGTGGAAACAGTAGCAGCGCTGCTATTGTCAGTAAACGTAATAGAAAGGGCGACCATATAATCGTTGGGAAGGTCTTTAAATTTGTTTGCATTGCCAAGGGCAGTCAGGAAAATAAGATTTTAAAAAATAATAATTATTTAAAACTTACACATGGATTATTCATGAGTAAAGGGAAACGGAACAGTGCGAGCAGCAGGAAAAGACGAAAGTGAAAGGCGAAGCAGAACAACAGCAGCAGCAGACGGTCGTACAGCGCAAGCAGCGAATAAAAGCAAAATAAGCAAAGTGACAGACTTCTTAGCAAAAGACAAATTGCTGTGTTGCTGCTTGGAGTTTTGAACGTTGTTAAAATTCATTGAGTTTATACAACTTTTCACAACGTGGCAAATCTGTGTGCTTCAGAAGGAAATAGGTGGACACTGAAGCATACAACTTGTTTCCAAATCCAGGTGTGATAAAGTTTGCACACACCAGTCTACCAAAACGCCGCCAGCTAGAAATGTCCAATGGTGACGAAGTGCTAGACAATTGGGAGGAAATTGATGAAGCTGGTGTAAGTAAAATGCATACAATATTTAGTTTTTCGATTTAACTAGTTCATATATTAATTTGCCACAACTTTCAGTTGACAGATACGTTGCAGAAGATACAACAAAAACAACAGGATACACAACCTCAAAAAACCGATAGTGCCAAAAAGTGCTCAAATTTGCCAACAAATTCGACAAGTTCAGCAAATTCTTCACTTGCAGTGTTTTCCAAAAATACAAACACAACATCAACAGCTGATCCCAAGCAATTTACGTTCTCCACAGTTGAGTTTCCAACACCTGCTGTCGCCGCAACCGTTCCGATGAAATTACTACAGCGCAACGCAAATAACAGTAGTGGCAATGTACAGACCGCAATAGGCGGTACTACCACTACCGCTGATTTAAAATCGCCACTGGACGATATGACAGCTTCATTTCAGCCGGTTATGATGATGTTACATAAACCGGCCGACGAGTTCCAGTCTCAGAATTATGCGACGCCAACCAATTTGCAGACTGTGAAGATACTACGTCGTCCAACTCAATCAATGGAGCCGCGTAATAATGGTATTAAGCCGCGTCAGCCCATTAAAACATTGCAACAACGTGAGCAAGAGTATGCAGAAGCCCGTTTACGCATTCTAGGGTCAGCAAAAAATCCCGAAGATGATGTGGGGTGAGTAAGCTTTTCGAGACCACTTGCTAAAATACCATTTAAAAATATTTTTCTTTTTTCAATGCGGCAGCGCGTCAAACGCATCGAATAATTCGACTGCATCAACAACCGCCACTGTAAACACGACTGTCAGCACAAACAATGCGTACAAGGGAAACACCGCTTCCCCCAAGGTCAATCAGTCTGGCGGCAAAGGCGGAGGTGGTGGTGGTGGCAATGGTTCGCCACTTAATATGTATAATAACTATTACAATCATCAGCAGCAACAACAACAACAGCAGCAACAACAATCTAACTACTATTATATGCAGCAACAGAAACAGCAACAACAACAGATACCACCCGCTTATAACTCCCGTTCAATGTCAGCGCTGCTGCCACTTCCGCTACCGACTACGTTGCAGCATCAGCACCAACATCCGAAACCACAACCACAGAACCAACATCAAACATGGTCGCCCGTAGTCGGCGGCAGCGTGTCATCATCGGCTTTAAGACTACAACAGCAAGAGAGCATTTTACGTTTGCCTCGTGGTCCGGATGGATCCAATGGTTTCCAGATGCGTCGGTAACGCGGTTAATTACAACGGAAGATATTTACTCAAACATCGCCGTGATCGTAAAGAAAAAAATAAATATTTTATTAATAATGCTTACCGCGTTCGTGCGTCTTTTAGCCATTTTTCAGTTGTCTGCTACACATATATTACACATTTAATTTTCTCCTACATCCAACAGTCTCAACAATATCTCTCAAGTAATATCAGCGACTTTCATGCAAAAAAAATTGCATGGAAAATTAATTCAACTATAAGTCAACGTCATTTTTGACCTATTCAAATTTTTACACACACTTATTGGATACATTTTTAAAGCAATAATAAAAATAACTAATTTTCAACACCCAAAATTTTATAGCATCGCTATACATAAATAATAACAGTAATATTTTCTTTGCAATGATACATTTTTTTATACATATACATATACATACATAGACACACGCTTAACCTTTGCTAGCTACATGACATTCGTTGGGTTTTTGTTTATAAAATGAAAGAAAAAAAAAATGTCTGTAAATTGCATGAACCAAACTTATCAAAGCCACTAAAAATTAAAAAAAAGAAAATTAAAAAATAAAAACACTTTTGTGTAAATTATGATTCTTTGAGATTTCCACTGTCTGGTGCTATTGCAAATTACATATGTATGTATGTAAATGACGTATATGTGTATCATGTTCATTTGAATTAAAGAAAGGTATTTTGGAAAAAATTAAATATTTTTATATTTTAACTCGGCTCTCAAAAATTATGGTGTGGAATTTGTATTAAAATTTATCGATTGTCTTGTAGTCTATAAAAAACGATAAAAAATCACGTTCAACGTTACTTCCTCTAGGACAACTACGACTATACTAAACGCTTACCACCACTAGCTTCACAATCATTTAAATAATTTCGCCTGCTTTATTAAAAAATGATTTTATCAGAACCTTTTTATATAAGAAATTCCAAGCTGTCTACTGAGAGGCGTCCGCTATGGAAATAAAGTCACAGTGATTCTAATTACGCATTTAGAAGGAAATATCTATGCAAAGTTCAATCAAATTCAGCTCGCAAAATACCATTTCGACTCCGTTCACATGATAGTCGCGTTCTACGTAACCGGAACGGTCCGGATTTTAATCTTAGAGACTAAGATTCTGCCTATAACAATAGACAACCGGGGGATTCCCCTTTGAAAACAAAATTCACTGTATTCTTTGGTCTTTTAACCGACAGCTTTCCCCAAAATTGGTTTTTTCTTTCAACAATATCCAAAAAAGGGAAAACACCCGAATGACCATAACCATAGGGGATTGCAAAACCGTTACAACAAAAACAACAGTATATTTTTAACTCATTGTCTCCACAACCCTTTTTAGAAAAAGAAGAAGATAAAGGAAGCAATCGGTTCCCACGACAGTCATGTCTCGGTATCGGAACTAAATTGAACTTAACCAATCGATGATGCTATATGCTGCAGAGGCATAGACGATAACATCCGATGAGTCGGGGGTACGAGTTTAGATAGAAAGATTCTGCGGAAGATTTATGGTCCTTTGCGCGGGCAACGGCTACATCGTTCGATGGAACGATGAGCTGTACGAGATATACGAGGACATTGACATAGTTCAGCAAATTAAGAGACATCAGCTACCCTGGCTAGGTCATGTCGTCCGAATGGATGAAAACACTCCAGCTCTGAAAGTATTCAGAGGGCAGTACCGGAGGAAGAGGAGACCTCCACTTCGTTAGAAAGACCAGGTGGAGAGAGACCTACTCTTGGAATCTCCAATTGGCGCCAAACAGCGAAAACGAAACACGACTGGCGCGCTGTTGTTAGCTAACCGCGTATGCGGTGCCTACGCCAATAAAGAAGAAGAAATGAATGAGGGTAGTTTAATAAGTCCGTAATATTTTCAAAAAAGTAAAAACATCTGAAACGCGACAAAGTTTTTCCAAAAAGTGGATGATGAGTGACTTGTGGAATTTGGCCTTTGTTTGTTGAGAGAAAACTTTACTTCTCAATTGCCTACTCAGTTCGAAGTAGCACCTGTTGGCAAAAGTTATTTTGCGTTGGGTTCCGAGGCTGACATTGCTATTGCTGTAAAAAACTGTTTCCCAGATAGACGTAGTAATCTTCGACTTCGAAGTAATGACTGCCAACCGTGACGTGGGTGCCAAGTCGCGAGTGCGACGATTGTTTGTTTGATGACAGGAGATACCTCGTCTTGTTCTCGTTCAATACCGGACCCATTTGCTTCGCTTCCTTGCCCAATATATACTATACATATATACCTACATGTCTATACAAAAGTATGTTTGTATGTATATAAAGATCTTATGTTTACATATGTATGTATGTTTCGATTATAAAAATTAGCACAATTAGTAAACAAAAAGGTCCGTGCTCACGCGAGTGTATATAAATAAATGAAGATAAATATATGTAGATATGTTTGAACACGAACATGCAATGACAACAAGCTTCCAAATGTGATGACATCTGATAATTGTAAAAAAGATGATTCATTGTTATTGTTGTTGTGAGTATCTAGACGCTGGTTGGGGGAAAGTAGCTTAGCTTTCATCGAAGTCACTTAACGGTAGGCACAGGAAACGAACTGTTTCGGCCGTGCTCGGACCAAATGGAGGAGGACGTTAAGTGAGTTGGTTCCAGGGGTATTGGTTTCTCCACCTGCGTGCTACTGCATCTAGGCGACCATATAGCGGTGGTGTACTTTATAACCGGCCGAACGATTGCCTTGTATGTTGTCTTTGCCCCAAGCCAGCTCGGTTAGCTGCTTGAGAGTTTTGTTATGCTGACCACCGTGAGAAGACGTTTGAGGTGCCAATGGCTGAATTTCTAAAAAAATTGTGTTAAAAATTCACAAACCGCTATCGGCTTTTGAAAAGTTCCAGAGAAGATCCGACTTTTCGAACAAATTTTGTTCAGCGATGGGTCTCAATGGGTGTGTAAACAAGAAAATCAACCTAAGAGATTCACGAGCTGTCATTTCATCCAGAAAAAACAACGGTTTTGTGAGGTTTGTAGGTCGCTGAAATCATTGGTTCATATTACTTCAAAAATGATAGTAAGTAACCGGTTAATGGCGACCGTTATCGCACACACAAATTAACACTCACCGATCCAAACGGGGTTAGATTGCCGAAAGGACTGCCCTTGGTCGGACAAAATCCGAGTCAATTCCGGTACGTAGAACCGGCAGTCGTGGGAATCGGACCAAACCACCACCTATAGCAGACGAAGAGCTCCAGCTGCTCGCGAGAAACGCGAGTGACCCTTGCGCAACTTCTTTCTGGATACTGTAGCAGGTTAAACTCCTGCCTATCCAGACCCTGACATACCTAATGTATATCCTGCATGCAACGAATCTCCGCATGACACTGACCACCTCTTTGCATGCCCTACAAATCCTACACATCTAACACCCCCCTCCCTCTGGTCCGACCCCGTCGAAACAGCACGTTTCCTGGGCTTACCGTTAGATGACGTCGACGACAATACAAATGACACTTACCACCCTAACGTGGATTAGTTAGTTAAAACAACAACAACACCGTTTTCGCACCATGATAACCGACTATTCGATGCCTGAAATTGAAGCTCGTGATCTTAGCGATCGTTTCGTTTCAACAAGACGGCGTCTCTTCCCACACATTGCATCAATCAATGGATTTATTGAGAAAACACTTCAGTGAGCAGAGAATTTCACGTTTTTGGCCGGTCGATTGGTCACCAAGATCGTGTGCTATCACACCGTTCGACTTTTTTCAGTGAGGATATGTAAATGTCTATGACACAATCCCGCTTCCATTCAGGCCGAAATGATCGAACGAGTCATCGAAAATTGGACTCAATGGATGGGCCAACCGAGACGTAGCCGCGGCCAAAATTGAGAACGATGATCTTCAAAAATAAACGCCGAAGATTAGTCTTTCGAATGATAATAAACAAATTTGAAGTTTATCAGGGGTGTTGTGGAATCTTATAGTTGTCGGAATCAGAATTGAAACCGATCAAAAAAAGCAGTAGGTGTCATGAATTCAGATATTACTAGTTTGATATTCGAAACAGAATTTTCAAAGAGACTCATATTTTTTAATAACTTATGTTCAAGTTAAGTTTGGAAAAATATAAAATAAAAAGTGTAAAATTTTTTAAAATTAAAAAAAAAAAAAAAAATTTTTTGGTCTAAAAAAATTTTACTTTAATTATAAGTATGTTCCAACTTAAATTTTCTTAGTTTTTTTTTAGTTTAAATAGAAGATAATTTAATGCCAAAATTAATAAACATTGCCCCAATCCCATATGACGTTCAGTTTTTTTCTAACCTGTCTGTCAATTAAGAAAAATCGTAAAAATGAAAAAAATGAAATTTAACACCCAAAAGCGTCTTTATTCATTGAATAAATGTTATCTTTTAAAATCTTTCTTTAATTCGGAACTCATTAAAAACTTTAATAGGATTGTTTGTATGTATTCATTTGCAAGTTTTGTCACATTAGTAAACAGCTTGTTCGAATATTGGTTTCGCGTATGTTCGAAAAGACGAAAATCCAATCAGATTCTGTGACACCATTTAAAATCAGAATTGGTTTGCAATTCTGACAGCTAAGCAGCTAGCTGCTAAGTTTTTTAAGTATGAAACCTCGAAAAGATCACCCTTTATATACAATTTAACCCGTCAAGTCACTTAAAAATATTTCTACAAATTAATTAACATGTGTTTTGGCTAATTTAAAACATACATTTTGATGATTGTTTACTTTAAACAGCCTACATACATATGTATGCTTCATTGCCTTTCTTTTATAATAATTTCATGACCACTTAAGCCTGTTTTAAGTCAACAAATAATGTAAGAAGACATACATACAAGTAGATATGTATAAACTAAACTCGAAATTCTATATATTGTATCAAAAATATGTAAATATTTACATTACATACATATATGTATACATATATATGTACATATGTACGTATATAAATATGTGAACCTTTGTAAGTGTCATGATTTGGCTAGCATTCGATTGTCAACAACCTGTTGTTTGCGTCAAGCGCCAGTGCAACGCCGCAAATATGACGCGAAGGCATACAGAACGGTACATATAATACTTATAAATATGTATGTATGTATATACTATATGTGGGTATATGCAATGATAATTACAGATCTACAAATGTATTTTTATATTTTTGTCAAAAGCAGCGTTGCATGGCTCAGTGCAACCCCCATTAGCGTGTAAGATGATATTACAAGGTGTAGAGGTTATCAGCGCTTATCGGTGTTGTTGGGGGCTCGAAAGGAAAGTTTTCGAAAAATAAGCATTTCAAAAATATTGTGGCGTAATAAGTAATATATTCATACAGGTTGTGATTTGCTTTGCTATAGTTGAAACCATGCAAATCTTAAGAGAGACTGGAACTAATTAGTAAACTATTTGTAAAAAGCGACAAAAACAAATTCTTAAATCTTTGTCTTATTGTAACTTTTCGAAAAATCAGCCATAATTTTTGGATAGTGGCGCTTGGGTATCTATTACAGGGATTTGAGATTACAAGACTCAAATAAAATGTTTTTCCCAATAGGCATGGTTTCAAAGATACCTTATTTGCCCACAAGAAGGCATCTTTGGTGACATCGTCCTTCTCTTCGGTCGGAGCGTGGGCGCAAATCAGCGACATGTTGAAGAACTGTGTTTTGAAGCGGATTGTGGCTAGATGTTTATACACCGGTGTGAATGCCACTACTCGGTGATGAAGTCTATCTTCCACCACGAATTGAATACCGAAATTGCGTTCCTTCTTTCCGTCTATCGCACTTCTTGAACGTAGGTGATGTCAGCCTTTATTCTAACGAGGACATCAAGCAGCAGGGTAGCGGCACCTTCCCAATTAAGGAACCACCGGCTATTGGTAATTTTACACTGGGGGTGGTTTTTACGTGGCGGTTCCCAAACCAAGCGAACAACCTGTAAGAGGGATGAATCACCTTCTCGCTTTAGCTCGCCTTCAAACTCGCCTAAGTGAATGGAGACTTTTCTCACTTGCGTGAACTTCTACATTCACATGACTCCATGTTGGGATGTTATACCTCTAGATTTAAATAGGTTTAGATTGGCCCCGTCTGATAATAGGTGAAAATTTGATTAGTTCAGTTATGGAAAATAGAAAAGGAAACGATATAACTTAGAAATAAAACAAAGTCAAAACAATGAAAAAGTAAAGCGTCAGATCATCTAGCGAACGGTAACACATTCCGAGCCTTTCTGATTATTTTCTTAATGAGTTTTATGTATGTATCTTTGGATTTAACAAAGATGTTAAACTGTTCTCAACGTTACATCGTTAGCGAATAACAATGGGAATAAGAGTAGTCTTTTTCGAGAAAGTATAGGATGAAGAAAGTCCAGAGGTGCATCTTTCTGGAATGCTTTATATAGTAAGAAGGGCCTGTACGTGTTTTTTAACATCAAAGAAAGGAACCGAATTTTTTATCCCGGTGCAGGATTTTTTGCTGATATTTCGACTATCAATAGTGCGCTGGATGCTGCTTTCGAGCTCCTCGAGAGATGCTGGTTGATTGGCATAAACCTTTGATTTAACCTACACCCAGCTATTTGACTGGGTCATTTCCTGAAATAAAAGAGTCGCCAAACTTTGCAAGTAATTTGTTCATGTCCAGAAGTGAAATATGTTGCGGTGCATCGTCTTGTTAGAAATAGGGTTCCTCCCGTCGATGTCATCAAATTCGGGGTAAAAGGTCGGTCAACATCGTGTTATAACCGCCGTTATTAATGGTAACGGCATTTCCTGCCTCATTTCAAAAGAAATAGGGACCGTTGATGCCGCCATACCGTAAACCATACCCAACGGTAAATTTTTTGGGATGGAACTGCGTTTCCCAAGAAATTTGATAAAGATTTTACTATACATACTACTGTGCCCAAAAAATAAAGTTTGAATTTAAACTGCGCGCGTCGAAGGATTTGGAGAATTATTTTTTTTTTAGTACTGTCAGTCACATTTATGTCAAATTTCATGTCAAAATATTCATTAGTGTTTGAGATACGTGTCGTTTTGTAAGCTGCTAAAAGTAAGTTTTTCGTTTTTTGCGATGTCGAAATTTGTTGAGCAAAGAATTTGCATTAAATTTTGTTTACGGAATCAATCTCCTGCTGCGGATACGTTGAGGATGGTGCATAAAGCCTTTGGTGATGAGGCTATGTCTAAAAATAATGTTTACAAGCGGTATAGTGAGTTCCAAGCTGGCCGTAAACGCGACGAAGACGAAGAGCGTCCATAGCGACCATCAACCTCAACTGACGAAGCTCACATTCAACAAATCAAAGGTTTGGTGTTGAAAAACCGTCGATTAACAATTAGAGATCTTGCTGATGAAGTTGGCATATCGAACGGCTCAGCCAATACCATTGTGAAGTATGTATGTTTTGGGCCTCAAGCGCGTCATATCTCGACTGGTACCGAATACATTGAATTTTTTGGAAAAAAGGCGTCGAGTTGAAGTGTGTGAAACGGTGCTTTCCGACCCCCAGGGTGTCATGAAATGCATTATAACTGACGATGAGACTTGGATCTATGCTTACGACCCCGAAACAACCGATCAATCGTGCGAATATCATGACAAAAGAGAGCCGTGACCAAAAAAATAGCGCCAAAGTCGCTCAAAAATCAAGGTCACCGTTTTTATACGATAGAGGTGACTCAAGCCGCAGCGAAGACGCAACTGAAGGCCATTCCGGAAAGTGACCACTACCAGTGTTTCGAAGATAGGAAAATTCGTTGACATAAATGCATTGCATCGGGAGGGGATTACTTTGAAGGGGATGAAATTGGTTTGAAAGAATAAATAAAGAATTTTCAAAATAAATACAATGTCACCTTATTTTTTGGGCACAGTAGGATACCCAATAGCGACAATTATGTTCGTTGCCGCAGCCATTAAGCCAGAAATGAGCTTAGTCTGAGCAGATCATTTTTCGATGAACGTGAATTGTTGAAATTTTTAGGTGAACTCTCTGTAAACAAACAGCAGCCCTGGGTCAACAAAATCACGTCATCTCTGCTATATTTCTGCAAAATTATTTTAAAAATCTTTCAAAGCCCGAAAGCTGAAATATTTTGTTAGATGCTGTTGGACCATACTTTTGTTAATAAGATCATTTGGACATAAATTTTAGCTTAGAAAGTAGCAGGGAATAATGAAACTCACAGCCCATAACGTCGCAAGTTTTCAAATTCGTAACTGTGCTTCCAATGCCTTAAGCCATCCACGTCATAGGTATTTACAAATATTACAATAACAATTTGCCTTAAAAGCTTGTTAAGCTCACTAATTAAAAAATAATAACACGTATTCGAGTACTACTTAGACCACATTGCTGATTTTGTATAAACAAATATATTTTTGTATGCTCGCATAAGTAATATTTATTCTTAGCAACAAATGTGTAAAGGCAAATCGTAATCTAAATCGCTTAAATTATAAAATATTCAAGTGTTCTGTTCTGTATAGTTTTGCGGCTAAGAAAGTAAAAGCTGCGTTTGACAGTTGTTGGGTCGCACTTCTCGTCAAATTTAATGTCTAACGCAGGGCCCAACACATTTTTTGAGTTTTTCTCTCCCTTGTAGAATTATTTTATTTGAAGTTCTTTCCTCTCAATCGACGCGCGCTAGCTTTTACCTTGTCAGGCTGCAGTTACGTATCTTTTTCTCAAAGTTGAGGCTTCGAACGCAGCAGCAAACGATTGCTAGTCACATACACACTGCTGAAGTGCTTGTTGGCGCGCCTGCTGGACAATGTTAGACGCGTAGGCGCACTTGAACTACATAGCACCAACAAGCTCACACACACGCACTCTGTATCTATGGATATCGTTGACTGTGGCGTCTGCGATCGGTGTTCGCTGGCAACTGATCAATATGAAGCCCCATCGCAGTTGGCGGCGCAAATATCGAACGTAATTGTTTTAATGAATATTTTAATTTGTTTAACTACATGTACATTGTGACAAAAAAGCAGCCGGAAATTGTAATTTACAGCAGCTGCTAAAATCGGTATACCTTAGTAGTGTCATGTGATTTTTACAAAGGATAAAATTAACGAATAAAGACTTTTTCTTAAATTTTGCGTTTCTAACCGAATTCGGGAGAGGAATCGTTGCGAATGTTGGAAAGGGTAATGGTGATTCAGTTTTCTCAAAAGCACATTCCTACTATGTAGTAGTACAAAGAAGGTCGAGAAGTCAAGCCACGTTCTGGACGACCTTCGACCTCCACATCTCTTGTGAGTCCGTTCAAATGATTTTGGTGGATATTTTAGGTATGAAACGGGTTCTTGCCCGACTCGTCCCGATGAAGCTGAATTTTTTTCTGAAAGAGTACCGTAAACACGTCTCTTTGGACAAGTTTGATGATGCGAATTCCGATGCTTCATTCATGTAGAGCATTATAAGTACCGATGAGATATCAAGTTTGTCATGCAAACAAGTCAACAGTCATCGGAATGGAGGGAAAAAAGCGAGCCGAAACCAAAAATGCACGACAAAGCCGCTCAAAATCAAAGCGATGCTCATTGTTTTTTTCGAAATTCGTGGTTTGGTGCATCATGAATTTGTTTCGGAGGGACAGACGGTCGATAAGGAGTTGTATTTGGCCATATTGAGGCATTTGCTTCAGGACATCAGTCGGAAATGACTAGAATGTAAAGCCAGAAATGCAATGAAGATCATTGATTAACCACTTTATTTATCAGATCCCGTGGATCCCGTTTTCAGTCGATCGAAGAGACAAAACAAAATTCGCTGAAGGAGTTCAGAGCCTGCTTAGAAGTACTTATGAAAAGTGCTTCGAAGACTGGGAAATCGGTGGCATAAGTGTATTACAGCCTGGGAATACACGACATCTATTGACAAAATACGAAAAGACTTTCGACTACCCAATATTTTCCGTTTTATTTACAACTTCCGGTAACTTTTTTGACACAATGTGTACCTAACATAGATGCTTGTAATATCTATGCAAAGATTTACTTAGAGAAATTTTTGGCATTTGTGTATTCGGAAACCTTGTAAATAATTTTGCGCTTAGTGATTACCGTCAAGCGTTCTTATCAATTGCTCGCATTGATTACATTTGAATATCAAAACAGGCTGATTGCGCTGGGCGTCTAAATAGCGCCTAACTGCGAGCGTTGCTTGATCGACGGCTGAGGCCTTGGAGGGGTGTCATACAACACCGTCAAGCAATCAATGGACAGAGTACGGCAGCCGGCGGCATTTGAAGCGGAAAGTTTACATACATACATACACACACACTCTAAAAAAAAACGTGTACAAATAATAAGAAATTTGTGTGTGAAAGCAAATACAGAGTCAACTTAACGACAGTCGGTTGGACAGTCATGCGTCTAACAAGCGAGCTACAGTCATCCATTATCACTTCTCCATCATCCCTTTTTATGTGGTGGCTTAACGACGACGATGACGACGACGACGACAAAAAGCGTAGAAGTTTCAGTGTTCATTTGCCAACCGTTGGCATCGGTTCTGGTTCTCGGTGGCGCTCTAACTTGTACTACACACTAAACAAACTAAATATTTGTGGCTATCTACTCTATATAACACCGCTACGATCCACAAAATACCGAAGCTATCAGGTTTAAAGTTGTTTAACTTTTCGAAACTTGCATTGCATTTCCAGCGGACAAAACCTTGCGTTTTGGTGTCTCTAATAAAAAGCGATATAACAACAAAAACGTGATACACACTAATATAAACTGTGTACCTATCGCAGAAACACGTGGGTTCTCGACGAGCGAGACTACACAACGCACGATCACATTTTGCCAAGCAGCGCCGCAAGCACACACGCTGTCTACCACATACAAGTACAATACAATACATATAGACAGACTAACGAGAGTGCGGTTACCGAATATTTATGGACATACAAATGTTGCGCGGCGTGCTTAGTGCGTACCAGTAGTACCATACATAGTTTTACTTAGTTCCAAGTGACATTATTGATTTATTTAAAAAGTCAAGCGGAAAGGCGCAAATTTCACGACATTCCGCTTTCGCATTGTGTCTCGCGTTTGGCGTTTTGTGAAAATCAATTTCAATTAACGTACGCGTAGCGGAAGTGTCAAATATTTTGGTCGCTAGTGTTAAATCAACGTCATTTAGCGAAAAGTTAAAGTTTTACTGTCGAAACGCGCAAGAAGATGTCTTCGAAAGCAACGCTTGTTGGCGGCAAACAGCTGCTGGTGGTGGGCAGCGGTGGGCGCGAGCACGCGATTTGCTGGAAGCTGTCGCAGAGCGAGCAAGTGGTCAAAATCTACGCATTGCCCGGCAGCCATGGCATTGCTCAAGTGCCCAAGTGCTCCAATCTGAGTGATGTAAACGCAAAAGATTTCCAGGTATGTTTATAACGAAGTGACTTTAGATAGTAGAAGGTATATAAAGACAATTAAATATGAACACATGGCGCTGTTGGTCGTTTTGGCGTTGTTGGCGCTCGTACTCAAAGGTTTGTTTGTTTGTGTATCAGCGCGTTTTGATTGGGGTTTTGCCGGTTTCATATTTGTTTTACTAAGTTAGTAAGCATAACGATATGGAACTTTTGCAGAGCATTCTAATGGCGGAATAAAAGGTGTTTCTTGAAAAGTCGGCTGTTGTTGTGATTTGCGCGCTCAAAGTGTTTTGTGTATAAAACAAGAAAAAACGTTAACTTCGGTTAGATCGAAGAATACTCTTCACAAATAAAAAACAAGAAAAAATGTTATCTTCGGTTGCACCGAAGCTAAATACCCTTCACAGGTGCATTTCTGTTAGTAACTATGTGTCCAGTTTGTATGGAACTATAAGCTATAGTAACTCGTTCTGAACAAGTTTTTTAGAGATTACATTGTTGCCTTAGAAAATAATCTATACCAAATTTCGTGAATATATCTTGTCAAATGTGAAAGGTGTCCATACAAGAACTTGATTCCGATCGTTCAGTTTGTATGGCAGCTATATGCTATAGTTAACCGATCTGAACAATTGTTTCAGAGATTACATTGTTGCCTTAGAAAATAATATATACCAAATTTCGTGAATATATCTTGTCAAATGTGAAAGTTGTCCATACAAGAACTTGATTCCGATCGCTCAGTTTGTATGGCAGCTATATACTATAGTTAACCGATCTGAACAATTTCTTCGGAGATTACATTGTTGCCTTAGAAAATAATCTATACCAAATTTGGTGAAGATACATTGTCAAATGCGAAAGTTTTCCATATGAGAACTTGATTCCTATCGTTCAGTTTATATGGCAGCTATATGTTATAGTGGTCCGATATCGGCCGTTCGACAAATGAACAGCTTATTGAAGAGAAAATGACGTTTCAAAAGGATATCTTAAAAACTGAGGGACTGGTTCGTATATATACAGACAGACGGACGGGCATTATAGCTGTCCGATCTAAGTTATTTGTTCGGATATTGTACCGTTACTTTGAATAATAATTCATGCCGAATTTCATTAAATAATCTCTTCAAATAAAATAGTTTTCTTCATTCTGATCGTTCAATTTGTATGACAGCTATATCCTATATTGATCTGGTCGAAACAATTTTCTTTCCCATCCGTTCTTAAGACAGTCGGATCCACGTAACCGGGACGGACCCGGATTTTTATCCGGGCAATAACTGTCAACAACAACAACAACAACAATAACCCATGCTAAAATCCGTTAAGATATCTCGTCAAATAATAATGTTTTTCTTCCAAGATTGATTTTGATTGGTCACTTTAAATGGCAGCTTTATGATATAGTAGTCCGATATGTACAAAAGTCGTCATACTCGTATTAAAAAGTTTTCCGTACAAGCACTTGATTCCGATCATTCAGTTTGTATGACAGCCATATGCTATAGAGCCTCGATTCCGATAAAGAAGCAGCTTCTTGGAGAGAAAAGGTTGTATGCACAATTTCAAATCGACATCGCAAAGACGGCTAGTCTCTCCGTGTTTCCTGTTCAGGGTACAAAAACTGTATTCTTCCTTCACAATTACTAAAAAGCTCCTAATTTATAGCGATGTGTGTAAAGTTTTTCGGGTTCTTGGGTACGTAGTACATTATATTTAGACCTGTTCCTACGTGTTTCAGTTCCCTTGTGAAGTTGACTTCGAATCGCTGTGAAATTTTTTGAGAAATGGAGAGGAACGGTTCACTATTCTTTCTTTTTAACCCACATTAGGAATTTCTGCTTGGCTCACAACCCTTTGGGTATATTGTTTATGGATATATATAAATAGGTTCGAGGGTTGAACCGCATTCCTTTATTCCTTTAAAGCTGAGATATATTCCATTTCAGTTCAAACCGGCGACGAGCTTTTAATTGAAGTTCTAACTTTTGAATTTGACTCTACAACCCTAGAGATCGGTGCTTAATACAGGAGGGCTTACTCCACAAATATACTATAGGGGTATTCAGACCGAAGCCTGTTTAGTTGATACTTCGTTAAAAGACTTAACTGTGAACACACTTTTAGTTCTACCTCTGTAGTATGGTAAATTTTATTCCCAAACAGCTGATTCAATTTTATTAAAGAGTAAAAATGCCTCAACAAAGTGCAAAATCAAAAATTGTCAGTCATTTAATTGAAAATTATGTGGAGCAGATCAAATTTATTAGTGGTAAGTACTTTAAATTGATGTACAGAGAGCAGGAGAACAGCTGATGTGATATTACGAGCAGGAGGAGCAGAAGAACAGCTGATGTGATATTACCGAGTAACGAATCAATTATCAAGCTTGCCAGATGGATAGTTCGTTACTCGGTAGAACGATAGTCTGTTAATTTTACAAAAACAAAATACATGTAAAAAAAACTACCGAATAACGACTAACGAATTAACAAGGCTGGTCTGAATACCCCTTATGTTTTTTTAAGATGTGATGCGATTGAACATATATAGGCCGACGCTATTTGATTAGAAGTCTCGTTCATTCAGAAAAAGTTCAGCTTAAGAGAGTAAGACATTATCGGTTTCTGTATGAATAGCTAATTTTAATTATATTCGGGGTCCTGATCATTTGTACTATAAACTCGATTTTCTTTGTGTAAAACATTTTACGAAATTAAGTGCTCTCCATTTTAATCCAAAACCTTTTGCTATCTTTCGGGCAAGCCATTTAATCCACGCTCCTATTTTTATCCTTGTAGGCAAAAAACTGGTCCAAGTCGTTTGAAACGTGCTTATTTAAGGTGAACGTTTCCTATCCAAAAAATTTTGCAGAGACCGGAACAATTAATAGTCCAAAGGTGTCAGTCTGGAAAATATGGTGGGTGTGATAGTATATACTATTTAAGCTACAAAAGTTTAGAGAATCATCAAAGTCGATTAAGGTCTCGCTTTATCATGGTAGAGCACTACACCTTGTCTGTTGATCTATTCTGGCCTCTTCTGTTTGAGTGCATCACTCAATTGTCCAGCTGATCACAATATATTTCATAATTCGTTGTAATATTATCAGACAAAAGCTCAAAATAAACATTCTTATTGAAATCCCACCGAATAGACAACATAACATTTTTTTAATTATCGGCCTTGAAGTGATTTGGGGTGGTGCATCCCTTGTAGACTAAGAGATCTTGCGCTTTAATTCTTTTAAATTTCTCCGCCTGTAAAAATGCGCCTCAAAAATTGATCACTTCTTTGACATTTGATAGGCAGATCACAGTTGTTCAGGTGACATACTCGTAGTAAATTTCGTTCTGTTAGAACATAAGGAACCCATATGTTATGCTTCAATATTAGTCTTAGACGTTTCGACACGTTATGACACGTTAGAGAAATTTAATCTTTCAGCGATTTCTTTAGCTTTTATTTGACGATTTGTATCGACCGAAGACTTTATTTAATCTGCTTCAAGAGTCCCTTCAGGACGTGGTACAACATCAAGATCGAAGGTGCCGAAACGAAATTTCGCAACCCATTTTCGGCATTAGCGTTAGGTCAATATATCTTCTCCGCATACATCACATAATTTTCGTCTAGCTTGAACTGCAATTTTACTCTCTTGATAGTAAAATTTTCCAAAAATCCTCTTTCGGTCTTCCGTCTTCTATAGGGCACCAAATAAAAAGTATTCCTAAAAAAACTTAGGATATTTTTTATAAACAAGCCTTACTATTTCAGCTGTTCAAATATATAACGGTAAAGCGGTTAAGTGCGAAGTTGGCTGCTACAAAATTCGTTAAGATCAGCTGTTGTCATCATACGAAATTCATTAGTGAACGACCCTATATAATAAAAGATATAAATGAACACGTTATTCTATATATGTATGTATGTATATATATATGGTTTCCAATTAATATATTTATATACTTTCAAAACTTAAATAATATTTTTAAAATTTTAAACACACATACTTACAAATAGGAAACAGTTTTATACTGTTGTGGAGGCATGTGCCAGTAGAAAGTACTTTCAAATATTTGATTATAGAGTCTAAATCTCAATACAAACTTTTAGCGATAACGCTGACATTTTTGAGAACAATCTTCTACAAGTTGTCTATGCAAAAAAAAAAAATAATGTGTTTAATTATCGCTGACAAATGCAAAGGTTTTGCGATAACGGTTACGTGAAATGCTTGCAGGAAAAACGGCCTCTAAAGGATTGTCAACTAAAATAAATTATATTTTTGTCTTGTATCCTCTACCCTCTTTCTCATTCTTTAATATGGATTGTGGCGGTAATCTTGTATATATGTACATATGTATTGAGAAATATAATTCAGGTTTTATAACATTAAATTAAGCGATCTTTTTATTGGAATTTGATGGTAAAGATTTCACTTGATCTTCTTTTCTTCGGAAAACTTTAAACCCTCTATTAAAGAGTCTTGGAGAGTTTGCTATTGCAATTTGACGCTAAGGACTTCACGTCCTTTTCATAGCATGCTTCAAAGAGTCTAAATTTTTAAAGCTTCTAAGCACATCTCCAGAGCTTGAATGTCTTTGCTTGTTTTCAATCAAGAATTTTCCTTATAAACTTTTTTTTCAGCCGACCTTTATATGTTTGTATATAGTTTTCAGCGTCAGATTACCAAAAAAATCATAGCCAAGATATAAAGCTGGCAAAGGCTAGGGTACCTCCGCTATCAGTCGAATAGGAACCGGTCGGTGGTCCCCACTCATCGTGTGTTCTACTATTGGATAGCCGGGCTTCGGGCTAGGCTACCATCAGGTTATGTTTTATTGGCCCTAAGGCGCTTTGCTGTCTTTTAAGCTCGTTGTAAAGGAGTCATATATCTTTATGACATCACAAAGGACTACTTATAGCCGTCCAAGTAAGATCTTTGGATCAGCCATTATACCTAACCTAACATTTTTTATGATCTCTGAAATATTCACAACTGTCTGGCATTGAGGTCCACTCATTGACGGTTTTAGGTCTAAAACTAAATTTTCGCGATTTCTGAAATATTGTAGATTAAGCTTTAAGCTCTCAGAGCGGGTGTACCTTTGCGTATCAACTGTGTTTAATCCATTAATTTCGAGAGGGGCAAGTCTGGCAGTAACGCAGACCTTTTGATGGCCCATAACTTGCATGCCGTTGAAAACGCCGTTTCAATCCTAAAATCGCAACTATTTGGAAAAGGTGTTGAAATTAAACAATTTTATTTAACCAGTTTGCATTTTTTTTCATATATAACAGTGTTGTATTTGTGCGAATGTAATTAACTATGAATGAGTGCGTCGGTGTGTCGGTCCGTCAGCTAAACAATGTGCATGGAATTCGTTAAATTCATTATAAATAAATTAGAATACATTTTCATCTTATCTACGCCACAACAGAGAGTGTGAACCATTTTACTGCAGACGTAAAACAGACACACTTCAAAAACGACGCCTCACATCGTTGCGTCTAGCATTCCGTTGACTCGGACGTTTCGTCGCAACGCTCTTGCTATTGAAACTGCTCGTCTTGTAGTTGAAATTTCGCGAATTGTTGGGGGTAAGTAATGGTGGCGCAATCTCGGTGGACAGTGGACGTGGGCGCAATTCGCCGGCCTTGATCACCTTGAAGGGGTGTGTGCGTATATATTCGAGTGCGCGCAGCACATAGTCGGGTGTCTTGGGTATGTGATCGCCCACCGGATGATAGCCGGTTTCATCCGCTGTGTAGGACAGCTTGATTGCCACACCTTCGGGTGAGACATAGCTGGAGGCGCCTTTGATCGCAACACCAGCGGTGCCCTGTTCCATGCCACTAATGCCATTGCCCGTTTCGTATTGATAGTGATAGCTTCCGTCTTTTTTCATTTCTTGCTCATTACGCAAGATCGGCACTTTTGGTCCAGCATCACTGCGTCGGCCGGCCGTAATGCTGTTCGGATGCTTGTAAGCGGCTGTTGTTTGTCGCTGCGGAAAGTTTGCTTTGCTGCTTGTTGGTTTTGTTGTTTGCTGACGTGTTGTTGCTGTTTTCGTTGGCGTATGGTATTTCCCACCAAAATATTTGTCACTACGTGCCTGCGCGACCGCAACCCAAATGCCAATCATTAAAAAACACTACGAAATAGAATTGAATAATGCAAAAGCGGGAAAAAAATGAAATTTTTGCGACATTTTTAACACTTTCTAAGAAATTTTTATTAACAAATTCATTTTTTTTTTTTAAATAAAAATGGGTTTTCCTTACAATTAGCTTCATTTTCTGTTATTCACTGTTCACAGTTAATCCGTATGTTGCGTGATCCGCCAAGTCAAAAGTGTAACTGTTGCTCTGAGCCGGCCTCCAAAGCTTTTTATATCGACCAGCTCGGTTCAGTCCGTCACATTACCATTTTCGAAGCACCAGACACTGCTGGTTGTTGTCTTTTTCCGCGCATTAATAGCTTCAATAAATTAAAACATTCTTCTCACTCGCGGGCTGGCTGGCTGTCGGCTTGTACCAATAACAAGAATCGACCGCGTGGGTACAACGTCGCAGCCGCGCTAGCGCATCACTTTTTTATAGTTCAAACTAACTGACAAATATAGAGTAAGTCCAAGTTGCGCTCGATCACGGCGCTTGTGAGGAAAAACTATTTTAAATTTTGTGTTTTACACGAGGCAATAAGTGGAGACGAAATTTGCATATAATGCAGCAGTAAAATAGTTTGTCGATCTATCTTGTTAACATCAAACAACTTCATCAGTGTTAAAACAAATTCACAAGCTTTTGCGGGGTGTGTGTCCGCGTTCAAACAATGCACAACATATTTTTCGATGTTTGTTGATTTATGGCCGATAAGTATGTCGTTCTGCACTGGTCTTGGCCATCTGCGTAAATGAAATTAGCCTATTTCGGAAGTTGTCATGTTGTTGTCAGTTTTGGCGCTGATAGTGTGGTGTTCCTATTGTTGTTGCTGTGAATGCTGTCGATGTTGGCTTTGATCTTCTTCATTTTCGCTCTATAAACTAAGTCAATGTCAGTCAATGTCGGTTTGTTTTTCAAAATATTATATAAACATACTATAACTATTAGTTTCATAGACAACCCACTAAGAAAAGGTTGATTCTGATTTTTTAAATTTTTTTTAAGAAAATTTCTTGCTTTCGCTTACCTTTTTTAGCAGAGCTATAACTCTTTGTACATCTAACGACGTCTAAGGTCCCACCCTTAGAAACTGGCTGATTTGAAGTCAACAGAAAGCTCGGAAGGTGTTCCAGCAGGGAACATTACCTTTCCAAATGATCAGCCTTTTGTCGGTTGTGCATCATAACTTTCACGGCTGCCAATATTCCAACTTAAAAGACATTAGGAATGGTTTAACAAAAATTTGTTATTCATTGAGGACGGATAATTGTTTACCATTTGGGAGCAAATTGGAGCTAATGTTGTCCTGCGATCTGACACCCTTGCGACTCTCTCATCCTCAATCATCCTCTTAGTTGATTATGAATAGTCACAAGCTACAGTTTTGTCGTTTCGGAAGCAATATCTGTAAGTTCTGTTCAAACATTTGAAAAAGTTTCACAAAAATTTAAAAAGTAAAAGAAAAAGTGTTTAAAAATTGTCGTGTTGGCTTTAGAGGGGATTTCCATATTTCTATGAATCGACTCAATACGTTTTGGTTATGAAGCGTGTCAATGCTGAACTCCTGCTTAAAGATCTGCATCGAACGACGTCAAGTAGAGGTCACGAAGACATTATTGACAGAGTAGCCGAAGGCCCTACATTTATCTTTTCTAATCGTCAATATTTCCTCAAGTCCTCTCTCGACGAACAATGACTAAATTCAACAAGTCATTCATCATCCCCTTCTCGCCATATGGTGCAGAAGCATGGACGATCACAACATCTGATGGTGCGAAGCATGGACGATCACAACATCTGATGAGTTGGCGTTATGAGTTTTCGAGAGCAAGGTTCTGTGACAGATTTATGGTTCAACGGCGAATACCACAGTCGATGGAACGATGAGCTGACATTGACATAGTTCAGCGAATTAAGAGACAGCGGCTGGCTGGGTCAAGTCGTTCGAATGGCTAGAAACACTCCAGCTATGAGAATATTCGACGTAATACCCGCCGATGGAAGCTGCGGAAGAGAATGACCTGTTGAAAATATCAGGTAGAGGAGGATCTGTCTACACTTGGCATCTCTAAATGGTGCCAAGCAGCGAAAGCAGAACGACTGGCGCGCTATTGCTAACTCGGCTATAATCGCGTAAGCGGTGTCTACGACAGTAAAGATGAAGATGAAGATGAAGAAGAAGGAAAAAGGAACATCAAGAAGGAGAAGAAAAGAGGGGCGAAAATGAATTACCGTCGAGAGGATTGTCCCTGGGGCGAACTTCAGGCGCGTAGTAGCTTGTTGTGTCTCAAGTTGTAAAGCTGCCATTCCATCTAAGATGATGGCTAAAAGGGTTATGTCGACCATAATCGGGAGCTAATACCTCTCTCGTTATCGACAGGTTCCGCCGACGCATCGGTGAGGCTGACTATACCATCGGCTCCTCCAAAGTGAATTGCGCTCCAAAAATGGGCCGAACCCGAAAAACTAAAATGCGCTGAAGACACTAAAGTTCATCAAAGCTGAGATTGCTCATGGGTGTATTTGTATTAAAATAGGTTTAATTTTTGATCAGATGGTAATCTGAGGTGTTAAAATAGTAACAAGAGATCGCTGTTGTACAAGGGCTGCTATATATATTTCTGGCCTAATAATGAAAATAGGCATATTTATCAACGAAAATGGTTTTTTTTTTCGTTGGATTTGGCTCGTCTTGGAAGACCCACACGGTCGATTGCTGTTTTGTTTCGGGCTCATACGCATAGATCCATGATTCGTCACCTGTGACGATCTTATAAACGTCTTTTGAAGCACCGCGATCGTTTTTTTTTAAAGCATTTCTTTACACCAATCCACACGAGCCTTTTTTTGAGCGATTGTCAAATTGTGCGGGATCCAACGAGAACAAACTTTTTTTACGGCCAGGTGTTCATGCAATATCGAATGTATGCTGGTGGGAGAAATGCATAGGCATGCCTCTATCTGAAGGTATGTTACATGACGGTCTTGCATTATCAGTTCACGTACGGCATCGATGTTTTCTGGCACAACGGCTGTTTTTGGACGACCTTCACGGAATTTGTTTTTGAGCGAGCGTCGGCCACGATTGAATTCGTTGTAATAGTTTTTCACAGTGCTATAGGATGGTGCTTCATAGCCATACAAAGATTTTAGTTCATCGATGCACTCTTGTCGTGATAATCCACGTCGAAAATTGTGAAAAATGATCGCACGAAAATGTTCACGAGTTAATTCCATTTTTTGGCCGAGATGAATTTTTTAATTCCCTGTAAATAAAACAATTCACGATTAAATGACAAAACGTTCTGAGTGATATTATGCTAAAAAATGTCAAACTTTCCAATGGAAATGTCAGATTGCACCTGGCAACACTTAGTTAATATATATTTATTACGGAACAAGTAAAGAAAAGAAAGCAATACACATGTCTTATAGCAAACGAAACATTATCTCGCCAGTTTCTTGGGCTCAAAGTTTATTTGATTTAACACTCATGGCTTGTTTTTTGTGGAGTTCGGGTAGTCACTGTCTATGCAGATAAGTCCGAATGATAGATGCCTTGGAAGGTTACATCCGTCGCGTTATTGCTGACGTACGGCTCTGATTGCTGCAAAAAGTGGTCGAAAATTGGTCCTATTTGTTGAAATTTATTTGAGTCAGTCGTGGCGGTCACTTGCCCAAAATCATTTTAAAAATAATATGTTTTTTTTTCTTCTTGAAAGCCACATGTTTAAAAAATCACGCTTTATATTTCTAAAATGGAATTTTTTAGTCTCAGTTATAAAATATGTTTTGTTTTTTTCTTTTTTTGTTGAATCTTGCTTTTCATTTCTCACCAATTCTCTCTCGTTGATTAAATTAAACTAGTTCTATATAAAGATAAAGTAGTATTTTATTAGGCGTGGGTTAATAAGCCATTGCTGAAATAAATCAGTCGACAAATTTAAATGAAAATAGTCGAAATGGCATATCATTTGAAACCGCATTTGGTGATTTGTGTAGTTAACTATTTTCGCGCCTAAACATTCTTTTCTTTTGCGTCATTTTCCAGAAACTAGTTGCATAATTTATATGCATATCTGTATCTACAGAATAACATTAAAAAATAATAATACTTTAATACTACCATAAAATCCCATATTACAATTAATGATCAAAAATTAATAATTTTTCCATTTTTTCGAAATTCACAAATTTTCGCCGCATAAATTTGAATTCTGGTTGGAGGTGTCAGAAAAAATACTCGCAAACATTAGTCAAAATAAAAACTAAAATTAGCATTTCTTGTATTATTTATTATTATTATTCATTGAGCTCACCGTTGTTATATGTACATATATTGTATAGAGATAATTTGTAGGAAGTGGTTGATTGACCTTTGCCATAAAATATATTTTTCTCACTAAGAAATTTATGTGCTGGGAACGCCACGCACTTGACCTTGGCGAGGCAATTGTAATCAAAGTGAGACAGTTCACACAGTCACACACGCTCACGTCATTTGGATTACCGTTATTTGAGATCTGAACTCATATAGAACCATATAACGGGGGTTTTTTACAATAAGAGCGCTCCAAAAATGCAAGAACAGTTGGGATATCAATGAAATGCTTTATGGAACTCGATTTATTTTGCATGACCACCATGGGCACGCTTCTAAAGTCCAGACGCTGAACCCAATTTTCGATAGTTTTCAAGCATAAATCGGGCGATACTGCTGCAATTTCACTTTCGATATTCGTACAGTTATCAGTCTGTCTCTGGCATAGACTATGACGTAACCTCACAGGAAATAGTCTAGCGGCGTCAAATCGCACGACCGAGGCGGCCACTTGACTGAACCATTTCGTGAAATAACACGTTCACCAAACTTGGTTTTCGATAAATCGGTTATGATATTCATTGTGTGGCTTGTGGTGCCGTACTGTTGGAACCACATATGTTGTCCAAGTCCATATCATCCAATTCGGGCCAAAAATATTCTGTTATCATTGAGCGATTCCCATTCACAGTAACGTGCCGGTCTTGATCATTACGGAAGAAGTACGACCCAATGACGTCCCCTGCCCTATACCGCACCAAAACGTAATTTTTTCAGGATGCAATGGTGACTTCATGGAGTACGTGTGGATTGCTGCCTGAGCAACAACGCACATTTTTCTTATTGACGAAGCCATTCAGTCAGAAATAAGCTTCATCGCTGAAGATGATTTTTCGATATAAATCTGGATGATTTTCAAGTTGTTGCTTAGCCAAATTCATGAACATACAACGATTCTGGTTGTCAAGCGGCGCCAGTTCTTGGTCAATACGACCTTGCAAGGATGTAGGCCAAGATGTTTTGGCAAAATTCGCCACACGTCATCATAAAGATGCCCAACCTTGAAATGACGTGTGAGAGGCTAATTTGGGTCTTCCTCATTTGATAGCGGCTCGACAATACACGGGCCCTTCTTTGTCTCACTGGCTCGGGAACATTTTGTACTTGCCTGTGGATTCAAATTTTTCCACTAGAGGCTCAATTGTTGATCTGGTAGGACGATTATGATGACCATAAATTGAACTAAGCACTCTTAAAGTTGAGGTCACTGACTCCGAATTTCGGTAGTAGATTGTAATAATTTCGACTCATTGTTCGATCGTATATTTTTCCATGATCAAATGGCAAACCTTACTGATTAATGAGAATTGAAATGGAATGGAAAACTATAGTGTCGCTTGCTGTCCCTATCGGTTTACTTTTGTAGCGTCCCTATTGAAAAACCCTTTACTTCATTGTACGTATAAGTATGTTTGAATTCTTGCTAAACTTTTCTTCTCTTTTTCAGGGCATCGCCAGCTGGTGCAAGAAGCAATCAATAGATCTGGTCATTGTTGGCCCTGAAGACCCCTTAGCCAATGGGTTGGGTGATGCTCTCAATAAGGCTGGTGTACGTTGTTTTGGTCCCAATAAGAAGGGCGCCCAAATTGAGTCGGACAAAAAGTGGGCCAAAGACTTTATGCTGCGGCATAGTATACCGACTGCGCGATATGCGTCATTTACCGATGTGAATCAGGCCAAGGAGTTTATAAATAGGTGGGTAAAGAAACGATTAAAAATTAGGTGGTTTTCTTAGACTATTGAACTTCGTCATTGTCTGTCGAGATAAGCTTACAAATTAAAAAATTGTTTAGTATAGTATTTAATAACCGGAAAAAAATAAAATATATCGGGATCCAAGGAACTCAGCTAATCTGGTAAGCTGGTAAGCAGTTAAACTAGTCTGATTGGCTAATAAGCCTTCCACAAATTAGATTTGATCCTTAGCAATACCGGATTGAGTGTCGTGACATAGTCCATGAGAAGTAGGGCCTACATGCTTGAACCGTTGACTTTTTAAGTACACAGGAGATGCTACATTGTTTTTCCTGGTGCCTTTCCTTAGTCTTCTTGATCTGTAGCACCATTCTACAGGCGCGCGCCGCCATCAGACAGTGACCAGTGAGTAAGAATGCTCATGCAGTCCGTTCTTTCAAGCGCCAGTAGGAATTTCATGCACTCCGGTAGATCGTTCCAGTCTCCTTACCATGATCCCTGTTCATGTCATCGCACAGACAATGCATGAGTTTACCAAAGTCGGTCACGTTTCCGGTTACCGAAGATTCTATGTGTAATATCACCCGCAGCTAGTGGTGGTCCCGGAGATTTTGCAATGTTTAGTACTAATTCCAGAGCCCCATCCGGTTTTATTTGACTTTTTCATTCAAATAGCGCCTATTTTTCTCCTTCAATTTCAGCGCCCCCTACAAAGCGCTCGTCGTCAAAGCTGCCGGTTTGGCCGCCGGCAAAGGTGTCGTAGTTGCAGCAGATACCGTCGAGGCTTGTCAAGCTGTCGATGAGATACTGGGTCAACGCAAATACGGTAATGCGGGCGAAACCGTAGTCATAGAAGAATTACTCGTCGGCGAGGAAGTGTCCGTACTCGCATTTGTGGATACACAACATGCTCAGGCTATGTTGCCCGCGCAGGATCACAAGCGGCTACGCGAAGGTGATGAGGGACCGAATACCGGTGGCATGGGCGCATACTGTCCATGTCCGTTAATACCGCCCGCCGATTTGGAACGCATTAATAGAGCTATACTGCAGAAAGCCGTAGACGCTTTACGCCAAGAGGGTATACACTATTGTGGTGTACTCTATGCGGGCTTAATGTTGACCGTTGATGGTCCTAAAGTGTTGGAGTTCAATTGTCGCTTTGGTGATCCGGAGACGCAAGTTATATTGCCATTACTCGAGACTGATTTGTATGCCGTAATGAGCGCTTGTTGTGAGAATCGCCTGAAGGAAATACAACTGCAGTGGCGTGAAGATGTCAGTGCCGTTGGTGTGGTCATGGCCAGTGCTGGCTATCCAGAGACTTCGACAAAGGGCTGCATAATCGAGGGTAAATAATCCGAGTAGTTTTTTCGAAGTATTAAATTATGTGCAATTTTTGCTCTTTCCTTTTTGGACTTGTTTTCAAAACAGGCATGCCACCGAATACGGCTGATGAGTTGATCTTTCATAGCGGCGTAGCAGTCAACAAGGCTGGTCAGTATCTAACCAATGGTGGCCGTGTGCTGATAGCTGTAGCGTTGCGTGAAGATTTGCGCCAAGCGGCGGCTGATGCTACCAAGATATGTCAGGGCATCACATTTTCGGGCGCTGGCGCACAATTTCGTACCGACATTGCGGAGAAAGCATTCAAAATGTAATTATTTGGCTTAACACATTCCTTACATACATGAAGTGTCAAATTTAATAAATCTTTTGTACGATTCTTATGCACAAAAAAATCAAACTAATGGTGTTTCAATTACTTGGCAGGCTAAAGGCGTACGTTCCGACATTCAAAGCGCTCTCCTACAAGGATAGCGGTGTTGACATAGATGCGGGTGATGATCTGGTGCAACGCATAAAACCGTTGTCTCGTGGTACGCAAAGACCCGGTGTTGTGGGCGGTTTGGGTGGATTCGGTGGCTTATTCCGCTTGAATGAGGTGAGCAAAACATTTTCGGGCCGTTTTGAAAAGTACGATAAATCTTCAATATATTTCCCAACACAGCTAAATTACAAAAATCCTGTGATCTGTGAAGCCATTAATGGTGTGGGCACCAAGATTAAACTCGCACTCGAACATGAGATGTACGAAAGTATCGGTTACGATCTGCTCGCTATGTGCGTCAATGATGTGCTCGAGTCTGGCGCTGAACCAGTTGCTTTCTTGGACTACATAGCTTGTGGCAAGCTACAAGTGCCGATTGCTGCACAAATCGTAAAGGGTATTTCCGACGGTTGTCGTGAGGCGGGTTGTGCGCTTTTGGGTGGTGAAACCGCCGAAATGCCCACGGTCTACGACGTCGGTAAATATGATATCGCCGGCTACAGCGTGGGTATACTTGAGGCTGGCAAGGAATTGCCGAAATTCCAGCAATACGAGGAGGGAGACTTACTGATATCGTTACCAGCGAACGGGTTGCATTGCGCCGGATTCCACGCGCTGTTAAAACAACTTGAGATGGCTGATATTGATTTGACTGTTAAGTGCGAATTTGGTGATGAGACTAAAACGTTAGGTAAAATACTTGAACTCTCTCAAATGTTTGAAGTTTAGTAAGTGCTGGTTTTTATACAGGTCAGCAGCTCTGCGAACCCTCCCGCATCTATGTGAAAGAAGTGCTCGCGCTTCTACGCGAATGCGATGTCAAGGCTATTTCGCATATAACCACCGGTTTGCTGCCAGATGTGCAACGCATTATACCGCCAGACCATGAGATATCGCTCGACTTTGGTGATCTCAAAATTCCAGCAATTTATGGCTGGTTAGTGGGCAGGTTACGCTTGACTCCACAAACACTTTTGGACAATCTGAACTGTGGTATTGGGCTTGTTATGATCGTGCCAAAGCGGTGCACTGTTTGGAAGCGATTGCTTGGCTCCGGCGCTAAGGTGTTCGGTGTGTTGAAACGTAAAATGCACTCGTGTCACCAACAACATCAAATTGAGGTGCGCAACTTTGTAGAGGGTTTGGAGAAAAGTATCGAACGTTTTGGCGGTCTATCCGAGAGGAATATGCGTACCTTGGATGAGCCACATGAACGTGACTTAGCTTTGGAGCTATGCGATGGCGCTTTGACGCAGCAGCGCAATGAAACTTTAACTACAAAACTGGGCAGACGTTTGATGGGCGTACCTAAGACGTACAAGGATCCAGTATTGGTGCTGGGCACTGATGGCGTGGGCACTAAAATTAAGATCGCGCAACAAACCGAACGCAATGGTACGGTTGGCATTGACTTGGTAGCGATGTGCGTGAATGATATATTGTGCAACGGCGCTGAACCACTGACCTTCTCGAGCTACTATGCGTGCGGTGATTTGGTGGAAGAAACGGCAATTACTATAACTGGCGGTGTGATTGAAGGCGCGGCGCAAGCGGGCAGCAGTTTAGTGGGTGAGTACAAGTAGTGCGCACATATCCAGTGAAAATTATATTTGTTTTATTTTTTAGAGACACACATTGCTGAGGTGCCACTGCTTTATGCATCCGATGTGTATGATCTTGCCGGTTTTTCACTTGGCATTGCTGAATACAGTCGCCTGCTGCCGCGCACTGATGAAATACGTGCAGGCGATGTGCTGATCGGCTTGCCGTCGTCCGGTGTACATAGCAACGGCTTCAGTCTAGTGCATGCCATTATGAAACAAGCTGGCGTTACATTCCAAGACAAAGCGCCTTTCAGTCATAACACGTTCGGTGAGGAATTCCTAACACCCACACGCATTTACGTCAAGGCACTGTTACCACTCGTGCAACAGGGCCATATCAAAGCCTTGGCGCATATTACTGGCGGTGGTCTAACGGAGAATATACCACGTGTACTACCCAAAACATTAGCTGTGCAATTGGATGCGAAACAATGGAATATACCACCAGTCTTTGGTTGGCTTGCTGCGACCGGTAATGTAGCGCCACAAGAAATGCAACGCACCTACAACTGTGGACTCGGCGTAATTTTAGTGGTTTCACCGAAATATGAACAGTCTGTGTTAGCAGAATTACAATATCGTGAGCGCGCGACACGGGTCGGCGTGGTGGTGAAGCGCACCAAGTCTGAAGCGCCACAGGTTGTGGTCGAAAATTTCCAAAGTTGCTTGCAGCGCGCACAGAAATTACAAAATAAGCCACGTAAGCGAGTTGCGGTTTTGATCTCCGGTACAGGCAGTAATCTGCAAGCACTCATCGACGCTTGTCGCGACACCTCACAAGGTGTACACGCCGACATCGTTTTGGTAATATCGAATAAAGCTGGTGTGTTAGGACTTGAGCGCGCGGAAAAAGCTGGCATACCCTCCGTGGTGATCTCACATACAGAATATGCAAAACGTGAGGACTTCGACGCGGAGATGACTAAAAAATTGTTGGAGCATAATGTGGATTTGGTGTGTTTGGCTGGATTTATGCGTGTATTGAGTGAGCAGTTTGTACGTCAGTGGAAGGGTCGTTTGGTGAATATACATCCGTCATTGTTGCCTAAACATCCCGGCTTGAAAGTACAACAGAAGGCGCTTGATGCTGGCGATAAGGAGTCTGGCTGTACAGTGCACTTTGTGGACGAGGTAAGCGACATATGCAAACAACTTGATTTAATTTCACGTTCATGGTTTTCATTTCGCACTTTCTAGGGTGTGGATACCGGTGGCATTATTGTGCAAGCTAGTGTGCCCATACTGCCGGATGATACAGAAGAAAGTTTAACAAAACGCATACATGTGGCGGAGCACTTTGCTTTTCCAAAAGCGCTGCGCCTGTTGACCACTGAAACCGTCAAACTGGGTGCAGATGGCAAAGTGATTTTTTCCTGATTTTTATTTTTAATTTTCAGTAACAATTTTTGGGGGGGTAATAGAAATAGTTCTTGTAGCCATATTATACTTCAAAAACAAGTTTTGCCAACGTTTACACGCGCCATGGTATCTGCAATACTGCTCCTAAAACAATGAAAATCTTGAAATTTTTGTATATGTACACCAACAAAGTGAAAAGCAATGATAGCATTTATAATAAAAAAAAAAATTAGTTTGTATAATAAAGTTTATGAAACTTGTAAAAATAGGTTAAAATAAAAATTTAATTAAGAAAATATTATTTATATAATTTATTTATAATATTCAAACAATATTAACATATCACGCTAGCCTACAGCGGCTTAAAATCACATATACACACAAAAAATGTGTGCCTTCAACAATTATAAAACAATTTTTTTTAACATGTTCAAAAAAGTGAACCAAAAAACGAAAATATGTCGTTTTTAGCCGCATTTCCCGTACTCGCAGTTTCACTCGGCGGTTCTTTTTGTTTCTTAAAGTGTTTGAGCGCTTCTGGATCACTAATCACTTGCTCAGATAATTTTGCGATATTCAACCGGAAAAGCTGATTTTGCAGTATAGGCACAATAAGATTATATTTATCTATATTCTTGTTAATATCTTTGATATCATCGCTATAGCGTTGCAAAACTACTTGCCAAGCGCGATTCTCTTCTTCATCAAACGGATAGTCACCAAAGTAAGCACGTTCCGCACGCAGCTCCTGCTTTAGTTTTTCCACTGCTTCGCGTATGTCGCGCTGTAGTGTAATCCATTCAGGTGTGAAACCGTTATCGAGCAGAATTTTATTCAACTTGTGCGTTGTAAAATCTAAATATGGATTTTGCGTTTGCGCGCTACTCAAAGGTTTGCCAGCACACTTCAAATTGTCAAAATCACCCTTTGCCATAGCCTCTTGTATGAGATCCTCACATATACGATCAAAGCCGTATTTTGTTTTGATGGCATGATTCTTATAAAATGTGCCTTTTTTCATAATTGTGCGTTCACCGGCTTGTGATTTTTCAATACGATGGCTGAGCACACGTTCCTGCGCCTTCATTGCTTTAACCTGCTGGTATTGTTTCTGCCTCTGAAAAGGATTACCAACGCCAATGCCGTCATAACTTAGATATTGACGATGTTGCGGTGCTGTATGTTTTATATCAAATACTTCCTCTTCCTCATCTTCAAGTATATTACGTCGATTTTTGGCAAATTTTTCTTGCAATATTTTGAATGCTTCATCTACTTCTTGAAAACGTTCAGCACTTGCTTCTGGTAGGCCAGAGTCGGGATGTACACGCTTTACCAGATCGATATAAGCATTACGAACAGTGTTCTGATCGGCTGCTTCATTAACGCCCAGAATACGAAAGCATTTCTGTGTACAAAAAAAGAAACTATATACTTACATATGCATGAAAAGTAAATAAGTAAAATCTCCAGTTACCTTGTATAGTTCCGCACGTTTAATATGCATTCCTCTAAATTGCGAGGCAGCGGTGCGCCAACATAGGCTAGATATTAGGGAAATTTGTCTACCTCTTAGCAACATTTTAACAAATTAATTACGTTAAAAAACCTGAGAAAGAAAGCTGTTATTTTTACCACAAATATTGGCGTATCTTACTTACAGGTACCAGCGTTTATAACGAGAAGTATATTTTAATTTCTGTGGATAATATGCTTTAATTTAATATTTTTCAAATGAGCTTTGTAAAAGTTTATAACCAAAGCATTTGTTGTTATTTAAGTGAATCCATCGTTATACTTGTCGCAATCAAAACAAAAACAGCTGATTGGCAATAAGTTGCCACTGAGTAGTCTTTGAGAGATATATGAAATGAATATAATAACGTATATTGTTACATTTTAACTCATTTAAAATTAAGTTTTTATTACAAATTGCACATTTTTAATTTATGATTTAAAATAACAATACTTTTTGTTGCATTTTTCAATTATTTAACAAATTTTGTAATTGAGACTTTTCTGATGAGCCTCCAATTTAGACGAGACAAGATAGCAAAACATATGTCTATTTTCTTTCAATTTAAGCACAGCTGGCGTTTCTCTTTGGCACTTGCTTTTCTATCATACATCGAGCTAATATAGTTGATCCTGCTCTTACATTTACAAACCTCATACGAAAATATAAAGCGAAAATCATTTTTGATTTTGAAGTCGGTGGAGATAAAGTTGTAAAAAGTGTTGAGTGAAAATATAGAAAAGAAAATTTTCATTTGCAAATAATTAAATCAATTTGAACAGAGAAATCATAAAACAAATAGTATTTGATTTGTGAAACAAAGAGTTGGTGAAAATGTCTGAAAAGAAACGTTCAAGGCGCCGTAAGGATGTAAGTGACTAAATAACAAAATGCACAAATTTTGCATTAAAGATGTTGAAAAGCATCCTACATTGAGTTTATGTCGTTATATTTTTTTTACTATATATTGTCGAATCAAATTTTTGTACCTGTGTATATGAAAAATGAATAGTGGAAAAGTTATTGCGCACATAAAATTGTCATGCTGGCGTGTATATTGCTGTTGAATAAGCAAGCAGATTGCCATCGTTATGGACATAGAACAAATATATGGAATGTGTTGGTTATTAGCCATAATACGTAATTATTGAAATTATTCTTTTAAAATGTTGTATGGAGAATGAAATTTTGAATATTTAAATTTTTGTTCTACTATACCTGCTGTGTAGTTGCATTAGCGGCTCCAGTTATTGTTTTTGTTGCTGAAAAAATATGCCAGTATGAGCAGAAATGATGCTAGTTGGCACAAGTGAGACAGATTGCGGATGATTGTTTTTGTTTTTCAAGACGTTTGGTATTGCTTAACATATAAGTATAGCATATACATACATATATATGCGTGTAGATGTGTAAATGTCTGTCCAAATAAAAAAAAATGTGTTGAGGAACAGTACTCGCTTTTTCGCTCACACATCTATTTTATTTATTTGACCCCACATTATTTTCGCTCTCATTTGTTTTTGTTTTTGTGTTTTTTTTTTTTTTTTAATAATTTGTTGTTTATTTACCTTATCCATAAATGGATTGTAATTTACTGATTTAATTGGTATTTCCCTGAATAAAATTAAGATTTCAATACACTCATTGAAGGATAAGATTACGATTATCAGTGTTTGTTGCCGTGAACTTTTAAAATATTGTAGATTTTACAGTCAATATTAAAAGTGAACATTTCTGATAGACTGTGATTACCCAATTCATTGATAAGTCACTAAAGTATTTTATATTTATACTACTGAATTAACGCACTTGAAGTGTTCATAAATAAATTTAAAAAAATGTATTTCATTTATTGTAGGTACATTTTTTTTTACAATGGCTATTACAAGAAGACCACCCACACAGTTTAATTACATACATATGTCCAGAATTAGAAGTTGGGCCATGCGGAAGATATTTGATAATATAAAAACTTGTCGTTTTGTGGATACCTTTAAATAGTCATCTATAAATAAGAATGAAAACTAAAGAGCCAACGTATACAAATCGATTTAAAATCTATTGGAATAAACAGAAATTACAAACGTTTGAAATAGTTCGCGAATTCTACTTATTATGTGTATATTAAGCCATTGTAGTAATGCTTTAGGAAACATTGGTGATAGAATGAGAAATGTTCAACACTCATATTACAATTGTCTCAATTGCAACAAACAGCAGCAAACAATTAAGCAATTTTATTTCTACATATGTACAACAAGATAACGTCATAATTAGTGAGTGATTTACAAATGAAAATTTGTGTGCATATTTATTTGCTAATCTAAGTATCTAATATTCGAATGCCTTACTTAATATAATAAAGACGGATTTTATTGTCAATTAACTTATGACCTAAAATAATTTTAATACAAGAAAATAAAAAGCTATTCCATGATGAAATAATTTTAATACGGAAATTGTTGCAGTAACAAATTCAAGAATATTTATTCAAGTGCTATTTTGCATTTGGCTTGTCTGGCTTCGATTTTACTTAACGTGAGAGAATATTTCCAATTGCATAACAAAATATTCGGGAATACCTACTAAAATATTTATTATTTTTCAAAATGGGTCATCATACATACAATATGATTCGATAGTTACGAGGCTTCATTTCCAAGACCATTCCTTTAATATATCAAGGTTATTTTAAAATGTTTATAATTAGTGTTAACTGGATTTCCTGCTAGCACTTCTTACAGTATTGTTTTGTAGGAGCAACAAATACTAACGAAGAATGAAAACGTCACTTCGAAAATTTTAAACATTGCATAAATTTCGAAAATGTTAATCAATAAAATTTTATAAGAAATTGTAAATTAAAAATATTAAGAGTTGTTACAAAGAAAAAAAAAAAAAAATTATGCATAACAAAGCATAGTCCAAATGCAAAGAAAACGTGCTGACTACATATGACGCAGAAAATCAGCTGAAAGAGAAAACAAAAAAAGATGCATATGCAAATAAAAAAATTATAATAATTTAAGCACATGGAGCAAACCAGAAATTTTCAAACTAGTTTTGAGCGTGAATAAAAACGATATAATGTATGTAAATAAAAGTGAGCGAAAAGTAATTGAGAAAGAGCGCAGCAAAGCTGTTACTCCGTCAATAGAGATATATTTTAATATATTTAAAAAATTACTGAGTGATATTGAGATTGGAGCAAATTTTAAATTTAGTAATGCTCTTCTTCCCTTGTTAGCATGCCAATTTAATTGTTGTTTTGCTTATAGGACCACCAATTTGAAAGTAGATACCTGTAATATGTTAGTCACTGGTGTTTATACTTTCTTTAAAAAATGTCATATTTTGTGATTAAAGTTTTTCTGTATAATACTATATTACATTTTTCTAAAAGATCTGTCGTTTGATTTCAATAACTTCTTAAACTCAAATGCTTGCTATTCAATGTCTACAATTGGGATTCCCATTTGCTCGCTCTCCATGCAAATATAATATATGTATATATATCGCACTCTTTGCTTTTGAGCTTAGTTTGGCGTAAGTTCACTTAACAAATATTTATTTTGCCTCTCAGCTGTTTCTAGCTATTTCAATACTTGTTGCTAGCCGTCTCCCAGAAGATTTCTTAATTCTCTTCTTGGCTATTGTTGTTGTTGTACACTTGTAATTTTTCTGCGTTTTTAATTCTTCTGTGGCTTTTTGTTATGATTACACATACGTTGGCGCTGAGTTGTGATTGTTGCTGTTTTTGTTAGAGGAGAAAGTTGTTCCACTGACTGACTTGCTTGTTGGCTGATTGAATGTCTGACCACTTGCTAGGTGCTCACTGCCATATTTTAATACAATTCAGTATTGTGTTGAAGTTTTGTGAGTAACGAAGCGACTATCAACGTGACTTGTCTTCCGGAGAAAAAAAAATTAAATAAAAATATATAAAAAAAGCAAACATTTTTTTTATCGCGCAATTATAAGACAAGAAATATTAAAAACAATTTCACATTTTCTTTTAAATTATAAATATGGAAGAGGAAACACATCACCACGAAGAGGAAGAGGAGCAATATGTGGAAGATGATGGGGATGTTAGTACATTTTTAATAATATAATAATCTATAAGCAAATGTTGTGAAATACTCCGTTCTACATACAAAACAATCAAAGTTTTTTTAAATAAATTAAAATCTTACATCAACAACTTTTTATTACGTCGTTGCGGAAATACAAAGGCTTTTTTACACCCTTCGCAGATAAATATTTGAGCTACTTTAACTCGTTAAAATTTAAAAATCGATAAATTTGTACTTTCGATTGTGTTGGCCACACTTTTTACATGCTCCATTTTCCCAATTTGTTTGTCGACTTTCGAAAGTTGCTAATAAATGCTTTAAATGCAGCGACGTTTGTATGCAAACATTTGCTTTTATTTGGTGTGACAAGAAAACAACACGTCACCGATTCGCCACATATTCACAAAAAGCTAAGCTGGCGCCAAAGTGGGGTATTCACAACACCATTTTACAGATTAGCGCGCCTCACAATGACGTCATATGCAGAAATCGTATACTGTATAACGATATTTTATCTGATTTTATATTCTTTAGATTTTTGGCAAGATCGTTTGTATACTCACACATTTGCGCACAGCTGTTTTTGTTTGTGACATCAGCTGAGATCATACTAAACGTCTTCAATACCTACAATTTACAAGAATTTTATATTCATAGTTTTTCTATCGCCGATTATCTCATATAAAAGTTGACGTGTATATTTATGCATACTAAATTTAACTATTCAAGTGATTGTCAATAATTGACTATTGTTGCGGTTTGTGCAGGAATTGTTTATAATGAATTTAATTTTATATAAATGGAAATATTAACGTTAATAAAGTGTTTATTTTTTATTTATTGTTTTTGGTTGAAGCAGTGATGTGTGATAAACTATTTAATTTTTCTTTTTAATTTTATTTCTTTTGTTATTATTTTTGTTTTATTTTATTTTGTTATTATTTTTATATAATTTTATTTTATTATTTTTTTATAGCTCTTTTTTAATTTTTATTTATTTATTTTTATTTTATTTCTTTTTTATTTTTTAATTTTTTTCTTATATTTTTACTTTGTTCCTTTTTTGTGCATTATTTTATAATTATGATTTTGCTTTTTTCCGTTTGCGGTTTTAATTATTAATTTCAAGAAAATTTTATCAGACACAATCTCATACTTTTATTTGGGATTTTTTGTGGTTTCGCCACTTTATTTTTTGTTAAAGATTATTCGCACATATTTGCATTTAGTTTATTTCAAGTTATATATTTCAGTTTTGTTTTTTTTTTTTTCATTTGTGGGTGCTTAGTGATAAGTGAATAATTGAGAAATATTTACAAACATAATCCCAAAATTTCTTATGAATTTTATTATTAATCACCAGAAAATCTTTTATTTTTCAGGAGTACACAGGCCCTGGCGAACAAGAAGTTGAGAAGCCCTCGAAGGAGGAATTCAAGGTCGCCAAATGGATGAAGGCAAACGTCAAATCAAAGAAAACGAAATTCCTCAGCCACAATGTGCAGTATTTCATATCGAATAAGGCGCTAGATGCTTTGCTAAAGTCGAAATTCGCTAAAGGCGATGACGCGCTCTTCACCACACGTGAACAGGCTATCGAATTTTTGGACGTCATGTTGGAGCATAAATTTTTCCATCGCGCCAAAAAAGTGCCCGTCTCATTGGAGGAGATGCGCGGCAGTGGGGCAGCTACAGGTAGCAAAACAACGAAAAACAAAAGTGATGAAAAAGAGCCACAGCACAAGAAGAAAGAGAAGGATGAGAAGAAAGATACCGAGGCTGAAGCTGAAGCCAGCGGTGCCAATGGCATGGGTGATGGCAATATAAGTGCTGGTGCCGGCAGTGGTGGTGGCGGTGCCGTTGAGAAGAAAGAGAAGCGCAAGCGAAAAATACGCTTGGACATGCATCATGAACAGGTTTTCGTTGATGGTTCGGAGCCGTACATTTGGATTTATGACCCCATACCGATACACTACTGGATTTACGGTTTAATCTTATTGCTGGGCGCTATATTGATCTGTTTGTTCCCACTCTGGCCACCACTATTGCGTAAAGGTGTCTATTATTTGTCTGTGGCGGCGGCTGGATTCCTCGTACTCATATTGACTTTGACAGTAATACGACTGATTGTTTTCACACTCGTATGGCTGGTGACTTATGGCAAATTGCATTTCTGGCTGCTGCCGAACTTGACCGAAGACGTTGGATTCTTTGCATCATTTTGGCCGCTCTACGAAGTGAGTAACGCTACTAATTTTACTAAAAAATACACATATAGTTAAAAAAATATATATTTTTACATTTATAAAAAATACAGAGCAACTATGTTGCTGAGGAAGAAAAATCGAAATCCTCGGAGAAACGCAACAAATCCAAATCTAAGAAAAAAGAGAAGGACAGCGATGCAGAAGAAGACACGGCACCTGAAGCGATACCACTGGAAGCGGAGAAGATCGAAGAGGTGAAGGAACATGACGCGGATATCGAGTTACGTCGCCGCAAAGCCACTGGCGATAGCACTGCGTGCGCCGAGGAGGCCGCGAGTAGCAGTGCTGTAGGTGGTGTTGATAACAGCGAAGCGACCGCTGAGTCAGACGTTAAAGGGTGAGCTGTAGCCTTTTTTGGCAGCATTTTGGGTTTGTGCGCAACAGTTTTGGTGTTGAGTGTATGCAGTTAAAGTGCGCTTTCGATATTTCATTTAATGTAATTTATTTATGGAAAACAAGCTCTCTAACGGCTCTCTAATTGTCATTAATTTAATTATTTCGACATATATAGCATATATTTTTAATTATACTTATTTTTGCATGTCTTTCAATCGTTAAATGCTGCTTTAATACATATACATATTATTTTTGGCATATTCCATTTCAATTTAACTTTATTAATTTTTTTTTTTTTGATTTTCAAACCCTAAATACATTTATAAATTATTACAAAATTTTTTTATAATAATATACTATATAATAAATAAAATTTTAATTTATGTCATGTAATTGATTAAATAGAATTGAACTAATGGCATTGGTTGTGGAGAATTAAGAAATTTGAGGTTATATATAATTGTATATCTTTTGGTTGGTTTAATGCTAGTATTAAATTGGTGATTAATTGATATTAAAATTATTTTAAATAAATTATGTAAAAATGTCCAAATCTACAGACATCGCAACGCATTTTAACATGCTTATTTAAGCGAAATCTCTTAGCTTTTATTATTATATGAAATCAGCTGTAAGCGCCTTTTACTACAACCAGGGTTGCAAATTTTGATAATTAAAACTTTTTGTCAATTTTTGATTCGGGATTAAAAAAATTCAATTTTTTCAATTTTTAATTCTGATTTTGGTGCAAAAATTTAGAATCTAAAATTTTAATTTAAGAAGAAGAATTTTTTTATTCGTTACTCCGATTTTTAAGTTAAAAATTAATTAAGTATTTTTTTCCAATTTCGAATCACAAACATCTTGTAAACTTTTAAATTTAAATTTTTTAATTAATTTAAAAAATATTTTTAATTTTTAATTCAAGATGTTTGAAACCTTGATCGGGATTAAAAAAAATAAATAAATTTTTAATTCTCATTTTGCTTGTAAAAATTTATAATTTATAAATTAATTAAAGATAATGAGAATTTGTTTACTTAAATTTTTAAATTAAAAATAATTAAATAATTTTAAATTTCAATTTTGGTAAAACTTGGAAAAATTTCAATTGAATTTTTTTTACTTAAATTAAAAAATAAAATTTTTAATCCACGATGTTTGAAGTTCTAATTCTTAAATCTGAAACTACAAAAATTTGTAGTTTAATATTTATAGCAGATTTTGAGAATTTTTTTATTGGTTATTAAAATTTGTAAGTTAAAAATAATTAAATTTTCAATTTTAAATTCCAAACATCTTCGAAAATATTCAATTTAATTTTTTTAAATTAAATTAAACAATGAAAAATAATTTAATTTTTAATCCAAGAAAAAATGCAAACATAAACATAAAATAATTCCAATATTTTTAATTAAAGGCTTGGAATTAAATATTTTTTTTGTTTTGAATTTTGATATTTGGGATTAAAAAATTTGTTTTTAATTTTTTATTTCAAACATTTCGGGTTATAGTTGTTTTTACATTCCCGTATTTGGTTTTATTTATATATTTTTAATTTTCATATAAAAAATTTTGATTAATTTTTTTTAAATCTATATTTGGGTTTAAAAATTTTTCTGTAAGATTTTCAGGCTTAAAAGATGAAAATAATTTAATTCCAATGTTAATTCAGTTATTATTTTTATCTATTATTTGCAACCCTGTTCACAACTAAGTGCCTACAACGCTAACAGAACTCTTAGCAGACCTAATAATAACCGCCAGCGAGCTAGACTTATTAATAATTGAAAAACTAATATGTAATGTTTTAAAATTAGTAAAATTATATTTATTTTCCACCTTTACTTTACGTATTTATTGCTTTAATAAGTTCCGTAATAAAAAGTCACATGCTTTGTTCCACAAAAAATCGTTTTAATTGGCTTATAAACGCGTCTAATTTCATTTATGCGAAAAATTTATACATTTATTTTTATTTTGTGAATTTGGTATTTCTAAAAGTTATTTCTGTTGTTTAAAGGTACAACCATTGGTTTCTATAAATATTTCCAATCATTTAAATCCTCATCATTTTTGAGGTTAGCGTATTAGCAAAGTTTAAACTCAAATGTTGCTTGGGTTTTGTTGACATTTAGCTGTGTAAAATCGTATACATTAAATTTCTCATACTAATTTCATGCTTCAGTAAAAATTCAGTCTACATTTTGCATGGTGTTTTAAAAATAAGTTTGAAACTTTATTGATTCAGTTGTTCCAGTCCGCAGCACTGCATTGCACATACTCTTAACACACAATAACAGCTCAAAATATCGCTAAGGAATATTTATTATATATTTAACCAACGTGCTACTGCATTTTTATTTACATTTTTAATTCTATTAAAAATACATAAATTTTTAAATTTAAATGAGACCATTAAATAATTTATTGTCGCATACAACTACTAATGTATTACTGTATATTGTTTCCACACATACATTTATTTATTATTCAATATTTTTCCCGCTCAACGCCTTTTACACAAGTTATTAACATTAAAATTTCATAACGCTGCCGCCAGAACCCAATTTACTGCTTTTTAAATGACATACAAATAAATATATATGTACTCAAACATAACCGCAAAAATATATATAGCAAATAACAGTCAAGCATTGCCTTTGTATTCCAGCTCGCATACTCCATCTGAATCAGATTCGGAAATCTCCGCCAAGGATCAGTTCGAGATCATCAGTTCGAGCGAAGTGCATAATGTTAATTAATGAAAATAATATATACATACAAATTTAATGCAATTTACATTTTTACAAATAGACAAAAAATATACACTATTAAGCTGATTAAAAAATATACATATATTAATTGAATTATTTTTCTTTTTGTGACAAATGCAGGCACTGAAATAGCAAAAATATATGAAAATATGAGATTTTATTAAGAATTATATTTATAAAAATATAAGTACATATATGCATACACACATGAAATCTCCGACGCAAAATAGCATTAATATCTAGCATATGAAAAAATAGGTGAATTCAAAATGAAGCTAAAACGCAATAGAATTGTGTGGGAAGTATTTAATAATTTTAAATGCCATTTGACTTTAAAACGCTAAACGAGACAGCGAATGCAATAATATTTTTGAGTTGAACTGCTTAACATTTGCTAAAAAATTATTTTGATTTTTTCGAAAATATATAAAAAGGTTTTTAAAAAATTATTTAATTTTGAAAAAAGTTTTATAAAAATTTGTTTAAATCATTAAAAAATATTAAATACAAATTTTTTAAATATTTTATATTATTTGTATATTTTATATTAAATATTATATTTAAGAAAATATTTTGCCAAAAATTAATGTATGTATATTTGTAAAACGAACATTAATAAATTATTTTTTAACTATAAAAATCTTAAAAAAAAATAATTCTAAATTAATTTTAATTCATTTTTTTTTTAAATTTGTTTAGTTATTTCAAAATTTATTAAAAAAAAAATATTTTTATCTTTTTTATATGATTTTTATATTTAAAAAAATTTAATATTTCTTTTTACAAATATATATACATACATTTATTTTTGGAAACATGTTTTTTTAAATAAAATTTAATTTTTGAAATATAAAAGTAATCTAAAAAATATTAAAAATTATTTTTTATATTTAATATATTTAAAAAATTAATTTAGAAATTTTTTTTTTAAATATTTTTTTGCAAAATGATATTTTTAAGCAAAATAAAGCACTTTAGCATTTTTAGAAAAAAATTTTGCACACATTGCAACACTTAAAAAATTTTGCATTTGAAAAAAGAAATAAATCGTTTAAAATACATTAAACAAAACCACAATTTCATTTGAAAACCTAATGCTGCTAAAAATTTTACAAAAATATAAATGTAAAATAAGAAAAAATTATTAAATTAAGCAATTGAGCGTAGTTTGAAGCAAAAACACTAATGATGCGCTGCAAAACAAGCAGTCTAAATTTTATAAAAAAAAAATATTTAAACAAAAAAAAAATAAAATATTTTAAACAAAAAGAATAATAAAAAAAACAGCAGCTAATAGAGAGTTTGCTAATAAACTTTAGTAGTGGAGAGTTCCAGTAGGTTAAAAATTATAATTAAAATTTTGCTTTTTTATAATTGTGTAAGATTTCTACTTTGAAATTTTTTTTTTTGCAATTTGATATCTTGAAATTCCATTTAATTATTTTTAAATTTTTACAAAAATTACGATTTATTATACGCTATATTATAATAAAATATAAGTACATGCGATTGATATTTGAGACGATTTTTGCTTCTTTAGGATGATCACATTTTTATTAGTTCACTTGAGCAGCTTTCAAGCAGCGCATAACAATTAATAACTTTAATAAAAAAATACAAAATCGAAAAATATATGTATACAAGCATCTATATATAAACTAAATGACCTATATATGTATACAAGAGAATATATAACTAATATATATACATAGCATATGTTACAACCTAGTAGTGTAAAGCATTGAATTATTTTAATTTACATAGCAAAAATACAAAAACAACAGAAATAGTATAGCGCTAATAAAAAAGATAAATCTATTTCTATTAACTATTTTCAAAGCAACAACAAAGTGGAATAACGAAATCAATAGCTGTTTGATTAAGAAGAAGCATGGCTGAGCAGAATATTATGATTCGTAATAAAGAAAAGTACATTATTGTATAAAAATGTACAAAAAGTGTTTTTAATTGGCAAATATAAGTCTTGACCATCTTTGAAGATAGAGGTTAGGTCTAAAATCCGCTGTGAAAAAACAAAACATATGCGGTTATGCTTTGCATATCTCAATTCCTTAGTGAAAAGTGTAGATTCATCTTTGAAATCTTTCAGCGAGTGGGCGGAAAATCTCCTCCGCATTATCAGATGCTATCTTCACAGCAACGGTATGTGTCACTTGCAGGTAACTAAAAACCTCGCTCTCGGAAACCGTCGTCCACCCGGGAATGAATTAGCTAAGTTTTCGTCGTCGTCATCCAACGGAAGGCCCAAGAAACGTGCTGTTTCGATGGGGGCGGGCCAAAAGGAGCAGAGTGTTAGATGAGTGGGGTTGGTGGGGCATGTAAAGAGGTGGCCAGTGTCATATGGAGACATATATTGGATATGTTGATGTCTATTGTGGATAATTAGGAGTTATAGTATTCAGAAAGAAGCTGCCTAGGACTACAATAGCCGGTTTTATGCACCGGAATTGACCCAGATTTTATTCGGCCAAAGGCTGTTATTTCGGAGATATAACCCCTTTCAGATCGGTAAGTCGATCGGGCCAACTAGGTCTTCTACGGCGGTTCGTTCGCGTTGCCATCGCACACATTTAAGGGAGGGGTTAGGGTTTCAAGGTAAAAAAAAGACTTGTTTGCGAATTTTTTTCTTAAATATGTAGGGAAAATTTTATTCGGACCTTTTGTACATTATTAAGCACACACAATATAGGTTAACGTGATAATAGGGAGAATATGTGTGCAGTGTTGTATTCTTTCGTATAGTTGTATAGGCATGACGGCTTTTTGACTTTTCCCATTATGTGGTGGTACTTTGTGAAGTATCCGTGACCGGATAATAGCTGAGTTGTGTCAAGGTAGATTTCATCGAATTTACGGCTTGTCCATAGGTGTAGGTTCTTTATCTCTCATGCTCTCATCTTCGTTGCTATTGTAGCTCTCACAGCTTTTCCCTTTCGCATTAAGGCTTATAACTAATACTGCGTCGCCTGACACTATTTGGCAGGCTGATGCAACTCTGAGGGCTGCGATGCGGTTCACTCTGGCCACTACCTTTCGTCGGTTTTTTCTTTTTAAGTACACAGGACGCCGATATTCGTCGACATTAGAAGCTTTCTCTTTCCTTGACTGGGGCTTCCTATGTTGGCCATTAGTCTGCTAAGTTGGGAGCTGATTTTTGCGGCGTGTTGGAGAACTTTTTACCAAGAAGGTTAGTCTGGGGTCCATTCTTACGCCTAAGTATTTTACTAATTTTTGTGCCCTAAGAATGCATACTTATTTCGAGGGGTAAGTGCTTGTTTGTTAGCAGAAGTAGATTTGTTTTTTTGCGCCCGCTTTTTGACCGGATTAAGCTTTCTTCGCCCTTTTTCTATGTTTCGTGCTGTAATTATTGCTACAATGTCGTTCGCGTACGATTCGTCCGGCACTTCGAGTAGCGCTGTAGCTGATGTTCCACAAGTCTGGGCCTAGAATGAATGCTTGTGCTGCTCTTGACGTGACTGCTATCTGCCGTGATCGCTCTCTAGTTTGGTTCAGCTGTTTTACGTTACTAAGGTAGCTCCAAAACACAGCTCTGAGGTAGTCGGAGTTTTTAAAATTTTTTCATCTAGCGCTTTTGAAAGCGTTTCGGACATTTCAAGTCGCCAAAAATGATGTATTTTATAGCTTCTAGAGTTGACCTGCCGGATCTCTCTTCCTCCCGAGGTCTAAGGCTAGAAGCCGTGAGCTGCTTGAGCCATATGTAAAAGTTCTACAAATGATCCCATCCCCCACTCTTATTAATTATTGAAATTAATTGTTCAAAACTATATTATTGAGAAAATTAAAAAACCAAATCTGAGCATATGTGCTTTTAAAAACTATTTTTAGAGAAGTAAATACATAATTTTGCACCAAAACGAAGTTAAGAAATTTTGTGTTTCCGCTAAAATCGTATGGTAGTTAGCTTAATCTTGTAATTTCAGCTCGTTTACTTAGTAATCCAACGAGAACACCACTTAACTGTTCATCATTTGCAGCACAATCTACAATTCATCCCTAAAGTACTGCTCCACGTTCTCCTGATCCAAAAAGCGGTTGAGAAGTCCAATTATTTTATGAGGAAATATGAATGTAACAATTATGAAGATGCCAGCAAACTGAAACAAATTTTAAGTATAAATATTACAAAAATATTTTAAAAAGTATTTAAATATCTGACAAAGTTTCTTAAATATTCAAGTTAGGACCTCAATTAAGGGGGGAGTAAGGTATTTTTTGAATTTTTTTTATTTTATATTAATGACCAATAGCTTAAGATTATTCTGTGAATTTGAGAGCAATTAAAGCAAAATTGACGGAGATATACACTTGTAAGTCTCCGCTCTCCGAATTTGATTGTGAGTGTCTGTGAAACTTTAAACGTGTTTTTCCCACAACTCACGTTTTCAAAGTCGGTGCCCCTCATAACTTCAAGGTAACGCTGGAGAGTTTTTTTTTTATTTTTTTGTGTTCATAATTTTGGCTTCGCAATAACAAATTAGCCGGTTTTTTTCCAAAAAATTGTGTTTTTCACTTCAAAGTCTTCGAAAAAATTCAAAAATTGGTACTTCAAAAAAACCCTTACAGCGTTACCCGGGGAAAACTATTATCTAACGAATGAACTTGCATTTTTTGATTTCGAATGATCCAGCAACGAGTTATGAGCGGCACCGCAATTTAACTTTTTTTCGCGACCCGTCTAGACAATTGCTGCCATTGCCGTATTTTTTAACATTTCTTTGTAAAAAATTGATAAGACATTTTTCGAATATCATACTTTAATGTATCACTGATTGGATAAAAAAATTTTAACTGTGTCGTCAAGAAAAAAATCACAAAAACATGGCTTTTTTCGTATGATTTGACCTAACCCGCCCCCTTAATATAGCGCCTTACCAGACTAAAATTATGTATGAAATCCTAAATAAAAACGAGAAAATGGAGTAAATTATTAAATTCAGCAATTTTTACCAGATGGTTAATAAATTAAGATATCGATTTTTATTGCTTGAAGAGGGCAGATTAGGTATGCCACGAAGTTTGTAATATTCAGAAGAAAACATGGAAGGCCCAAATACTATATAAATGATCAGCGTGACGGATTGAGTCGATTTAGTCTTGTTCGTCTGCTTGTCTGTCCATTTGTCAGCCTACACTAGTTCCTCAGTTTTTGAGTTATCCATCTGAAATTTTGCACACGTTCTTTTCTCCTCAAGAACCAACTCATTTGTCGGAATCACCGTTACCGAACCACTATAGCAAATAGTTGTCATATAAACGGAACGATCGAACTCAAGTCCTTCAACGGAATTTTTTTCATTTAAAGAGATATTTTCACGAAATTTGGCATAGTTGATTATCCATCGCTATAATCTCTGAAGAAATTTGTCCGATCGGACTAATATAGTATATAGCTGTCATATAAATGGAAGGATCAATATCAAGTTAAAGGCATTTGTATACTACCTGTAAAGGGTATTTTAGCTTCGGTGCAGTTGAAGTTATTATTTTTTCTTGTTTATTTTTAAATTAAAAAAAAAAAAATAATAAACATTTTCATTTGTTTGAACTTACCACAATCAGTGCCTTTGCCGACCAATAGATGCACCAGAAGATTATGCTGCTCAGTGTGGCGAGAAATGCCATTACAGGGTTGTTAAATAAATTCTGTGCTCGCGCATTTTTTAGCCCATCATTGTAGTGTTGCTCGTCGCTATACTCATCGACACCCTCATTCTCGAATTCCATCAATTTGTTGCATTTTCGTCGCCTACTCATAACTGCTGCTTCACTAACTGACTGTGTTGGTTCGATGCAGTAGAATTTTAATTGCAGTTCCTATTGGTTAATTGAGTGGCTAGAAATAAAAGTTGAATTTTAAATTGAAATGTATGTAAAAATATCCCTCATAAGGGTAGGAGTTATTCGAATAATTAAGCGAATCCGGCAAGTAGTTGAGTTTGAGTGCCGCTAAATAATTAAGTGTTGTGAAATTTATCCCTTTAAGTGGTGAAAAGGTATTTTTAACTCATAATCACTTATTGACCTCACATATTTACATAAGTTAAGCGTTATTTTTCTTTAGTGTACTTGATAATGTGGAGAATGCTGTTCAACTACAATATTTACAATAAATATTTTTGTGATCATTTCAAATCAAGCTAAAATATTTATAATTATTTATGATATAATAATATTGGCGAAGTCGTAGATAATTTCGTCTATCATGGAACCAGTATTAACACCAACAACAATATCATTCACGAAATCCAACGCAGAATAACTCTTGCCCACAGGTGCTACTTCGAACTGAGTAGGCAATTGAGAAGTAAAGTCCTCTCTCGACAGACAAAAACCAAACTCAATAAGTCCCTCATTATTCCCATCCTGCAATGGTGAACGATGACGACATCTGTTGAGTTGATATTGGAAGTCTTCGAGAGAAAGGCTCTGCTGTAGATTTGTGGTCCTTTGTGGATTGGCAATGGCGAATATCGCATTCGATGGAACGATGAGCTGTACGAGTTATACGACGACATTGACATGGCTGGGTAATGTCGTCCGTATGGATGAAAACGCTCCAATTCTGACACCGAGAATGGTCTCTACTTCGTTGAAGAGATAAAGTTAGGAAGGACCTGGTTGCACTTACTACCTCGGATTGGTGTCAAATTGCGAAAAGAAGAAACGACTGACGTGCTGTTGTTAACTCGGCTATAACCGCGTAAGCGATGTCTACGCCCGTAAAGAAGAAGAAGAAAGTGGAGTTGTTCGAGATAGTAAGCATTCCAGCTGAACGTGTACATCATATCAGTCACGAATATTTGGCCCCCAGCGACTATTTTATGTACTCAGATCTTGAAAGAATGCTGCCTGGGAAGAAACTTTCACTAAATGAAGGGGTTATCGCCGAAACTGAGGCCTATTTTGAAGATAAATCGTACTACAAGGCATCGAAAAGTTGAAGGGTCGCTATAAGCAATGTATCACCCTTGAAGCGAACTATGTATGTTGAATAAAACACGAATTTTTATAAAAAATTGCGCGTCTGAAGAATGTCCATATTTTCCTATAGGTCCACAAAGTTGGCCTGCGCTGTGGTGATAATCTCCTTGGAAACAGAAAAAAAAGTTGCAGACACGTGCAGCTTGGTCCGCGGCAGAAATAGGCGCCGCCGTATTGTCACAAGGGACGGTCGCTGTTTTCTTAGCCAAATACGGCTGTGGTTTCTACAATTACGCATAGCGGATCCGCTCATAGGACGATGTACATCACACTTTTGGAGTACAAGAAAACGATTGCCATCATCTCTTCAGCCAATAGAAGAGTTTTCACCTTCTTCGGTACAGATACGAAGGGTGAAGTACTCTGTTTCGACTGTCTGCTGACAGTGTTGACAGTTGACAGTATTTGGCCTGCTGAAAATTTGTGTCCGCTCCGGTTACGTAGATCCGACTGTTGTGTGAACGGTTTCGATTGTTTTTTGGTCCACACAGTTTGTATCTTGGTCTCTGGTTTGAGTCGGTGGATTCACATTTCCTAAAGTTGTCCTTATACTCCATGGTAGTCGGTTCTGGGTTACTTCTGCTTGTTCATCAAAACCTGTAGTGAGTTCACGTTGAAACTCGTGAAACAAGTTTTTGAGGTTCATAATCGAAGGAAGACGATTACCGTATATAGCACCGATACTTTCTTTGATTCCACTACTCGATTTTAGTTCCAAAAACAATAATCGAATCAACCACCAATATCTGAGATGATCTCCACCTCAAAGCCTACCGTCGGTCAGCTTCTGACAACGCACTTGATGCAAATTAGAAGCGTAATTTCTAGGCGGTTGGCAAAAATCTCGCTTTGGAAGAAGTTTTTAATAAGAAATGCGACAAAATTTACGCAAAAACTACTAAATTCTCAAGCAAATGTTATTCCAGGAGATCAACTGCGATCGTCACAGTCATCCATCTCTTCACTTCTGTGAAAAATGAGGTAAAAACTGGTGAAAAAGTGTATCAGAAAGGAGTTTTAGCAAGCGTAGTTAAGCAATATGCCCTTCTTTGGTGAGCATTGGATCCCACAGCAAGATTCTGCCTTTTTCGTTTCCTCTTCATAACGTCCTGAACTTGTAACAAAACGTATGGCAGCAATAAGTATACGTCCATTTTATTACCTGCTGCCTAGCATAATTTCGTTAGCCGCTTTTGAAATTGAAACTAAATGACTTTGTCAAAGATAAACCGCAATTGTGGCTAAACAAGTTTTTTATGGTCTCAGTTTGAGGCTTTCAAGCTTTTTAGACGCACATGAATGCAGCAGCATAGAAACCTCTGTGCCAACAACCAAGTCAATTTGAGTGCACTTGACCGCACAATTGGCGTTTGGCATACGTAATAGCACCGCATATATACGAGTATGTGTACAATTTATATTTGTTGCATTTAGAACGGCAACACAACTTGAACCACAAGCAACATTTTCACAAATAAATTCCTTTCACATCTTCACCTTCGCACTTCTATTAACTAACCTCAGGTTTTTCTTTACGTCTAACGGTTTTAAGGCGCGCACTTGCTTACTGCTGGTATTTGCTGCGAATGTGTGTGTGTGTGTGTGTGTGCGTGCGTTCACTTTCAACTGAGCACTCGCACTGAATCGCAGCGCTGCGCTGTTGGCATTCTGCGGTTGCATGCATGCTTTGCATAGCATACATTTAGGCGCACATGCACAAGGCTTCAGCGCTTGTGTGGCGCTAACAGTTATAGAAATGCGCAAACACATACAAAAGCAAAGAGATTTGTGTGCTAAAAGCAGCGTGGGTGTATTTCCTTCCACACACACACACACACATACACAAAGACACTGTGTGGCATGCTGCATGCTTGCTTTGGCCTAGCGTTGACCATTGATTGCATTCAACTGCATACCCATTAAATTTTGCATAACCACACATACACACATACTCACATACCCACATATATGTACATATACATACATACGTGCATATGCTTCTGTGTGGGTGACTTAATTCATTTGTTGGCTTCGTCATATGTGTTTGATTTTCTATTTAAAGCTAAAAATACAAACACACACACACACGTGTATATGTATGTGTGTGCGCGCGCTCGCTCGGCGCATTTAGTTGCATTTTGTGGTTTTAAGTGAATTTTCATGTTTGCACAAATTGCATTCATGTTTTTGCATTTACAGTTAGCAAGTTGAGGTTAGATAACATAGTTGGCGCACAGTACATGCATGTGTGTGAATGTGTGTGTGTGTGTCTGCATTTAAAATAGTGTTCATAAGCATGTGAGAAAGCAAAAATACAATCTGTGGCAGCCGCTTGTAACCGACAAATATGGTGAATACAACAAACACACACACACACATGCAATGTGCTGTCTTTATGCGAGTATGTTTATGTGTATCCTTATCAAAATTCGCTGCAATTTAACACATTTAGATTCAAAAGTTATTAAGTGCTAAAATTTGCAGAGAATTTTGAAATAAAGGGAGCCTTGACGCAGTTCCTTCCTGTCCAATGCTTGCCTGCTTATGACTTTCCCGCCAGCCTTTAAAGTTCTGCCGTTGGAACCTTGCAATTTTGTAGCATATAGCAGTATGCAAGGCGTAAAGACTCATACATGGCATCCTTCACTACCGCAACTGTCAGATTATTTGTGGAAAGACTTATATCAATATGGAGAAATAAGCTCTTCTTTACTAATATTGCTGATCTTACCTTGTTAATTACGCTTTGGGTGTATGATGTATAGTTTTGTCCTTCAGCCCAGCGACCACGTTACTCGATGCAATCCATGGTACCTGAACTAAAGCCACGTCGTAGCCGCACTTCTCTAAATCGAGAAGAAGCAGCTCGGCAGAGGTGACCTGACTTTGTGGAGTTTCACTTGGAGTAACCTCAGCTCTTGGTTCTGCATCATCAGACTGTTGACTGGCTTCTTTCTCCACCTTCTGTAGGACAAGTGAAGTAGCCATGATCTCTTCTATGCTGAGATCCTTTTCTACTTCACTAGCCTCCAACGCGTGTTTGTTGCCGTCCGCGAGGTGGCACTTTTTGAGACCAAGGAACACGCCTCCAACGCCTCATGCCATCTTCCCGAACTTTACGTACAGAATATCCTCTGCCGCCTTATTGATATAGATATAGCTTTGGCCTACATCTTCGTTGATAAATATCGCCACACTTAACCTCCAGTTGGTAGTTGCCACGTCCGGCAGAGCTGTTTGGGGTTCCACCACGACAATTTGAAACCGATGGCATACTACTGCGGTCGACCACTCCAAGCTTCGCTTCTTCCGAACGCTTGGACGCGTTCTGACCCACCCTTGTAAGCCATCCTGCTCCATGAAATGATGGCATAGTTGCTCTAGGTTCGGCGTCCATTCTGGAGAAGTGGGAGAGCGGAGTTTCCACCGCTTCTGTGACATTTGTTCCTCTCTAACCCAAGCCAGCTGTTTCACCTTCTCTTCCTTAAGACCGGGCTTGTCCTCGAGACGGTTGCAAATTCCGAACGCCGTCTTGTATCTGGCTTTCGCTTTCAACCCCTCCTTGCCTGGCTTTTTCTAGACATAGGGGAGTAAAGAAGCTCTTCTACTGCGTTAGTGCTTACAGCTCTTTCTTGGTCCGAGTCTTCATGAACTGTGGCACATGTGTGTGTAAAGCTGGTTTGACAGTAGTACTAGAACCACCGCAACCTGCTCTCTTTGCAGTGGAGGTGTGGCCGCTGGCGACACAGCTCCTAAAGTTGCTGCGCCCACCGGTGGTAGCAGCCTCGTTTCCCACCGACGTTTGGGTTGATAACACCGTCCTCTTCGTTCCATCCTCCATGCTGAGTTTAAAAATCGGGGGTCTCTATTTCTACCGTTTTATACCTACCGCCAGATGCCTCATTAGCAATGGCCGTTCACTTACATACTTCTGAGGTAGCATGAAGAGCAGTTCAAAATAAAGGTATGATTGGGAAAATACGTCAGCTTTCGCTAGGATGCATGCAATGTAATGAGCCAGCTTGATATCATGACATTTTAAGCTCATTCCTCAGACGACAATCAGGCAGAGGATACAGCTAAGAGAATTTTTGCTGAGCGTTACATAAAGCTTAGTTAGAATTTGTGCATCAGTGGCTCAGAATAGAATCAGATTACAAAATATTTTCAAAATGGAGTTTTAATTGAAGTCCTAGTAAGTGTAATATTTATTTGTTTTGATACTTATGTTATCTCTTTAAGCCAAGATTAAATGCTCCAGCTTGAGAAACCCTGGTAGACATCTTCAAACCCATTAAAACATATGCTATACCTGTGCTTCGTTCGAACATTTTACCCTAGAATTTTTCCTTTTATCATTATGTTTTAATTATTTAGTTTTACTTAACATTTGTAATCTGTTCTCATCATGCCACATTTCCATAGCATATGTATTCAAAACTGAGCGACTGAGTGGTTGCTTGCTCCACCCTGACTTGTAGTTAAGTGATTGAAATGACGGTTCACCTGTTAAACGTACCAAATAACTAATACAAATGTTTGCAGTGCAATCAACGCCATCATCCGGTCGATAACTGTGTACACGGTGCTTTTACTTTCAGCGCTCACCGCTGATGCATTGCTTTTGAAGCGGAAATGGCATTGGTTCGCCGCAAGCCGCCTGCCGTCTGCTGCTCCATAACTTTCTTCAACCTTTCAACACATATTTGCGCACATTTGCTTGCTGACTTCAACTCGTCCTCCTCCTCGGCCGAACGCTGTTTAGTGGAACGAAACGAATCAAACAAATGAATTGAAAAAACGCTGGCAATTAGCTGCGAGAGCTCGAGTTTGAGCGTTGGTGGGACGTAGCTGACGTTGCAGCTAAATTGCTATTTGGCTGTGGCTGTTTTGATTTGTTGTGTTGTTGTGTTTTTCGCATTTTCTTTGGATCTTTGCAATTTCACCGCATTTTCCCTTTATTTTCTGGTATGTGGCTACTTTGGTTATTCGAAATTGCCATTCACTTTGCTGCGGTTAGTTGGACACTTTATCGCTTGTTTTTATGACTTGTTTGCTTGTTTTTATGATTTTGCATATTTTTTTTTTGTGTTTTTCCAAAAATTTTTTTTAACGCAAATTCGTTGTGGCCTATTTTTAGTGGCATTTTCACCTCAGCATGGGCGCTCTAATTGCCCCACTAAGCTTTTGTGTTGCGTGTGAAAAACCAACAATTAATACTTACTGTTGCATTTGTTTTTGTTTTGGCTTTTTTGTTTTTGTTGCTTGTTTAGGTTATTCGACGGTAATTTTCAATAGATTTGACCTAAAATAGGAAAGGGTTGAATTGAAATTTCCGTTCAGCAAAAGACTTTTTATTAATCCTGGCCATTTTCGCTTCAAGTAATGGCAATTACTGGGGAAAGAGGGAAATTTTCCAAGTTGGAATTGTAATGGGAAAAATTTCGATCGATTGTTTTCATTTGCAATTAATTGCCACATGCAAAACGATTCGAAATCAAAAAGTTCATTGATACTAATGGGGTCAGTTGGTTTCCAACTCGAGCAGTTGCAACTAATCAAAAACATAGACTTTGGCTAACGGTAATTGAAAATAGTATCCAGATTGATCTGGTAATGTATAATTACTAATACAGAGGCTTTGTAGACAGAAAAAGACACAGACCGAAATGAGTTAATGCTCAAAAATTCTATGTAAAAATGCGTGGGCTTACAGAAGGTTGCAAGACCGGAGCATAATCTTGTAAAACCCAAGGAGGTGATCTAATCACCGATGTCCAGAGCATACTTAAATTATGGAGGGAACTCTTCTCCAGCCTGCTGAATGGCAGTGAAATTACAACGCCAGCAGTAGGCGAACCCGATTCTCCAATCGATGACGATGGTGCAGACGTTCCATTGCCCAACCATGAAGAAGTTCGAATAGCGATAGGGGTAATGCTCAAAAATTCTAGGTAAAAATGCGCCGGCTTACAGAAGGTTTCAAGACTGGAGCATAATCTTGTAAAACCCAAGGAGGTGATCTTGTTACCGATGTCCAGAGCATACTTAAATTATGGAGGGAACTCTTCTCCAGCCTGCTGAATGGTAGTGAACGTACAATGCCAGGAGAAGGTGAACCCGATTCCCTAATCGATGACGATGGAGCAGACGTTCCATTGCCCGACCATGAAGAAGTTCGAAAAGCAATTACCCGCCTGAAGAACAAAAAAGCGACGGAGGCCGATGGATTACCGGCTAAGCATTCAAACACGGCGGCAAAGAACTGATAAGGAACACGCATCATCTTCCTCATAAAATATGGTCGGACGAAAGCATGCTCAACGATTGGAATTTAAGTGTGCTCTGCCAAATCCACAAAAAGGGACAACCCCACAATCTGCGCCAACTACCGTGGGATAAGCCTCCTTAACATCGCGTGCAAGGTTCTATCGAGCGTATTGTGTGAAATATTGAAGCTCACCGTCAATAAAATAATTGGACCTTATCAGTGTGGCTTTAGACCTGGAAAATCAACAACCGACCAGATATACACCACGGTCCAAGTTTTGGAAAAGACCCGGGAATGGAGAATCGATACACACCAACTCTTCGTCGATTTTAAAGCTGCTTTCGACAGCACAAAAAGCAGCTGCCGTTATGCCGCGATGTCTCTATTTGGTATCCCCGCAAAACTAACACGGCTGTGTAAACTGACCTTGAGCAACACCAAAAGCTCCGTCTGGATCGGGAAGGACCTCTCCAAGCCGTTCGATACCAACGAGAAAGGCGATTCCCTCTCGTGAGAAGGCAATCAAACTATCTCTCTCTCTCTCTCTCTCGAGGAACAAAGACCAAATTCTACAAGTCACTCATCATCCTCGTCTTGCTATATGGTGCAGAGGCATAGAAGATGACAACATCTGGATAATCGGGTTATGACATATGGTGTTAGAAAGACAAGATCTCGTACTACAAAATGTCCTCACACAGTTTTGTAATTACCTGACTCCGAGTTGTTTGACCACCTGTCAAAGAGAAGAGAGGAGAAAACAAGTTTTATTTCACATTGTTCTTCGATAAAGGCGAGAACGCAGTCATATCTTTTGGCTCTGATACTGCAACAGCCAAATACAATTTTGGATTCGTCGATTCCGTTTCGGTGAATTCGGTGTCAAAAGTGCTCCAGCCTCTGGGAGGCCAATTATTGAAATTAAATCCATTTCTGAATTGTATGTTTACTGGTTATGAAAAGTGTATGACTTATGCAAGCGAGATCGAATCGCAGTAAATCGACGCAAACGGCGGATCAACCAAAACTGTGAGCAGAACAGCATTGGATAGGGTCGCTCTGAATAAATGGATTAACTTTTACTATGTGGCAAGTCGCAAAGTCATCCTGGGTGAGATATTGGACGAGATTGCCAAGGTTGTTGTATGGTTGTCATCAGGAAACGTAATCGACATTGGTAAAATCATGTGCGGTCAAACGACGATAAAGACAGGAGCATGGCTAGGAAAGTCAAATGCGATGGAACGATCTACCAAGGGGCTAGGAGGGTCAACTGCGATGGAACGATCTACCAAAGTGCAAAACTGCAAATGTCATGTGTAAATCAATAGATCAGAAGTACACGAAGTTCCTACTGGCATTCAATAGAAGAAATTGTAGGAACACGGGCGGATGCTCACTGGTCACAGTTTAATAGTGGTACACGTTTGCCGAAAGATATGATTGTTCGAAAGGAAATGTTAAAAGCAAGGCATCAGGGATACAATGGAGTATGTTCCGCCTTGGTTATTCAACGCTTTAGGTATTTGGTGTTTCAACGGTATGAGACACTGAAAGAGGTGTCCTTGCTGGAGACACAGAGTCTCCGTGTTGAGATTAGAGACAGTTGTACAAAAAAAATGGCGCATCCTGGTGACATTGGTCCTGACTCTCCTGGTGGTCTGAAAAATCAAAAGAAATTCTTAAACAGTAAAAATGCTGTTATAGTCCGGGAACACGAAAAATTTTTTTTTAAATGGCGACTGCCTGAAAATAAAAATAATTTTTAAGCTTTTTTTTTGAAATTGCTGAATTTTTTTAAAATATTAAAAACAAAAATTTTGACACGATGCTGGTAGGAACGATAAAGGATTATATAAAGAAGGTTCACGCTTAGAACTACTATAGAATTTGAGATAATGGTACCGGTACCGTGTAGAAAAAAGTAGTTTCGAGAAAAAACCGTTTAAAGTTTAGGAGACAATTCTAGTGAACGCGGATGCCACCACACAAAATCGGCTGTACCTCCGAAAATAAGTCAAATTTTGAAAAATCTTTCTAAGGTCATATTTGTGAAAGTCGAAACTTTAAATATATGAAAAAAATCGATTTTTTTTTCAAAATTCTAGAGTAGAATACCCCCTTAATGATCGCGAAGAGAGAGCGATGCTTTTTATTATATTCTTTATTAAAATTCCTCATCAGAATATGAGATAATATATATAATGGTAGTTCTACTATCGGTATATTTTATACTCTGCTCGATTCAAAGCCCCATGTAGACTATTCTGTTGAGCAAAAACTTTGCACCGTTTTTACATCTCATTCATTAGTCGTTTGAGAAGTGCACGCCAAAGCTGCTCTTGAACGAGCGAGTTATACAGATAGAAAAATTCTGACTAACTTAAATTCTTCTATCTTTCTTTTATTATCATTCTACAAAGAAAAATTTAAAATTGCATTTAAATGTAGCCACCATTCAACTCTTCTATAGCCAGCTCTCCACATTTTCGAGCATCAGCTAACCTGCCGTCACATTATTCTCTTCCGGCTCAGTGATGCAAAAATAGCTAAAAAGATAGGCAAAGGCAATAAGAGAAATTGCTTTGCTAAAAACAATAAAAGTGCCAAGTATGTAACTAATATTTCGCTGAATATGCTGAAGCAGCCGTCGGCAATGCGAAAGAATGAACAAACCAACGAGCGAACGACTGAACGAGCGAAAGCTCTGGCAAATGTAAAAGAAAAGAATTTCGAATGCAATGACCACCAGAGAATGCGGTAGAATATGCAATGTGCCAAATATGCGCCATTTTACATGCGGAGTCGTGACGTAATTTTACAAATTAAATTGCGTAAATATTCGGCGCAGCAGACACATTGCAGCAATTAAGCGTCTATTCAACTTTACGCCATTTTTAAACTAACGAGACGCGCGTGAGGCAAATGGAAGCTAATAAAAGTAATGGAATGAGGAAAGGAGAGGCTGTAAGATTGCTAAGAAATGGTAAAGTTCGCTTGAAAGGATCAAGAATAACGGTTAAAAGCTTAGAATGTCTGCTTTCTTTATAAAATTTCAACTTATATTTCCAAAAACTCTTTTCAGCAGAGCTCTAGCTGTTTTAATTTGTTGAGCTCTAGATTCTTTATTGCAGTTGACTTGATTGACGTTTGGAGTTTCTTCTGTGCTTATGATTGTATGAAATATCGCAACAAAATTCGATATATTTGTAACGAAATAATTATATACTCATTGTTCGTTACTTAAGCTAAAAGCTCTCTTTATTAATGAGCTCGAAATCTCTCTTTCTATTCAACTACCAAACTCAGCTAGCATCTTCCAAGAAGAAGTACTAGGTATAGAGAGGGCCGGTGGTGCTTTATTCAATAATTACGGGAGGGAACAGAAGGCGACCATATACAGTAGGCCGGGTCGATTTGTGGGGAGGCAAAAAAATCGCCTATTGCTCTACGAAAAACATATTCTAGGGATCAAAATAAGATACTTTGCCGAAGGAACCATACCTCTGAAACGAATTCTGATGTCCCCCAATTTGGGTCGAACTTTTAGGTAGGGGCAAATTTTGAAAAATCCCACTTTGACCATTTAGAGTGCTCCAATCGAGTCCAAATGTATGACCGACCCCCACTAACTTTGGACGGCCGATCCACCCATGCCAGTGGCACACCCCCTAGAACTCCCCTGGCGGGTTCCCCATACAATCATTTCAAAAAATCACCATTTTTGGTGATTTACATGAAAAAATCAGTTAAATGTATTGTATTGTTTGGAGGTATTGTATGGGGAACCCCCCAGGGGAGTTCCAGGGGATGTGCCAATATATATTTATATTATATTATATGTGTATATTATACAGGGATGTTCAAAAAGGCTTTAAGCTCACTGACGTTTGAACTTCGCCTATTCTTAATTTGGGTTCCCGGCCACAGAAATATTTTCAGTATAGAAACAGACGAGTTAGCTTAACTAGGTGTCTTTTAAGATGAAGCGGGGTTAATACCATGTATGCTGGGAACCATCAAAGAGAGCTTTATACCCATTTTGAATAAATAGAACTGGGCAAATGAAAATCAATAACCAACGACAAGAGCACGAAGCAGATACGACTCAAATATAATAAGATTAGAAGCAAGGACTTGGTAAAGAGGTCTAGAAAATGTATTTTCAGACTTACAGCTGCTAAATGGGTCTGTTGTTACATTTGCCGCAGCTGGACTCTAAAAGGGAAAGCATAAGGTTTGAAAGAAAGCTTTCTGCTCCAGAAAAAAAATTAACACGTAAGGTTTTCAGATGATTTCAATATAAGCTTTCTACCCGAGAAAGTATACCCAAAATTAATTTTTATCGGCGTCCTAAAGTTAATTTTAGTTATTCCTCGGAGCTTACTATTGTAAAAATGTTATGTTTATGTAAAAATTTCTCATTAAATTCTTGCTAATTGAGTAGAGCTTTTAATTTAAAGGAACAATTAGATCATTTAAGCTTTATTGGATAGAAAGCTTTTTGAGTTTCGCAAACCGCAGCGTTAAAAAATTGATCTGTGTGTCAGATGGAGATTTCTTGGAGCTTATTATTGGATGAAGTCTATAGGGTGTGACCGCAGAGCTTTAATTTTTTCAAAGATGACAGTTTTTCATTGAAATCTTTGCTGCTACAGTAGAGCTTTTAAAATAGAGAAACTGTCAATTGATTTAAGTTTCTTTCGAAAGAAAGCTTTCTAGGTTCTCGATAACGCAGCATTAAAAAGTTAGTCTGTAAGTCAGAAGGAGATTCCTTGGTGCTTACTATTGGATGAAGTACATGCAGAGTGTTCATACACACAGTTTTTCATTGAGGTTTTTGCTGCTTGAGTAGAGCTTTTTAATAAGAGAAACTGCCAATTGATTTAAGTTTCTTTCGAAGGAAAGCTTTTTAGGTTCTCGATAACGCAGCTTTGAAAAGTTGGTCTGTTTGTCAGAAGGAGATTCCTTGGAGCTTATTATTAGATGAAATTTTAAAATAGTGGATCATATTTTAGTCTTCAATAATAACTATTTATTAGCTCGCTGGCACATTAATATATTACTGTTTCGTTAGAAAAAAATTATTATTTATTTATTATCGCTGATTATCCATTACGTTGATCATCATATTATATATTCGAGAAAGTATAGTTAGGCGCAATCTTTATTAGATGATTTGGGTAAAAGCTTTGAAATCTCAGTTTTCAGTAGGGGATCTTGTTTTAAACGTTCTGAAGTTGATTTCAAAGTACTTGTTTAGTCGATGGGACAACTAGTCGATATTTTCGGGGCATATTAACGAAGTGTGTAGATTTATAATATTTTTTTTTTATAAAGTTAACCGGGTTTCATTGGTATCCTTTTTATACCCTGAACGGAGTTTATTAAGTTTATCACGATGTTTGTAACACCCAGAAGGAAGCGTCGGAGACCCTATAAAGTATATATATAAATGATCAGTATGTCGAGCCGAGTCGATTTAGCCATGTCCGTCTGTCTGTATATATACGAACTAGTCCCTCAGTTTTTAAGATATCCTTTTGAAATTTTGCAAACGTCATTTTCTCTTCAAGAAGCTGCTCATTTGTCAGAACGGCCGATATCGGCACTAAAACATATAGCTGCCATATAAACTGAACGATTGGAATCAAGTTCTCATATGGAAAACTTTCGCATTTGACAATGTATCTTCACCAAATTTGGTATAGATTATTTTCTAGTGCAAAATATATTTTTTAAGGCAACAATGTAGTCTCCGAAGAAATTGTTCAGATCGGTTAACTATAACATATAGCTGCCATACAAACTGAACGATCGGAATCAAGTTCTTGTATGGACAACTTTCACATTTGACAAGATATATTCACGAAATTTGGTATATATTATTTTCTAAGGCAACAATGTAATCTCCAAAGAAATTGTTCAGATCGGTTAACTATAGCATATAGCTGCTATACAAACTTAGCGATCGGAATGAAGTTCTTGTATGAACAACTATCACATTTGACAAGATATATTCACGAAATTTGGTATAGATTATTTTCCAAGGCAACAATGTAATCTCCGAAGAAATTGTTCAGATCGGTTAACTATAACATATAGCTGCCATACAAACTGAACGATCGGAATCAAGTTCTTGTATGGACAACTTTCACATTTGACAAGATATATTCACGAAATTTGGTATATATTATTTTCTAAGGCAACAATGTAATCTCCGAAGAAATTGTTCAGATCGGTTAACTATAGTATATAGCTGCCATACAAACTGAGCGATCGGAATCAAGTTCTTGTATGGACAACTTTCACATTTGACAAGATATATTCACGAATTTTGGTATATAGTCATTTCAGTACTAAAATTGAGCGTTCAACATTTTTCAGAATTTTACTGGGGTTCTCTCACCTCACCATCTGCTTGCAAGTAAAAAAAAAAAAAGCTTTATCCATTTTAAACTTCATAAAAGTTGCAAACAATTTTAAACACACTGTTGTAATGAAATGCAAATGTCTGTTTGTAGAGAAAGACCTCATAAATTTTGTAAATGTCGTAATTTTTCAAAGTTACGCCGCAAAGTATGCATTAAAATCGCTTATCGCTAGGCAACGCGTCAGACGCGCCAACAACCCAAAGTGCAGCTGAACTTTTTGACCAAAGCACAGCATTAAACGTGAATTTTTCGAACATTAAAAAAAAAAATATGAGTCTATATGGTAGCAATAAGTTAATGCACTGTGTACAGATGTTGGCGTGTGTACGTGCATGTGCTATAAAAGTGGACAATGGCGCTAGTGAATTGCATTTTGTTTAAGTGCTACATTCGTTGACCGGCAAGTGGCAGCATTATAAACGCATATTTGCCACAATAAATTTCAGCAACTTTTTTGCAACTCACGCACACACTTACACACAGGCATATATGCAAGTTTGTTGGTGTATAAAAATCTTTGATTACACAACTGCGCCTGTGTTTCCACACACATACATATAGCTATGTATATTTATATGGGAATGTATGTGCGTGCGCATGGCTTCTGGTTAATATTAATGCACAAATTTGTGCGCTACGTTATCTTGCCTAATGAGACGGAAGTGTCCATTTTTATGGGCAATGAACGGTTAATGTGTCCATTGACTGGTCGCCAGCAATGTCCAGCGCTCGTAGTTTTATAGTATTTTCATAGTAGTGTACTCACATACACACACACGCGCTGATATCGCAGTTGTCTGCAGTTGTCGTTATTCATATAAGCTTATGCGCCTAAAAGTATGCATATAAGCCGTTGTATATTTATGTACCTGCCGACTGTAACTTGGCTGGTATTTACATTGGAATTTACCAGCAGCTAAACTTGTTTCTTTTTTCCACTAGTCAAATCTTTTTATTTGTGGCGCAACTATTTTTAGCTCACTTTTTGATATGCGAAACTGAATTCAGTTTTCCCCACCACTCCACTTTTTCCCCACTAGTGCGCGGCGCGTCTCCTGACAGTCGTGCGAATTGTTTCCAACTGAAAATACCGTAAATGATTTGCTGTATAACGGAAAAATTTCACTTATTCCGCTCATCATACATGCGTGCTCAGGTGGATTGCAGTAACGGACACTCGAAACTGTGTTTATGTGATGGCGATATGTGAACTTACATGGGGTTATAGAGTTACATACCTACCTTACAGGAAAAATCCTTTGTTCGAACTTGAATTGCTATACCTGGTTTTGGGTATTTGTAATGCTTTTGAGTTCTTCGGGCATTTTTGGGATCTTCTGATGATTTTGTATTCTTTTGGCATTTAGCTTCGTGACCTCCATTAAGGCGGTATTCTACTCTAGAATTTTTAAAAATTAGATTTTCTTTCACACATTTAAAGCTTAGACCCTTAAGAACATGTCCTCCAAAGGATTTTTAAAAATTAAAATTATTTTAAGAGTTACAGTTACTTTAGTGACGCAGTACCTAGCCTGGTAGGTAGGTAGACTCACTTTTATAAACGCGTTTTTCTCGAAACAACTTTTTTCCACACGGTACCGGCATTATCCAAGTTCTATACAACCGATTTACTTGAAATTTTGTGTGAACCTTCTTTATATAATCCTTTATCGTTCCTACCAGCATCGTGTCAAAACTTTTTGTTTTAAATATTTTAAAAAAATTCAGGAATTTCAAGCGTAAAAATGAGTTTTATTTTCAGGCACTCGCCATTTTTCAAAAAAATTTTTTCTTGTTCACGGACAGCATCCTTACTGTTTAAGAATTTCATTTGATTTTTTTTCAGTCTACCAGGAGAGTCAGGATCAATGTCCACCGTGCTGCCGTGCAAAAACCAAAATATAGTAATTTCCTTCCTTCCTTCGTATAGTATAAATCGTATTCTTATTTTAGGTTGGTCTGAAGATGATGTCTTGAATCGGGTAGTTTAAGACAGTGTTTGTGTGTATGTCGAAAGATTGCGCTAAAAATCGGGGTAGGCTTTACGAAAGTTATTACAAATATAGTAAATGTTGAAGATGTTTGGATAAGCCCTTCCAAATAATATCGGGTTACCAGTCGAACCAGCGGCCGCCGGTCTATTTCACCAGAGCAAACCCAGATTTTAAGTCAACCAAAGACTGTTAACTTTGCACCATATATCAGGATCCATGTAACAACACGACTTGCATCCCACGACACTGTTGATAGTCATAAGATAGCACCTGAGTAGCCAATTGAGACATAAATTCCTCTGTCGACGAAGAAAGACCAAACCCTATAAGTCACTCATCATCCCCGTCTTGCTATATGGTGCAGAGGCATGGACGATGACAACATCTGATGAGTCGGCATTATAACTTTTTGAGAGAAAGGTTCTGCGGAAGATTTATTGTCGAATATCGCGGTTGATGGAAGGATGAGCAGTTTGAGCTATAAGACGACATTGACGTAGTTCAGCGAATTAAGAAACAACGTCTAGGTCAAGTCTTCCGAATGGATGAAAACACTCCAGTTCTGAAAGTATTCGAGGCAATACCCGCTGGAGGAAGCAAAGGATGAGAAAGACCTACACTCCGTTGGAAAGATCAGGTGGTTAAGGACCTGGCTACATTTGGAATTTCTAATTGGCGCCGAACAGCAAAAAGGAGGTATGACTAGCGCGCTGTTGTCCCAAAAAGGGGAAGAAGGTCCATAAATTCCTACAGGGTACATGCTTATGCGACCCTATGCCCTTTCTATTCGTTGGTATCTGTGTATACATGAGGTTAATGTAGCGTTTTTCGGTTTGATATTCACATTTACTTTAATGATTAGCACGCTACAATGCACAAAAACAATTCTATCACTTACAAGTTCTGCATGTACTCGCACAGGAACGTTGCCTTATTAGGTAGGAGTAAGCACATGAGCTTAATAAGCGCATATTTTTCGTAATGTGGTTAGTGGGGGAAATATTTTATGGTAATTTCGGTTTGAAATTTCACTTTTAGTTATAACAGGAATTTGTTAGTTCAATTAGAAATTAAAAGTATGGGGTTTAACATGTAGTATAAATATTTGGTTTCGCAGAAATATATATATTCATCGAAATATGCTCACAAAGTCCTCCGCAACTCTGCAGTGCAATGTGGTTAATAAAGCAATTTCATTTATTTAAGAGTTCAGCATTAAATGCGCGATTTATTAGCAATAAACTTTTAAGCATTACGCCTTTTGCCCCTAAAATTATACTACAAAATTGCCAGAAACTATAATTAAAGCATATATAAGAGGGCTGTTGATTAAATCAGTGCTTTTTGAAAGAATAAATAATTGTTCCAATTTTTTTTTTAAAAAGTCTCTTTTTAATATATCACACTCGTAATTGCTAATAAGATATTATTATTAAAAATGTATGCTTAATTTTGCATAATTTTAATAATTTTGGAATGTGTTATTTAGAAAATAGAAAACGTCCGAAATATTGCTACCAAAGATCTACAATAACTTTTTGAAGTGGTCACTCAATAGCCATATTGGTATGAAATAAAAGCACTAAGGCTGTAAAACTCATTCAGCACTTTATTCAGCTAACATTACCATAGCTTTATTCAGATATAGTTATCAGACGTATTCAGCACTTATTCAGCCTAAGGTAATGATAGCTGAATAAAGTGCTGAACATGTCTGATAACTTGTACATCTGAATAAATTGGTGTATATTTAGGAAAATTTTAGCTGAATAAAGTGCTGAATATTGCTAATAACTTTTTGAGGACGGTGAAAGGAAAAAAATAGTGGTCCAGTATGACAAATCAGCCATCTAAGATCATAACTCTCATTCAGTTGTTATTCAGCTTATCATAATGATAGCTAAATTCCATTCGGTCGCCGCCTGCGTCGCCATCAGTGCGCAATGCTAGGTGCAACTTTAGCGAGTAGTACAAATCGTGCATACTGCTTACCACTAAGTATCGTTATCTATGGAAAGTTGCACCCTTCGGAAAAAATACATAAAAAACTGACAAAAACACAAAAGAACATTCTTTGCTAGGAGGAAATTTTCGTCCGATGAAGAGGTGATCGCCGAAACTGAGGAATATTTTGAAGCAAAGGAAAAAAGGTAAGATTTCTTAGCCTCCATACATGCGTTATAAAGGTTTTCGAACTTCTGACTGACTTTATACCGGCTAATATGTGAGTTTAAGTTTTGCTATCTTCTGAAGGTATTTTCCTTGCCTTGCTACCGCAAGTTGCAAGACTGTGAAATATTCGGTTACACCCGAACTCAGCCCTTCCTCACTTGTTTATTTTATTTTATTTTTACTATTTACTATTATTGAAATTTTCACCTGCTTATACATCAGTTCTCGTACGCACATATAATTACCATACTACTGTGCCCAAAAAATAAGGTGACTTTGTATTTATTTTAAAAATTCTTTATTTATTCTTCCAAATCAATTTCATCCCCTTCAAAGTAATCTCCTCCCGATGCAATGCACTTATGGTAACGGATTTTCCAATCTTCGAAACACTGGTTGTAGTCACTTTCCGGGATGTCCTTCAGTTCCGTCTTCGCTGCGGCTTGAATTTCCTCTATCGTATAAAAACGGTGTCCCCGGTGCGGTCTTTTGAGCTTGGTGAACAGCCAGAAGTCGCACGGCGCCAAATCAGGTGAATACGGTGATTGCGGAACGATATGGGTTGAGTTTTTGGCGAAATAATCACGAATTACGAGGACAGTATGGAATGGTGTATTATAGTGGTGTAAAAACCAAGAATTGTCTTTCCACAATTCCGGCCTTTTTAGGCGGATAGCGTTACGCAAACGACGCATAACGTTCAAATAATATTCCTTGTTGACTGTTTGACCGGTTGGAAAGAATTCATAATGCACAACACCACGATAATCGAAGAAAACAGTCAACATGACCTTGATTTTTGAGCGACTTTGGCGCGATTTTTTTGGTCTGCGCTCTCTTTTGGCACGATATTCGCTCGATTGATGGATTTTTTCGGAATCGTAGGCATAGATCCAAGTCTCATCGCCAGTTATAATGCATTTTATGACACCCTGTTAGTCGGAAAGCATCGTTTCACACATTTCAACGCGACGCCTTTTTTCCAAAAAATTCAATGTTTTCGGTACCAGTCGAGACTTGACGCGCTTGAGGCCCAAAACATCTTTCAAAATTGTATTGGCTGAGCCTTGCGATATGCCAACTTCATCAGCCAGGTCTCTAATTGTTAATCGACGGTTTTTCAACACCAAATCTTTGATTTGTTGAACGTGAGCTTCGTCGGTTGAGGTTGATGGTCGCCCTGGACGCTCTTCGTCTTCGACACGTTCACGGCCGCCTTGGAACTCACTATACTACTTGTAAACATTTTTTTTAGACATAGCCTCATCACCAAAGGCTTCCTCAACGTATCCGCAGCAGAAAATTGATTCCGTAAACAAAATTTAATGCAAATTTTTTTCTCAACAAATTACGACATCGCAAAAAACGAAAAACTCACTTTTAGCAGCTCACACAACGACACGTATCTCAAACACTAATGAATATTTTGACATGAAATTTTACAAAAATGTGATTGACAGTACTACCAACCTAAAAAATAAATACTTCGCCAAATCCTTCGACGTGCGCAGTTTAAATTCAAATGTCACCTTATTTTTTGGATACTGTAGTACAGCACACACCAAGCCATACCAATGGTGAATGGTGCAAAGTATGTGTGTGACCTTCAAATAAAGTAACCTAAAATAACCACATACAAGGGCTTAGGCACTTCCAAGCCAACTGTGAAAGTATACAAGTATTTGCAAGTACACATACATATGTATGTACAAATGTATGTGTATGTCGTGGCAGAGTGCACTCACAGGAGTGCGTTGCACACACGAGTATTTATTGTGCAACATGCAACAGTATAACGGCACGCCACGCGCCCACAGCAATACACTGCCATGAACATGCGGAAAAAAACTCACACTCACACATGCCACATATGTGTGTGCTGCGTTTTTGTGTGGGTGCGCGTATGTCATATAATGAACGCAGCACTCAACAGTCGCCAATGCAAAGTGCAAGTCAGAGCTGAAATGAAATGAAATCGCATGCAACGCAGCAAAACACTCAAACCCACACATTCACGCATACAAACCAACACCTGGCAAACGCATGAAATGCTTTGTAGTTGTAGTTGAATTTAGTTGTGGCGCATGTGGCATGCAACAGAATTCCATTAATGCGGCACGTGTGTGTGTTTGGTGCGGTCAGAGTGGCTGCAAGGTGTGGGCATGCCGCCCAAAGGCTGGAATGGATGAAAAGTGAAAGAGTGCAACGCTTGCTTATTGAGATATGCCTGTGTGGGTGTGTGTGTGGGAGTGGGTTCACTGTGTATATTAAGTGGTGTAAACAAATGTGCGCAAGCAACATTGCTTTCGTATGTGTGCGTGTCACTGTATTAGAAGTAAGTATTTGGTGCGGGCGACGCCACCGGCGCTGCCGACGTCTGTGACGCACAAAGAACTAGGGGCGCCGCAAAAGCAAAAGTACTGCAAATGTACTAAAATTCCGCTAAAGTAACTGTAAAGGATGCCATATACGCACTGCAAGTGTTGCCAACTACATATACACTTACTAGCACACGCACGGCCATATGTATTTATGCACACACCTCTGAGTTTACTTAGCGTCAACTTTTTCACCTGCAAATTTATTGTTGTTGTTGTAGTCGTATTTGTATTTGTTTTGTAAATTATGAAAATAATATCAATTGCTATTGTTGTTGTAGTGCGTTATGCATATATGTACTGCAACATTCCATTTTTCTGTAAATAACACGCAGTTTGTTGCTGGTAATGCACGGCGTATACGCAACCTCTGCTGCCAAATAGTCAGCTTCGTTCTATGCGCACGCATTGTAGCTGCCTGTAGGTGAAGGCAGCTGCTGCATTTTAAATATTTTAACACTCCACGCATACATAAGCAAATTTTTTTCTATGCAGCATTTGAGTGCATTGTTATTTATGCATGTGATTCCTTTCAGAGTACACTTATGTATGTACATATGTATATATGTATAACTCTTGGCGCCTGCAGGTGTGTCGATTTTAAGAAACCCAATTCATCGGCGTGGCTGTGTCAACTGTTGGCATGCTTCAACTGTCTAAATAAAATTTCAATATTATTAAAAGGAAAAAAAAATGTTAAAAAAATATTTTAAATAAAAATGTGAATATTGTTAAAAAAATATATATGAAAGAATAAAACAAAATTAAAAAATATTTTAAAAAAACTTAAAAATTAAAAAAAAATCTTCAAAATAAAAATGTTAATATTCTTAAAAGGTATTAAAAAAAATCTTCAAAAAATCCAAAAAAAAAAAAAATTAAATAAAATTAGAACAATATTCTGAAAAAAAAAAATTAGAAATTATATTAGTATACATGTGATTGATATAAATATAGTATGTGCAATATGCAGAAGTAAAATTTTTCGTTTTATCATATTAATTTGAGCAAATCTCCGAGCATCTTTGTGGCTGCATTTAAATATTTATTCTGTCAATTTCGTTTTTGTAGAGCTTTTAGTCGGTAATGTGTAAGTTATTAAAGGGTTAGGAATATTTTAGTAGAAGTTGCGGTTAACGCTGATGTTTCGCCTACAACTAAAATTTCATCTAATTGAATTTGACCTTATTAATTCTTCATGTTGAATAAACTTATATTTCTCCATTGCTCTTATTCGCACTCTCTTTCTCTCTCTCTCTGTGCATCTCTCTGAGTCTGTTTGCATCTCGATCTCTCCATCAGTATTCTGCTCTTCTCTCTTTATAACTTTCTCTAACTTTCATTCACCTGGTTTTGTTTTAGTTATCAAAGGATTGTCATATTCTCAAGATTTTTTCAGAATATTTTACATACAATGTTGTTCTCTGTCCTCCTTTATCTCGCATTCCTCTTATTCTCTCTATTTGTCGCTCAAGCTCTATGTCTGTCTATATCTTTAAAATTTTTCGCTTTTTCTTAGTCGTTATAATTACTTCTATATGTGTCTCTCTCTTCTTCTATCCTTTTCTCTCATTTTCTTTTTCTTCCTTCCCTCTCCTTATCTCTCTCTATTTTTGTCTGTATCTCTATCTCTATCTCTATCTCTATCTCTATCTCTATCTCTATCTCTATCTCTATCTCTATCTCTATCTTTATCTTTATCTTAAAAATTTTTATCTTTATCTTTATCTTTATCTTTATCTTTATCTTTATCTTTATCTTTATCTTTATCTTTATCTTTATCTTTATCTTTATCTTTATCTTTATCTTTATCTTTATCTTTATCTTTATCTTTATCTTTATCTTTATCTTTATCTTTATCTTTATCTTTATCTTTATCTTTATCTTTATCTTTATCTTTATCTTTATCTTTATCTTTATCTTTATCTTTATCTTTATCTTTATCTTTATCTTTATCTTTATCTTTATCTTTATCTTTATCTTTATCTTTATCTTTATCTTTATCTTTATCTTTATCTTTATCTTTATCTTTATCTTTATCTTTATCTTTATCTTTATCTTTATCTTTATCTTTATCTTTATCTTTATCTTTATCTTTATCTTTATCTTTATCTTTATCTTTATCTTTATCTTTATCTTTATCTTTATCTTTATCTTTATCTTTATCTTTATCTTTATCTTTATCTTTATCTTTATCTTTATCTTTATCTTTATCTTTATCTTTATCTTTATCTTTATCTTTATCTTTATCTTTATCTTTATCTTTATCTTTATCTTTATCTTTATCTTTATCTTTATCTTTATCTTTATCTTTATCTTTATCTTTATCTTTATCTTTATCTTTATCTTTATCTTTATCTTTATCTTTATCTTTATCTTTATCTTTATCTTTATCTTTATCTTTATCTTTATCTTTATCTTTATCTTTATCTTTATCTTTATCTTTATCTTTATCTTTATCTTTATCTTTATCTTTATCTTTATCTTTATCTTTATCTTTATCTTTATCTTTATCTTTATCTTTATCTTTATCTTTATCTTTATCTTTATCTTTATCTTTATCTTTATCTTTATCTTTATCTTTATCTTTATCTTGGAAAAAATCTGCAGCAGTTCAAACTTGCTTAAAAATTTTTCCCTAAAAATACTCTTTATATTATTTTGACCTCTGTTCTCTCACTGGAAATTAATATTTTCTCTATAAATTTTTGCATCAAACTTTTTGCAGCTTGTATATACATACTATACCAACCATACACATATTTACTGCATAGCTCTATTTACTTACAGTCTCGTGAAAAAACTCGAAAGTGTCAAGGTTGCATTCGTTTGTTGGTATGAAAAATTTATGAGAAATAGTCATGGCAATATTTATGGAAGATTGCGGTAGCTGTAGACGCTCACGTATGCATAAGCTGGTTTGTATGTGTGTGTGTGTGGTGTATGTACCTGCGTTTTGACCTTATGTTGTAGCCAAATAAGCCAAATTAAGCTGCTGACGGCTTTGATACGGTTTGAAAAATTACGCGACACTAATGAGCTGAGCCATGGCTGAAAGCCTGTATTCCTTACATACAAATATGTATGTGTTGTTACAAATTTAATGATATAATATCACTGCAGCTGTCACATTTTTTGTTTTACTTTTAAATGAGTTAGTTGAATTGAAAAGTTGTGGTAAATTAAATTTTCTTTTAAATAAGCGTGATACGCCTTAAATTAATGAATTTCATACTCATATAGCATGCTTTTAGGCGGTGATGAGAAATATTTTTATTGAAGTTTTGAGATTAATATGTTGTCTGGTTCTTTACTAACTAACTCAACTCTAGAAACACAAATGATTCTTAGTTAGACATTAGTGGTAAGATACAAGGCGTCATTAGGAACCAAAACAGCACTGAAAAGCTACAAAATGGTAGCATTCCAAAAAATTACTCTACTGAGTTCATGGAGACCGTTGAGCTGACCTATCCTGCAGAGATCTCTCCATCTTGGGAGTATTTTTCTTGGCATGACTACTACTAATAGACGCAGGGACGAGGAAACGGCTTATTAGCTGACAGAGACTTATCCGCTGTCCGGAAATCCCGCCAATTCATAAGCTGACAGGAAGAACAGCTGACTCTGGAATAAGTAGACTGATGAGGGCAAATATAGTGAAGTTAAGGAGAGCGCAGCTGAGGTCATCACTCAGTCTGATCAGTCGTCTTTCTCAAATAGTACTGCTCCCATGGTAATTGTGGAGCAGCTCGAGATGCCATGCTATTTAACCAAACATTGGACGGTCGAAAAAACCCTCTGCCCTAAGGTTCGAATTTCATCTGGTAACGTCAGAAATCAAAAGATGAAATTAGAGTTTAATTTCTACTATAAATTGAATATGATCGAAGTAAATTCATAGAAAATGTCACCTTTGTAGTCAGCACATCTTTGATAGACTGTAAATGCTTAAATCTATAAGGGTGTGGTGATCCGCACTTTAGGGTTTTGGAAATCACAATGGACTAGCGTGCAACGTGGTCCAAGTGGGATCTATGGTTACCTTCAATGCGGAGATCAGCCTTATGACCTTATCTTATCTAGTGTACCTCAGAGGGTAATAGCTTTACTAGTCTTTACTAGAAATTCCTTTACCTCTTCTGTATTGGCGTATATACTGCTTACGCGGTTATAGCCGATTTTACAACAGCGCGCCAGTCGTTCTACCAAAGGCTGTTTTCTTCATTTCATTGGTAGTGTTTTTTTACCTGGCAGGTCACAAATCCAGCTCACAACCCTCGACAGGCATGCTTCGAACTTCTCACCTTAGCTCGCCATCAAACGAATGCTTTTTGGCTACCCGGCGGATATTTGATTTAAGATCGCAAGTCGTGAGTGTGGCCATATGTAAAGGAATTATTTCTGGCCACTCCCAAGTCATTGGCGCTCAGAGAACTTTCCTAGCTTGCGTGAACTTCTAACCTGTGCTCTATCCTCCAACCGAAATTCACACAATTTACAACCACTAGAAATATTTGGAACATGTCAGTTCTAGCTTAAAACGGAGACATACTATAAATTGGGGAAAAGTTCGATTGATCTTTCATTAATATGTAAGCTATAAAATAATAATAAGGAAATATTTAAATCACTCATTTGCTCATATCTAGGAAACTTTAAACTCCAAATCGCAAGTATTTCGAGTCCAAACTAATAAAGTAAGTAAGTATATTTAATAATTTCTCCAGCAATAAAATCTATGTGTAAGCTTTCAAATGCTTACTCGAAAAGTTGAGTCTACAAAAATCTCAATAATCAAGCATTTGGTTTACTGGTGCGCATTAGTTCAGTTACAACACGTTTATACCCTTACAGTTTACCACTCACATGTGAGCGTTTTATAATTTTCTATGTGAGTGATTGCTTACATGTAAGCTGTCACGAGTTTTTCACGCATTTATGATTAAAAAATAAATAAATAAATATAACTGCATTATTTCGTTGCATTTCCGTTGCTACAAAGAAACTCCGTTTTTTCTCTAACTCAGCCGTGAACCTACAACTGCAACATATGCCAAGGCGCAGCTCCTACATGGCGCCTCTACATATGTGCACAAATACATACATACATTACGGTTATGTGTTATGCATGAATTATGATTTAATGCATAAACTATTCGCAAAGCAGCCATCATATGCAAAACTTAATACCCCGTTGTATTTATGATACATTTAATTTTTATTCTCACACACACCCAAATGTATGCTACACACTAGCACATGTGCGTTATGCTGTTTCCTTTATATACATATGGGTTAAATAAAAGGAAATTGTGCGGATATTACTTCATTATTTTTGGCTTTCAAGTGTCTACCTGCAACTACTTATTACATATGTTATGTAGCCGTAGCGATTTGCATACCTCTAGCCCCTAAAAGTATGCAATGAAATTAAAGTGTGCGGAAATTCGTGTAATCTTATGGGAAAATTGAATTAATGTAGCGTGAAAATGGAAGCGCTTGAATGCGTAAGGGAGAACAAATTAACAAAAAAAATAATTTTGTGTGTTTGAAGTAAAAATTTGAGATATGAATTAACCTATATATAAATAAATAATATAACGGCATACTTAAATTTCAATTATTTATTTAGTGTTATGCATTATTATGTGAAAGGGTTATGCAGCCAGTTGCTATAATTACTCGTGGGGGAAAATCTCAGCTGAAAGCTCTTGCATTTTTAATACGCCTGGGGTTTTATATATACATATCTACACATAAAAAGGTATCATCGCCTAAAATGCAAAACAACGTATCATCAAATAAATCGAAATTGAGTTTTTTATTGCTACGATTCATTACATCATATTCCATATAAATATGTAGCATTAAATTTTCTGCTTTTGCTCTCAGATATAACCAATGTATAACCATTTTATAACCAAAACTCAAATTTTGTTTCAAAATAAGTGGTTTCTATTACGAGGGCTGCTATATATATTTCTGTCCTAATAATGAAAATAGGAATATTTATCAACAAAAATGGTTTTATTGTTTTTCAAAATATTCTACATCAAGATTTATACACTTTTGCATGCGCTCAAACCAATTTTCGAAGCACTTTTTCCACTCCGCTTGAGACACCTCAAAAACTTGGTTTTTGAATGCTTCAACAGCATCTTCTGGCGACGAAAATCGTTGACCACGCATTATTTTCTTGATGTGTGGGTATAAGAAGTCATTGGGTGCCAAGTCAGGGCTGTACGGCGGATGACCCATCAATTCGACGTTTTGGCCGGTCAAAAAGGCGCTAGTTTGAGCCGATGTGTGAGAGCTCGCATTGTCATGGTGCACAATGATTCGTCTTCTCTTGTTCGTTTTTCGAATTTCTCCGAAGACTTCAGGCAAACAAATGGTGGTGTACCACTCATAATTGACCGTCCTACGTTGCTCAAGCGGAACAGTCGCCACATGATCAGTTTTGCCGAAGAAACAGGCGACCATTTGCTTCGAAGTACTTATTCTACGAACAACTTTCGTTGGATTTGGCTCGTCTTGGAAGACCCGCACGGTCGATCGCTGTTTTGTTTCGGGCTCATACGCATAGATCCATGATTTGCCACCTGTGACAGTCTTATAAACGTCTTTTGAAGCACCGCGATCGTATTTTTTCAGCATTTCTTCATACCAATCCACACGAGCCTTTTTTTGAGCGATTGTCAAATTGTGCGGGATCCAACGAGAACAAACCTTTTTTACGGCCAGATGTTCATGCAATATCGAATGTATGCTGGTGGGAGAAATGCATAGGCATGCCTCTATCTGAAGGTATATTACATGACGGTCTTGCATTATCAGTTCACGTACGGCATCGATATTTTCTGGCACAACGGCTGTTTTTGGACGACCTTCACGGAATTCGTTTTTGAGCGAGCGTCGGCCACGATTGAATTCGTTGTAACAGTTTTTCACAGTGCTATAGAATGGTGCTTCATAGCCATACAAAGATTTTAGTTCATCGATGCACTCTTGTCGTGATAATCCACGTCGAAAGTTGTGAAAAATGATCGCACGAAAATATTCACGAGTTAATTCCATTTTTTGGCCGAGATGAATTTTTTAATTCCCTGTAAATAAAACAATTCACGATTAAACGACAAAACGTTCTAAGTGATGTTATGCTAAAAAATGTCAAGCTTTCCAATGGAAATGTCAGATTGCACCTGACAACACTTAGTGTTGCCTAGGCCAGAAATATATATAGCAGGCCTCATATGGTGATCAGATTCGACGCTCTTACTGCAGTCGTTCCGTTCTAGCATTCGCTAATTATTGTTAGTTTTTAAACGATTTCTGGAAGGGCGACTGGGAATTGAAGAACGCCATCATGGAATTAATGTATAACTTTTAACTTCTTGAATAGGGGAAGAGACAAGACAGCATTACAATATCCAAACAAATTGCTTAAATCGGACTACTAGAGCATACCATGAAGCTGCCATGCAAAACAAACGATCAAAACCAAGTGCTTAAATATACATACGGAAAACTTTTTTAATTCGCAAGATATCCGTAAGAAATTTGACATCGGTTATTATCCAAGATCACGTCACTATAATCGAAAATTTTGCTCAGATAGGACCACTATAGCATTTAGCTGCCATATAAACTAATCGATCGAATTCAAAAAAAAAAAAAAAAATTTTTTTAGCCCTTTTTATGCTATAACAAATGCATCTACCGACGTAAACATTTTTTCTTACTTTATTTACTCAAACCTAAGGCAAAATCCTCTCTCTGTGGTTAGAGTTTATTACTAAGATTTCGACCTAATTAAATGCCTGGGTGTTTTGTTTCAGTTTCAAAACTCGGCTACGTAACTCCATCTCTGCTATAAATGTTGCTCGGTTAACTCGTTTCTTCATTTATACGTGTATTGGGCTTATTTTTTCTGCCTGCACACACACACACACACGCACACATATAAAAGCATACAAAAGAGTATATAAGAAATTGTGTGCACATGTACAGTTATTTCGCTCGTGTTAACTGAGCAAACAGACAATGAGTGTGGAAAAATTGCGTGCAATCTCGGCGTTAAATGAAATTAAGTGCTCTGCTGCAATCACACGTACACATAGGCATGCATGCACACACACACGAAAAAAGCAAGTACTTAAGTGCATGCATTACTAAAATATGCGTGTGTACTTATTTACAAACAATGTGTGTGTGTGTGAGTGTGTGCAAACAAGCGCTTAAAAATGGCGACACACGTTGTTGCCAGCTTCCTGCTCTTTCCGCCTACTCTTCCTTCGATTGGTGAATTGTGGTGCTGGCTGCCGTTGTAAACGGAAACGGAAATGAAATTTTCGCACAAGCACTCACACATATGCATACAGGCAAACGCAGAAACAAATAGACAAATAGGCATGCAGCAAAAGCGTGTTTAACTCACACATAACTAGCACACGCATACTTGTAAGCATGAAGAACTTGTGTCTACATTTATTAGTGTGTGTGTGTGTGTAATTCTGTGTATTGTGTGGTGTAAGCTGTGGCTTGGCGCAAAAGGCTACAACAGCGGCAAAGTAAAGCCGCCGAACAGCAAAGTATTGTGAGCGGCAAGAAGAAAGAAGACCTTACCCATACACATATACAAATATCTTCTCATATACACACATGCATGTGTATAGGTAAATAGCCACCGCAGCGAAAGTGCATGGAATTTCGTGGAAAACTTGCTTTTGCTGACACATAAATACGTAAGTGGCAGTTGTCAGCCAGGCAACTTGCAACAGGCAACAGCGCGCATACACACGCGCAACGAAGCGTGGCAGCCACAAGTTGCAAGAAATGTAAAAAGTCAACACACCATACAAGCACCACCGGAGTAAGAGCAGCCGCATATTAGCACGACGTACAGCTCGCTGTACTTAAATTTTAGTATCTGCACATACTTTATGCTGCTCATGAGCATGTGTATGTGCGTGTGGGACACGCTGTAAGTAGTTGCATTTGGCATGCTTTCAGGCGCAAGCATTTCTGCATAACTTCGCTTTCATTACTTGGCTGCATGTATTTTCGCCACGTTTTTAGATGTTGTTTACAACAACAGCAATATGACGAGGGTTTGCCATATCGTCTTCGTGCATAGTACCGTAATTAATGCAAGTGAGCATTGAAGGCGCAGCAAGTGACTTGCTGACGAGTTGATTGGCGCCACATTAGTATGCAAAGCGTGGAATTTTTGGGAAAAAATAAAGAAATCAGAAAAGTTGAGCGCTTATTTTTCTTTCTCAAGTTATACCTTAAAACTGATCTTAGTTATGTACACTGCGAGTATATCGTCATCTAAAATGCAGAATAACGCAACATCACTTTTATGTGACGATATACTATATACTTTTATTCATGCGTTAAGCGGTTTTCATCTTCTCACTGGCAGAAGTACAAATTTTCTCAAGCTTTGATACCTCTCTGCTCTCTGAGTTAATCTTTGCTAGTAAAAACGTCTTTCTAAATATTTGAATTAGTCAGGAAGCGTACTTTTTATTATATGGAAACCTAATTTAGTACCAATAAAAAATTTATAATTATTGTTTTATATTTCAACAAGTGTTTTGGTACCAAATGTAGATTTTAGAATGTTTTTGTATTTAATGTTTTCAAAAAAAAATCAAAAAATTAAAATTTATAATTATTGTTTTATATTTTAACAAGTGTTTTGGTACCAAATGTAGATTTTAGAATATTTTTGTATTTAATTTTTTCAAAAAAAAACCTGGTGGCAACTTCTTAAATTATTTTTATTATTTTTTTTCAGCAACGTATTTTCGAAACGAAACTTCATTATTATCAATATTTTTATTTTTTATTGTAATAAGTCATATCGGGTGGCAGCCTCAAAAATTAGTGTCTTTTCTTAAATTTCTATAACTATTAAAAATCAAATATTTAGGCAATATAACCAAAATAATTTTTGTTTCAAAAAAAGCGTGGTGGTAACTTCTTTAATTTTTATTATTATTATTTTATTTTTATTCTTCCTTAAATATTATTATTTTTTTTATTTTTATTTATTTTATTTTAACAATGTATTTTTAAACAAAACTACAAACATTTTTGTAAACATTTTTATTTTTTATGGTGATAAATCATATCGGGTGGCAACCTCAAAAGTTAGTTTCCTTTTTTTAAATTTCTATAACTATTAAAAATTTTAAAAATCAAATATCGAGGCAATATAACCAAAATAATTTTTGTTTCAAAAAAAGCGTGGTGGCAACTTCTTTAATTATTATTATTATTATTTTTATTTATTATTTTAAAAATGTATTTTTTAGACAAAACTGCAAATATTTTTGTTAACATTTTTATTTTTTATGGTGATAAATCATATCGGGTGGCAATCTCAAAATAATGCTTGTCTTCAACTTTTTATAACTTTTTTTTTTTAATTTTTATAAATCAAATATCCAGACAATATAATCAAGAAAATCGTTGTTTAAAAAGATCTGGTGGCAACTTTTTAAATAATTATTATTTCAATATTTTTTTTAATTTAACAACATACTCTTGAAACAAATTTTGAAATATTTTTATTTTTTATGGTGATAAATAAATAAATTGGGTGGCAACCTCAAAATAATACTAGTATTAATTTTTTTAAACTATTTCTTTAATTTTTATGCATTAAATTTTATTTTTTATCAAAACAGCTGGCAACACCTTAAATTATTTTGTTGTTTTTTGTTTTAACATTTTTTATTGGAACGCAACAAAACAGCAATAATTTTTTTGGAATATTTTTGTTTCATAATAATAAAAACGTTAAAGGCAAAACGGGTGGCAACTTCTAAAATTTGTGTGGTTGATAATACGTATTACATCCCTTATATCTATATTATTCATTATTACTTGTCGTCTGTTAAAGTTAAATGATTTTATAAAAATTTAATATATATGGCAACTCTGTTTTTTATTAAAATCTCATATGTGAAAAATTTCATGCTCTCTGCTTACTTGAAAATTTCTTTAAGTTGTTATTATTATTCTCAAATAAATATTTTTAAATTTAGATGGCAACCCCATTAAACAATAGTTGCACTAGTAAACTAACCTTCTAACTAACTTTCAATAATTGTGTTGTATTAATTTGTTGAATTGTTATTTAAATATGAACATTATTTTTAATTTATGTTGCAACCTCTTTCAAATCTTGTTGACTTACATGAGTTACAAAAATAAATATGTTGAAGTTTTGACGGTTAATGTAAGTTATAAATTGTAGAAAAAATTATAAATTTTAAATATAAAATCATGTAAAAAATAATATTTCTTATAAGTCCATGCTTTCATTCAAATTGTAACCAAATCTCAGATATATCATATCGAACTCAAAAACACCACAATAAATCTCTCTCTCTCTCTCTATCTCCACAGGCAATGAAAATAAAAACTATAGACAATTCACTGCATTATCCTAAGCTTCTAGGCATTTACTTAACCATTATCATATTTAATTGGCAATGCGAGTCACGTCTTTTGCACTCAAATCATTAGTGAACATAAATAAGTATTGGGGCGTAGGAAGAGAGTAAAGGGAAGAGAAAAAGCTGTCAAAAGGCAAACGAGAGCAATTTACACAAATCATCATAAAAATAGAAAACAAATATAAACAACACATTCTTTACAAATAACAACAACAAACACGTAACAAAAAACAACAACAAAGGTAATAGCAATGATATTACGGAAAGAAACTTTTACCCCCAAAAAAAAAAAACAACACAAGGCAAAAATAAGTGAACCAATGAAAGGTATAATCGAATAATTATCCGAACTGGGAAATGATATGCAGAACTATGTCGAAAGATGCGGTAGAGATTATATGCTAAAAATAGAACTACTAAGAAAAAATGCAGGGTTCTTCGGTTGGTAGAAAAGGATGTGGAAAGTCCATGGTATCTATGGTATATGATATTTTCAAGAGATTATGCCGTAGGGTAATCAAAAAATGTATTCTTGAGAGCAAACCACTGGCAATGCAGGGTCATTAGATTTGTAAAGAATCAACTCAAACCACTCACTCTAGCCCTTTGGAATATAAGAGTCAGTGTTACTGTGTTCTCTTTTTAGTATGATATACGAGATACTTAAACTTAGGCTGTTTAAGTAAAAACCCAAGGATATATCATTAGCTGCTCTGCACGAAGGCACCGATATGAACCGCAAAATTAACTCTGAAGCTTAAATATGTATGCTTTTATTATACCAGTTTTATTAAGGTCGTCAAGTCTACACTTTATTTTAAAATAAAATTGGTATCCAAAGCAGCAAGCGTTACCGAAAAAGTCAACCGACTTTTGTACCAAAAATTTATAGCATCTTAATGAAAGCCCCTTTAAATACACATAACCTATTAAAATGCCATATCGTTAAATAGCTACAATTTACACCGCCCATTTATACCTTTTAAAGTAGACCACTTTTCAATCTTTGCATAGCCACAGTGCCTCCCTTTGCACGCTTTTTTCTTTCGTTTTTCCTGGAACCTTTCTTTTTTGTTGCCACAGTCAGGTTTATGCGGCGGATTTTAATAGCTTTAGGCATCCATTTGCGGTGCCACACTGTGCTACCTCACGTACACACAACCCTTGTCAGCACCCGAGAGGTATTAGTTTGATTTATTATCGCCACTTTCAAATGCTTACCTCGGCTGCCCCCAAGCCATTCTTCTCCCACTGGCAAATTATAAAATTGCCATTGCTAGTTGGTACTGTGACAAACTTTATTTACCGCCATCAGCGTACAAAGACTCTCTCTCTCTCTCTCTCTCTCTCTGTGTCATGGTTGAGCGCCCGAAATATCCACAGAGTTTGGGTTCTTGTCTCGTTGTGCCTGTGTGTTTTCGGACTTTGTTTATGCAAACATTGTTTGGCGGCGCGTACGTGTTGCGTGACCAAAATTTCTGCTAATGACTAAAGCTAAATTGTTGAGTGGAATAAAATGAGCGCATTGGAGTTTTATTGTCTTCGTTGCAAATGAAGCTTTGTGCAAATTGCTTTGTGGGCGGAAAGTTTTGCGCCAACACTTTGTACTCATAATGTGGCTAGTTAATTTTGTATTGTTTGTATAATTTTGAATCCGAAATAGAGGTTTTTAGTTATAGAAGTGGTATTAAATATGGATGAATTTTTATTTTCGTTTATTGAATTTTTATTCGCGGGTTTCAATAATCACACATGAAATATGTACGTTGACCTAATGATAGGTCGATACTGGGTACCTTAGAATATAGAAGTAAATATTTCCTGCAAAATACTTCCAGTTTTACGTGGTTGAAACTCTTAAGAAAGGTTAAAAAGTTAAGACTAACTGACCTATAATTTTTATAGGCAGAAAGCGTAAAGACTAGATATAAGCTCCTGAAAAGATCGAAGGCAAGAGTTTTGTTTTAATTAAATGCTGTGGGTAGGACTATAATCTCCATGCTATATTTACACACGAAAAGCCTCCTTAATAACTGACTAAAGATAATAAGTCCGTAATCTAACTGACTCTCTCAATTTGAAAATACATTGCATAGTGTGAACCATTTTATACCACTTACGATATGATTTCGAGCAAGACTGTTGACAACAGACGCCATGAGGATGGCTATAGGTCGATGGTATGTTGCAAATACCACAGATGGCCTCAATAACTCATTGAAGATAGAAAGCCTGTAGTTTAATATGCTTTCTCAATTTGACAATTACGCTAAAACTTCGGATTATCCGACATAGGAGAGGATCTACTAGCTCTAAACACATTTTTATGACTGATTTTTTTGTTTTAAAATAATGCCTTCCAGCTGGCAGTCCTTGGCTGAATACAAATTTGTGTTCGCTTCAGAACATTCATTATTCGGTTGAAGAAAAATTTAAAATAAATAAGAATGCAATTCCTTTGAAGTTTTTTAGACATTTTCTCATTCAGCGTTTTATTCAGCTAAATAAGGCTGAAAGCCCAAAGTCGTGAAATATCTGATATACAAATACTTAATCAGTTAGTTGGCGGTCGAGCGGAGATAAAATTCAGTTATTTCAGAATATCTATCATCCTCCGGAAAGAAAACATAAAGCAATAAAAATTTTTAAGCTTTTTAGACTTAAACTTGATCTTTTTAGGAATTCAGCGCTTCATTCACCCATCACTCTTTTAAGCTGAATAAGTGCTATAAGCCAAAAGGCATGAAACACCTGATATAAGAAAAAACTCTATTAATTAGTTGTAGGTCAAGGGGAAAGTCGTATTCAGCTGCTGCTTCAATATATCCATAATTCGGTTGGCGAGAAAATTTAAATAAATATGAACCTCAGCAAGTCACGGCCATTCAAACACCACAATTCAAAGAATTAACGCGAAACTCATAAAACCTTTACTTAAGAAAAAGATGAACCAACAACATACTCAAAATTTTTGAATAGATTTGTCAAGGAAACTTATAGAAAAGGAAGTTTCTCTTAGCGCTGTTAGTTAGTTATCCGTAAATTTAATCGTTAGTGGCTTGTAGGAATGAAATACTTTTCATTTTTTACCGGTTTTTTGCCTGAAAAAGTACAGAAAACCAAAAGGCATGAAAACAAAGCATTTTGTGTTCTTTAACTTAGGAATTAAGCAAGTCACGGCTATCCAAACATCACTACATTCAAAGAATTACCGTGTAACTCAGAAGTCCCTTACGTAAGAAAGAGAAGTGCGATCAACGTACCTGAAGGTTTCGATTAGATTTGTCAATGAGATCTTAAGAAACTCATAAAAACAGAATTCTCTGTGATATAGGTTATATAACCGATAATTTAACCGTTAGGTGGCTTAGGTATACACATTCATAGTTAAAGCGTAAAATTAAAAATGTTATATTTGTCTTGCTAAAGTGTTAGTGAGAACTTTGCTTATTTTATAGAAAGCTTAACTGAGAGATGATAAAATAAGATGTTTTAAAATACAATGACGATGTTCAAAAAAGAAAATCCGCAGTAAAGTAAAGTAATCCAAAGTTAAAATTTGCTGAACTAAGAGCCCGGTACCGTCCGTTCCGTCTCGTTTTTTATAATATTTTTTTCTAACACAAGTCATTCATATTGCTTATATTTTTTTTGAGTAAATGAAAAAAATTTTATAACTTTTTAATTAAAAATGAAACATAATAGAGTCCTTTCAAATTTTGTTAATAACTTGTGTAGCATACATTTAGGCTCTGCCATTTCACCATGCATTTTAATTCTTCACAAAATCAGCTAATTGAAAATTTGTATACAAAAGAAGAACCGTATTTTTCAGAAGATGAAATCCCTGCTTGCAAAGCATATAATTTTTTATGCGCGCTATTTTCCACTTAGCTTTGAGAGAGTGAAATTCTGCTTCATAAAAGAAATTTATGTTGTAGATTAAACTATGCGTACACTTCATGAAATCTCTGGAAATTAATAATGTGCACATTGAAAACTTTACGTCAATACTTCGCAGTTTAAAACTCAAAACTTACAAACACAAGCATAGATACAAACACAAGTGATGGCGAAAAAGCGCAACTTGCACAATGCGCACTTTTCGCTGTTGAAAATGCACTAGCATTGTCTAGGTAAATAGTATAAGCGGAAGCCTGCCTGACATTGAAAAAGTTTATATATTTTGCTTTTGCTATGTTTTTTTTTTCTTAAAACGCCAAAGGCAGCAGTGCTCAAGGTTCGACGTTCAATATTGGAAACCGCAGATAAAAAGAAAGAGTAGGAAGTAGTTAAAAGAAACTTGGAAAGATTGCTTTAACTGCATATAATGGGTAGGGCGGAAATATAAGCAGGAATTGAAGTTCACCAGAAGAAGCTCTCGGAAGTGTTGGTCGCTTGAGGATTTTTCACATTGATATTATTGGTTTCCAAGTTGATTTTTTTCCAAAATTTATGCTTTGAGAAACATTTAGGTTGTATTCTTTGCTTTCAAGGGCTTGAGAAGGTCAAAAATATGGATTCTTATGATATTTGCTTTACCAAAAAATTCTTATTTGTTATAAGACTAGACTTACGGTTTGGTAGAAATTTCTTCATCCGTCATCGACTCAAAATGAAGCCTAAGGTAATTACTTGGAAACATCGGTTAGTTGGTGCCTGCTTACTTGTCAGCTAATGATATCAGTGCACAACTTCATAATAAATATTTTTAGATAGTTCCAAAAGTAACCGATTAAATAACCAATAGCATTTATTTTGAATTCTCATTTCTGTATTGAAGAGATTTTCTTCAAAAATAGTATACGTTGCTGCTGACAGTATTTACTCAATACTATCATGTCTTAATGGGCTTCAGTACTCATATTCACACAATTTATACCAATAATACAACTCTAATGTTCTGAAAGGCCCCCAACAGTTCTACAGTCGGCGCAGTTTATTAACCCGAACTCAAAAATGTAACCATAAATAACCAAATTAACGATCAGCACCATTTAAGTGCTATTCCCGCCGACAAAGTTATCTTTCGCTTGGCTGTAATTGGTTATCAAACTTTCCGGACAGCCCAATATATGTTCTCAAGCAAAGTAATACATTTAATATTTCATGCACAGCACCTGCTTGGACGTTTAGGCCACTTCCCGTCGATGCGATGATAAAAAGGTGGCATAAGTTTTTGGCAGCTGGTGTTAAACTTGTGGTTCAAGTGCATTTCCTGGCGCTAAACTTTGCGGTTAGTCGGCACGGCAGGTGACTGGCAGCACTACCATGTGGACATATGTCGGTTGCGGTGGCACTTGCTGTTTAGAATATTTGTTTTTACTTGCGCCAGCGTATAGCTACACGTTAGGGAGTCACTGTAGCAACTTCTTTTTCACTCCACAGCTTACTCAATGTCTTTACGTGCGAAATGCTGAACTTCAGCGCGTATAAATCGTAATGTGCGCCAATGGGTGCCTTCTGTGCTTGTTGCAGCAGCGGTAAGGCATTGAACGGCAAGCAGCCAGCTGCACATAAACGCAGCCAAAAATATCGAAGAGAAAAATATGAGCTTGGAGAATAGTGAAAATTTTGTAGAAAAAAATCAGAGTTTCGACATTCTTTTGAGCGTAAAAGTTTCACTACCCTGTGGAGTTGCAGAAAGTTCATGCAACCTGCCGTAAAGTTATGCGCTTTTCTAGTTAAAGTTGCCACATTTCGTTGCACGTGCAGAAATGCGTGAGAAAAAAAAAATGGCTTTACTCAAATATTTTGCGTAAAATTATAAATTTTTTATATGAAAATTTTGTAGCACAATATTTTAATTTTACACAATCATTTTACAGCTAAGCTTTGTCTTGCTCATATCTGCTCTCGTTACAGCGCCGGGCTATTCACGCACACTTTGCAAATGTGCCGCGTGGCGTATGAGTAACTTTTTACCACTGTTTTAAGTTCTGAAAGCAATTTCTTGTGCGTAACGCTGTGCTTGCATATTATGCTAAGAAATTAGTTGCTTGCTTTAATTTTTTTTTGTATGAGGATTCTGAGAATTAATTAACGGTGCTCTTCTGGTATTCAGTGCTTATATTGTATACTGGATATGATAAAGGCTTTATTAATCCTTTGAAAAACTTTATCTTTTGATCTCTAATTTCAGTTCTATGTTATGTTTAGCTATTAATGAAGGTCATAAAGTTGTGCGTTATTTTTTTTTTTTTTTTGAAGAATGTTTACAACTAAGCTCTTTGGTTTGATATTTTTTCTATGATTTCCTTCTCAATGTTAGCAACTATATTCACGCAGTTTTTTAATGTAAATTCAATTTTATTCTAAAGAATGTTTACAAATGAATTGTTCGTAGTATTGCCCATCGCTTGTCACAACGTTTTCCATCTTTCTAAGAAAAATCGGATAATATTACAGTAAAACTGTTCACAGAACCAATATCATACGTAATTAATGCTTTATTGCAAATTTTAGCCCTGGATTGTGTCCTAGGTAAGCAAGGTCTGCATAGTCGTTTTACCTTCTGCTAATCGACTTTTGGTCACAAGTAGTTGAAGTTTCCTCTAGTTGACATTAAACTAAAAGGGCAATTGAAAAGTCCGAGACTAGTAACGGGTGGGCCATCTAACGTTTTAAATTTGAATTATCTATATTTCGACATTGGAAACGTCAAATACCATTCGGAAAAGGTCAGATATTCAGTAAAAAGTCTAAAATTTACGAAATGGGTCGCTATTTACTAGAAGAAAACTGGGAAATATTGAAAACTTTTTTCCAAAGTGGTGAGTCAAGTGGATGGTCAATTTTGCCGAAAAATCATCTTTTCGGACGAGGCTCATTTCCACCTCGATGGTTACGTTAACAAGCATAATTGTCGCATTTGGGGCACAGAAAACCTGCACGTAATCGTCGAGAAGACAATGCACCTAGCACGAATCACTGTATGGTGCGGATTTTGGTCTGATGGAATTATCGGCCCATTTTTCTTCGAAAATAAAGAAGGAATCGCCGTAACCATCAACGGTGAGCGGTAACGCGCAATGTTAACCGAATTTTTCTTCAAGCAAATTGAAAAAGAAGACTTGGACAACAGGATGGCGCTACGTGCCAAACAGCAAACGCTACACTCAATATTTTACGCCCTACTTTCGAAAATCGCATAATCAGCAAAAGAGATGATGTGAGTTTTCCTCTCAGAAGCTGTGATTTAACGCCGTTGGACTATTTTCTGTGGAGAGCTGTTAAAGATAAATGTTACGCCAAACATCCAGAAACAATTCAAGATCTAAAGTAACGGGTGATTTTTTTGAGGTTAGGATTTTCATGCAGTAGTATTTGACAGATCACGTGGGATGTCAGACATGGTGTCAAAGAGAAAGATGCTCAGTATGCTTTGACATTTCATCATGAATAGACTTACTAACGAGCAACGCTTGCAAATCATTGAATTTTATTACCAAAATCAGTGTTCGGTTCGAAATGTGTTTCGCGTCCGTGTCCGATGAGCGATGAGGCTCATTTCTGGTTGAATGGCTACGTAAATAAGCAAAATTGCCGCATTTGGGGTGAAGAGCAACCAGAAGCCGTTCAAGAACTGCCCATGCATCCCGAAAAATGCACTGTTTGGTGTGGTTTGTACGCTGGTGGAATCATTGGACCGTATTTTTTCAAAGATGCTGTTGGACGCAACGTTACGGTGAATGGCGATCGCTATCGGTTGATGCTAACAAACTTTTTGTTGCCAAAAATGGAAGAACTGAACTTGGTTGACATGTGGTTTCAACAAGATGGCGCTACATGCCACACAGCTCGCGATTCTATGGCCATTTTGAGGGAAAACTTCGGACAACAATTCATCTCAAGAAATGGACCCGTAAGTTGGCCACCAAGATCATGCGATTTAACGCCTTTAGACTATTTTTTGTGGGGCTACGTCAAGTCTAAAGTCTACAGAAATAAGCCAGCAACTATTCCAGCTTTGGAAGACAACATTTCCGAAGAAATTCGGGCTATTCCGGCCGAAATGCTCGAAAAAGTTGCCCAAAATTGGACTTTCCGAATGGACCACCTAAGACGCAGCCGCGGTCAACATTTAAATGAAATTATCTTCAAAAAGTAAATGTCATGAACCAATCTAACGTTTCAAATAAAGAACCGATGAGATTTTGCAAATTTTATGCGTTTTTTTTTTTAAAAAAGTTATCAAGCTCTTAAAAAATCACCCTTTATGAGATTCAAGCTGCTGTGGCTGCCATTAGGCTTGAAACCATCGAGAAAGTACTCCAAAATTTGGTGGATCGGATAAGCTAGTAAACTCAGCTGTTGTGGTCATTCGTCCGAAACTGTTTTCCACAAAAAAATTTCATAAAACAGCCTTTTGAATAAGTATTTGACCTTTGAAAAATATCAAGCCGTTTTTTTATTGACTTTTTAAATTTAAAATTTTATATGGCCCACCCTATAGTTCACTGCAAGGGTGGTGCATTGTTTATAACGACCGTACAACTTTTCGCTACCATTTTTGTTCTTTGCTTCAAAATTGGCCTCAGTTTCGGCAATCAACTTTTTATTGGACGAAAACCTCTTCCCAACAAAGAATGCTCTTTTGAGGTATGAGAGCAGAAAGTACCCGCTGTCGGCCAGAGTTGGAGAATAGAGTAAATGTGGAAGCAATTCGAAGGCCAAACCCATTGGTTTTTACTATCATTTTGATTAATGTGTGACACTGTCATTGTCTAAAACATCATTTTTTTTTTTTTGTAAATGCGGTCTTTTTCGACGATTTCGCCCTTCAAACGGTCTAACAGAGCTATGTAATAGGCGCTGTTGATGTTTCTTCGTTTTTCAAGATAGTCAATAAAAATTATTCCATGTTTCTCGGAAGTGAAGTGTTAGAGGGTTGCGAGTTTTTGATATTGATATTATCGATTTCCAAGGCGAATTTTTTCCAACACTTATGTTTTGAGAAACATTTAGGTTGTATTCTTTAAGATTTCAGAAGGTAAACAAACATGATGTCGTACAATATTTCATTTACCAAGAAATTCTAATTTGCTATAAGACTTAATGTGTGGGAGAAATTTTTCATACTCGTATGTCATCGATTGAAAAGTATGCCTAAGATAATTCCTTGGAAATGGAGCCATGTGTTCATGCAAGTGAAGAAAGTCAATAAAAATTATTCCATGTGCCTCCCAAAATACAGACGCCGTAACCTTGTCAGCCATCTTTTTCCACGCTTTGGAGCGAGTTCATCGTGTGCAGTTCACTCGGAATGTATTGATTGAACCATGTTTCCTCCATGGTCACATATCGATGCAAAATCTCGTTTGAACATCTTTAAACACTGCTCAGAATCATCAACTAGTCAATGTGAGCTCGCGTCGTCCCGACTTTTCCCATACACAAATATTTATTCACAATATATTCAATATGTTGCTTTGATATCTTTCGAATCTCAGCTTTCTTGAACAACTTCACATTCTTCTTAATTGGCGTTGGCACTGCTTACGCAATTATAGCCAACTTCAGTAATAACATCTTTTTAGCGTCCACTGCACTCACTACGTTCACCGTCTTCATTGCTCAGTTCAGCACGTCTACCATAAACTTAGCATAAGAAATTCCTGCTGGTTGATTTTCCTGGGGCAGTGTCCAGAAACTAATTAAAAATACGATAATGATACTCGATAAGTTCAATGTAGTCAGAGCGATGAGATAAAAAAAGTTTGAACATATAACGAATGCTTTTGGCAGGTTAGATTAATGGATAAATCGCCTGAAGGAAAAACGGTGACATTTCGAAGTTAAGTTAATATTGGACTTGACTTGACTTGGATGAGAACTGTACCGGGATTTAAGATCCAACGAAACACCTAGTTCCAGCATATTAATTAAATCCAATGTACTGCTGATTGCTATTGAGGCGATGTGTTTCCTATTTCGACACATGGATCCAAGGGTTTTTAGCCTGCTCCTACAGACTGCCGTACACTCAATTAGTCTGGAGTTTCAGGCTCCATGTCCCAGAAACCGGCAATTTGCGCAAGTAGCTAGGCTCATGTTGTATAAGTGAGCTAACAATGGCCAGTGTAGAAAGCCACAAATGGCCTGAGTTTGTCCCTTTGGAAGTTGATTACATATATAAATCTTTAAAGGTTGTAACCAACCATTAGTAATTTGGCATGGCGCATGCCTTAGAGTTGTTCCCAATACCCCTTATTTCATCCTTGCGAATCTCTAAATAATGAAGACTGCTCCAAGTACAAAATATGCAGGATTTTTTGTTTTCATTTTTATGGCTTAGAAAAATTTCGAGCACAAATTTGAATTGGAGAAAAATTAAAATAGACTTCTTTTATTTTGAGGTTAATTTCTGAATTCGAAGGTTAAACCTTAAAGTATGATTAAAAATATTTCAAATACGTTCATGGTCAACAAATGAAAAATAGTTTTTTATAGAAAGGGGAAGTATTGAAAGCCGGAGAGCGGAACTTTAATACGCTAAACCAACTTACCCCCCAATTCATATCTCTCCCACAGAACCACCGAATTAAGTATTATTTCATTGGACAGAGAAAGACTTTAAGTCTCATCTATAATACGGACTCACTGATGCCTTTTATACTGTATATGGCTTAGTTCTGTCATAATTAGAGTTGACGCTTCGCTGACAGCTTTCTATGTACCAGAGGACTGACACATGAGTGCAGTCAAATTTTTAACCGAAAAACTACCGCTAAGTGAGGTATCTAACTTTTTTCGTGCATTTGAGAAACGGGAGCATTGAGTCCTCTATGCTCTCTATATACGTTGGAAAGTATGGACTAAGGTCGTAATAGAATCGGAACAGATAGAAGCATTGTCCTTCATACCGTTTCTCTCCTTTTTTGTACGGCTATAGACGACTCTGATAGCTGATCCAATCAAACCACATAGCAAACCATTGGTGCAGACCATTTATGCTATCATTGCAATTGAAGCGTAAGTCATCCAGACGTTTAGAAACTGCTATCCTATGAGTTCATCCGCATATGCGATGTTAGTAACGTTTTTTGGTTGATGTATTATTAAGATTTTTCCATCAATCCGAAAACCTATAAATATACATATGTATATAAACTTATGTTAAATAGTAGTCCCATCGCAAATGCGAAGCCGTATTAAGAGTATCACATTCCCGGCTTAAATACGAGCGATTTAAAGCTCAGTTGAGTTGAAAATGAATGTGACTAGTGTGAGTGAACTAATAGTGAGAAGCTCTTACATTTAATGAAAGACACTTTCATAGAAGTTGTCAGGGTTGCGCTAAACATACGACACTTCGAAGTTGCCGCGGCAACGCGCTTATTTGCCGAGGACACTGCTTCTTAGTCTCTACATCTCTATGAGTCAGTATGTCCTCCACAAGTAAGCGGGTTATACATGTGTGTGTGTTTATATGCGGCGCGCACGATGTGTTATCTAAATTTTTGCAACACCTCCTCCCAAACGTCTCACAAGTAAGTACAACGTCAACATTTCCGACGCTCCTGTCAGCCGCTGTCAGCGCCGCCAGCATGACATTTCCTACAACGCACAGCGCGGGTCAGCACTCGACTTCCGGGTTTTCTACTACGTTGATTTTTTGTCGCCGCACACAAGCTGACTTACGATAAGAGCAGGTGTGCGGCGAATTGCAGGCGCTAGAAATGTGAGATTAGCTGATCTGCGGCCACACTTGACTATGTGGTTGTGTGCGGCTGAGCATTGCGCTAAATTATATTACTTGGTTTTTATTATAATTTCTTTTTCATTTATTCACTTTGTGCTGCAGTGCGCGCGGTAAGTGACGTTAGTTAATTCCCTGCTAATTAAGTTCAAAAAGAAGTATACTTGCAGGCGTTGTGCAGGTGTGCTATTTATTTTAGTATTTTGTTTGAGTGTGTGTGTATGCGCGCTGGTCAACAGCAAGCCAGCGCATTACTTTCGTAATAGTGTGCGTAACGCGCGTGTAGTTAAGCGTCACGCCGCGCTCGATTTTTGCTCACTTCTCGTCGCGCTGCAGCGCGCTACATGTTCTAGTCCCCTAACTGTAACGCGCATTGCTCGAGGTGTGCTCTCTTCATTGTATTCTTGTATTCTATACATGTTGTGCTGCTAATCTGCTTGTACGCCCGCATCGTTGACCCTTTAGTGCGCGTCCTACGCAACGCGCTTTCATTTTCACTCGCCCTCCTTAGCGCTTCCGCGCGCACTGAAGCGTATACGGCACTAATTTGCAGAAATAAAATTGAAACAAGCATAAAAGTCATGCAATTTTTTTTATTTTGCCTCGGCGCGCCCTTCTGCTTATCGCGCTGTCCACTGTTATTTGACTGGCGAAAGTTTACGGCGAGCTTTGTCAACCAGCGCGACCACGAGTTGTTTTTCTTGTTTTGAACACGCGCTCGCGTGCGAATCTCATTGTTTCGCTTGCTTGTTTGTTTGTTGTACTGCTTTTTCTAACTGCCGCGCTGCTTAGTGAATTAAATAGTTGCTTGCGTTGTTGTTGTTTTGTTTGATTTTTTGTTGCAACTAAGTTTTTTGTGCTGTCAGCGCTGCCGCGCTTCCATTTATACACGCTTTTGTTGCATTTTTTTCTTAACTTTTTTTTGTTAATTTTTCTTTGTTTCCTTCTGCTGCGCGCTGTCCTTTTGTTGGTCGGATTATTTGTGTCATCGCGTTGACATGCGCTCATTTACACAGTTGCCACGCCAACGCACGCTCAAATTAGTTGTGCTTTAGCTTTAAAATCGTCGCTATGCAACCCCGTTTCGTCGCCTGCTTGTAGGCTAATGTGTTGGCGCACAGAAAAAAATATAAATGGTTTTTCCAAAAGTTTCAGTTTTCACTGGACCGTAGTTGAAGTATGCTGCTGTCATGGTGTTTAAGTCTTTAATCTGATAATTTGTTTAATTGTGCGCAGATGAGCGATGTGCGATAAAAAAGTCACAAACAGTTTGTTGTTGTTGTTGTACTCTTTATTGTTGCCTTTGAAGGGTAAATGCTAAAAAAGTTTACTTTGCAAATAAATCTTTTAAGCGGTGGAGAGGGAAGAACTCCGTATTGAATTGAGAGTCTAACGGTATGGGATTCTTATGGAGGCAGAAATGTAGAGGGAACGCTGTGGTTTGACAAAGAAAAATAAAGTTTATAGTTTCACAGGCAAGACAATATCTCTTGCATCAGAATACATCAAAGAGAATAGAGATGGTTAATCAAGCGCAACATCAGTTAGAGCAGAGAATAGTATTAACTGTTAGATGATCTTGATTTTCACTATTATTAATTTCATTATAAACTTCAACATTCTCTATTCTGTTATATAGGCATGTATGTATCTTCAGTTCAGCAAGAAAGTGGAGCCTTCGCTCATCCTGCCGTTGTTCGCTGATTTAAGTGTTCTAAGGCTCACACGATAGGTATGAAGTGGTGTTTGGTTATGAGGAAGTAAAATATGAGAAACAAAAGCAAGAAGTAGGTAGGTGTTACATTGATCTTGAGCACTAGTGTGTGGAATTGGAAGCAGTCATCTAATCCATCGTCCTCTGCCGCTGGATCCATGGACCACACGTACTGCTCAATAACTAGAACATGTGTGATTGCGAGATCCTTCTGAACCCAAGTGAAACATAAGAAGCCCTCAGAAGCCTTCAGAGGCCTCACACGTTGCAGCAAAATATCTTATCGAATGTTTTCTGTCAAAGCTGAATGTTAGAATAATCCAGCTTTTACTCTACTGAGTTTGAAATATTTCAGTACACCCATATTTAGCGAACTTAGTGAGGCGGTTGGAATTGATATTTTCGCTCAGCTCAAAAAGTTTTCTCGACCTCTGAGGTTTTGGAGATACATTTTCAGGGGGAGGGTCAACACTACCATACTGCTTTGTCAAATCACGGCATGGGTGCGCTTGGTTTGGTGTCCATTATCGAGAAAAGGACTTTTAATAGATTCATTTCCACAAGTTTTCATTACTTCTGCGGGTTATTGAGGTCTATGGGCGCGACGGTCAAATGCTTGTTCGCAATCTTATTGGCTGCCGCCGCTGCCTTGGACGTTATCGCTTTCTCGTCCATGTGCTTGAAGTCTAGCTTGCCAGGTACTTTCCTGCACTTCCTCTTTTTCAAGGGCGCCGTGGGTTCATCTTTTGAGCGATATGCCAACCGCCGCCTTGAATCCCTCCTTGCTTAGCTTATTCCAGCGCCCTCTCTTGTTGCCAAAGTTAAAACCCTCGGTCACCTGCGCTGGAAAGCAAAGAGCATGTTCCTCTTTCTCTGCGTTTACTTACAGCGCTCTCTTGATCCGAGTCTATAATGGACTGTGGCACCCTTGTACTGTAGAGATGTTTGGGCATTAGAACTACATCCATGGTCGGTTGCTGACGTTGAAGTGGTGTTGAGGCCGCTGGCGATACAGTTCATAGTATCGCTATGCCGACGATTGGACTGATATCCCAGTCCTTTGTTGACTTCTATGTTGAGTTTCATGATTCGGGGTCTCTAGTATTACCCATTTACCTACTTCTAAGGATGCATGTATAGCAGTTCGTCACAAGGGGATGATAAGGAAAATACATCAGCCTTCTTTAGGAGCCGCCTGCCTGTAATGCAATGACTCTGATCAGAGCCAGCTTGAAATCATGACATTGTAAGCAGCGGCACCCATTGTCTAGTCGACCACCGCGGGAAGGATACAGCTAAGAGGAGATTTTACCGATCTACGTCTTGCTTAGGCTCTATATATTTGGCATCCTATTATTTTCATTATAAATTATAAAGCCATTATACAAATAACAGCTCTGCCACAAGAAGTACCTACTGTGGTTAAACAACACGGGGCCCATCGTTCAGAAACCGATCGAAAGTTTTCTTCCTGGTCTAAGCAGAGAACAAATCATAAAGTAATTTTACACGATTTTTTCCTATTCTAAGGTCTTAAAGGGTTTAACAGGACCTATAAGTGTGAGCTTTGGTATAGAAGTGTGAGCTTTGGTATACACTTCTAGGATTCAGCTGTATCTTTAATAAAGATAATAAGGTAAACGATGTTCACACCCCCACTCCGGTTCAACTTAACTGGAAGCCCAATTCCGATAATAGTCAACATTCCTCGTTTCCACAATTCGATATGTCCAAAGACTGCCAAAAGATGTCCAAACCCCATTTAGTTCCGAAACGATCCTACAATATGATATGTCCAAAGACGGCCAACGTTGTCTAAACCCCATTCCGACACTATTCTGTTCAACTTAACCGGAACGATCCTACAATTTGATGTCAAAAGACTGCCAATTCCTCAGAAAAGTACAACAATATGCAGCTATAACCACAACTATAACAATGACAACAACCACGATAATGTAGTTATGATCCGTTGATCCCTTTGATCAAAGTTAAAAATTTGTAGCTGAAATACCATCACACACTTTGATTTAAGCTTTAAGAATTTATTATTCTTCGTGTACGACATTTATATTTTGTTCACGAACACTGGTTTACAAGTTCTATATCCTTCATTCCCCACTTTCCACTGGCATGGGAGTCTCGTCATCGGCCTCAGCTTCAGCTTCAGCTTCAGCTTCACCCTCGCCCTCATCCTCTTCCTCCGAATTTGTATCATTACCAGATAGTAATGTTATCTCGATTTCGATGACAGAGTTATTGTGATGACCGTCGCCACCCGCTTCTTCATCCGTCGACAGTTGTCTACTAACGTTAGGTTCAGCCACCGCTGTCGTAGCTTCGAGTTCTAGCGCTGATTGACTGGCATTAAGTGTGTTTTCCTCATTGCTCGCTACGACTGATATCGTTTCATTTGACTTAGCTGCAGACCCGGAAGTAGACACTTCATCGTTGGGTGTGAGTTCATTCGTAGTCTCTTCAGTTTCAGATTTCCTGTTATTGGAGCAACTAGGGCTTGCATTTTCTTCCACTTCTTGCGGCAATTTACTTATACTTGGAGTTGTATTTGCTTTTGGAGTTGTATTTGACAGTTTGTTCAGTTCATTAACTAAACCATGTGACAGCGCCGTTACTTGTGATTCAGTTTCGAACAATTCTCTATAAGGTTTTGTAATTATACTGTTTTTTGGGCTGATTTCTTCGGAGCTACTGCAATCACTGTTAAATCGCGAGTAACAGTTCGGGATGTGAAACGACGAATGACTTGATGCAAGTGCTTGTGGTTGTACATTATGACAGTTGAAAATGCACGAGCGATGAAAATTGCTTGTCGTGTTAAAGCAGAAGCAATTACTTTCGTTTCTGCGGTTTCGTCCAGCATTGCTGTTGCTCCGTTGAAAATAGTATGGCTGCGGCCTGGGCCTGTTCCTTATTAGTTTGACCAGGTCTAAACATTGTTTTACTCGTCTCTGCGACTTTCGACGCTTCATAATATCTGTGATATTATAACTAATTTTCTTTCACTTTTCTTCGGTGATTTTATTATAATACGGAGATAATTTTAAATGTTGTTCGAAATTTAGAAATTTGTTGGCGATATGATTATATGTAAACTCGGAATGCCAAAATTTGATAAATATTTTATATATTGTTTGTTTTTGATTTTTGCCGCTTTCGTTCAATAAATTCAAAGCATTTCCGATGGTGAGAAGATACACAGTTGAAAGTGTTTCACAGTAAAAATAAATTCGAAATTGATCTATATCAACAGCTAACCACCGCACAATCTTTGATCAAGCACGACGTTACTATTACCAATCAGTGGCTCGACGAATGTTTTTGGGTTCTCGGTCTTTCGGTTATGATTTGCCAAAGAGCGCACAGACTATTTGAACAGCGAGGTCATGGGATCGAAACGATGGAAGTCCAACGGAGGCGCTTAAGGATGAAAAGACCAAAAAGATACACAGAACATTTTTGCAGGGCCGTAAAGTGAAGTTGATCGAGAAAGCTGGCACCCTAACGATAACAAGGGCATGTGTTGGACAAATCGTTTATGAAACGATAAGCCAAAGCTCTTTCCAAAATGGATACCGCGCGCACTCACAGTCAACTGATTCGCTATGTCTCAAATTAAGAGTACTGATCGCAGAAATGCTTAAATTGAACAACTTGCTCCCAAATTCTTTATTATTATTCGATTTTCGTTAACCTGTTGCCATTTAGAATCCTCGTCGCTATGGGAAAAAACTAGTACAGTTCATTTTCAAACACTTTTGTTAAGTCGAACCAGCAAAAACACTCGCCGGTCTGTAAGGTGGGTACATGTGAACTTCCACAAGCAATCTTCCGGAATTTCCGGCAAGTCACTTTCGATGCGTGGTGGAACTTAATTACTATCCAATTGGCTAAAGCTGGCCGCTTCTTGTCCACCGCTTCTCTCAGGCGGTCCTATCGTTAATACTACATGTCTGAATTAAGATTTTGGTCACAGGGAAGCAATTCATACCAGTTAGTTCCTTGCCAGTCCCACTTAACGCATAGTAAAACCACTGCTCGTCAATCCTTTTCTTTTAGTGACCGTTCACCGCGATCCCACTGCAATCGTTTCCGCTATACGTGTTTGAAAGTGACCTCTCTTTTCAACACCAGTAACCAACCGTAGATCCGGATTGATTTTATGGCGATTCAGGAGCGACTCTTAGAGGGAAATTCAGTTCATTAGTTTTTTTGCACAAACTCATGTGGCACTCTTGCACGGCGCTTCATTTTATATCTTCAGCCTCATTTAAATGGTTAAAAACGATTTTGCTTAGCTCCTAGGCAATAGAAACTTATTTACACAACGACGCTTGGCCTTCCAGAGCGTGAAGGAAAAGATAGAAAAATTGTGCACCGAGCCCTTGGAGTCTGGCTCTTATCAACCTTTTCATGTCCTCAGACTTTTTTTTCAGGAAGTATTAGCATAAGTGGCCATTATGCCGCCCATTGACATCCAGGGAGTTCAGCACCTAAAACAGTATTGGCAAAAAAAGAACAGCAAAATGTGTCAGCAGTGCTGCAATTCCCCATCCAAAGGGCACTGAAGCCGTGGACTTATACCGGACATCCACTCGTGGATCGACAGACGACATGTTGACCTGAATTTCCATCCGACCCAAATACTTTATGGACATGGGTGCCTTAGAAGCTACATTTACAAACTACCTTTGACACTCATGTGTCAGTCAACTGAGAAATGGAAAGCTGTTAGCGAAGTGTCAGCATTAATAATGACAAAACGGAGACTTTTGCCACTGATTAGCCGTCTGTTAGTCCGCTCACTGGAGAAGACCTAATTGTTTTGTCCCTCCCTCAAAGTAATACTTAGCCGGTGGTTCCGTGGAAGAGTCTTGAATTGGGAGTAGGTTGGGTTTAGCGGATTAAAGTTCTGCACTCCGACTTTTGATGCTTCCTCATACTATAAAAAAATAGGTATTGAGAGAAACTGAAGCCTGATTCGAAGCAAAAGAAAAATCATTTGGCAAAATGTTATCAAACCGTTAACAACTGGTTATAGTCCATATCGCTATGCAGCCAACAATGACAGGGAAGAACGGTCAATAAGGAATATTACCTGCAAGTTATGCGCAATTTGCGCGAAGCAATCCGCCAGAAACGCCCGGATTTGTGTAAGAACAAAAGAACAAAAATTGGCTTTTGCACCACGATAACGCCCCTGCTCACACACATCGTTGCTTGTGCCCGACTTTTTGGCCAAAAACAACACACTAATGACGCCGCAGCCACCGTATTCCCCAGATCTGCCCCCCTGTAACTTTTTCTTGTTCCCTAAACTGAAGAGGCCCAGGAAAGGACGACGTTACGCTTCTCTTGACGAGATAAAAACGGCATCAAAGGAGGAGCTGAAGAAGATAAAAAAAATGATTTTTTGAAGTGCTTCGAAGATTGGAAAAACCGTTGGCACAAGTGTATAATATCTGATGGGGATTACTCTGAAGGGGACAAAATAGATATTCATGAATAAATAAATAATTAAAAAAAAAACACAAAATTCGCGATACTTTTTGAACACATCTCGTAATAGCAAATCTAAATTAAAACGTATTTTTTCTTAAAAGATGTGAACTTTCCAGTCTTTTCGATATTTATGAAAGGAGCTTTGAGCTTTGGATTCAGAAGGTAGCTAGAATAGCTTTGTCATACACATTCTAATGGTTCGGCAAAGTCTGCAGGTAGCTGCCATCGCATTGGATATAAAATGTCAGCATAAATTTTTTTGGAATTCTGTTTTTGAAAGATAAAAGTTCGTGTCCATTTTTGATACTTTGAACCGAATTCTTGTGGCAAATTCATGCTTATTAGACCTTTAGCGCAGACATCGTCGGAAGATATATGACTGAGAAAGTGGCTATCAGACTTAGAGAATCTGGCTTCTTAAAAGTACACGTATCTGAACATTCGTATATCCTTACACACTTCAACTTCATACGGGATCCATGAGGGGAGGTTTACTGTCAGGAGCTCTCTATTAACTCCAGTTTCAGACTTCCTGACTATTGTAGGGTCTAACAAGCCGATTAAGGTAGCAGTTGGACTGCTGCTTCTAAGCGCAGCGACGATAGCTGGGCTTTGTGGAAGTTTGGCCAGCGCTGAGCCACCATGGGTACAAGATTGATGGCAGGAGATCTAGTGAGCTATTTGCCTTCAGTAAGACTAGCCTCGCCCTAGTTGTGGTGCTTTTAACAGACCCATTACCCTATTGGTGTCCATGCCGTAAGGTTGGGAATCTTAGCAGATCTGAGGAGGAAGCAACTCAACACTTCCTGCTTTATGAACCGCGTTTGGGAAGTCTAGACTAAAACACTTGGGAGCGCATACCTTCTGACATCCAACTGGCGGGAATTAAACGCCTGTGAAAATTTGTATTGGCTACTAAGCGTTTTGCTAATTTTTAAGGTCGAACACAAAAGTTCTTCTTTTTTATGGCTTTACAAACGACTACAGTCCACGTGCGATTTTCGATCAGCCATCTAACCTAACCTAACACTAACCTAGACTTTAAAGTCAGTGTATACGACAATGTTTGAATTCTCGGTAAGCTTTATCGAGTCTAAGTCCGTCTAAACAAGCAATGCTATATTTTCTTAATGATGCTTGCCATCAGCTGTGTACGCCTAAATTTATGCTATCACTAAGTTAATACTTGGCAACTTTTTCACAAACACTAATTTCACTACAAAATCAAATCATGCGGCCCGAAAGAGGCTTAACGCTACTTTTACAACAAAACTGAGCAACTTTGAGTTGTAGTTGTAATTGTAGCTGTTGTTTGTTTGTGTGTGTGTATAAGCATAGTTGCTAAATTTGAATCTCGGCAGACAGGATATTGCACACACCGATGTACAGTTACATTGGACATACACAAACAGACATTAGGAACAACAAAGGCGCCGCTAACAACGGCGAAATGAAAATGGACCGAGAGAGCGGCGCAGCAAAAGTGTGCAAAATACGCCAACAATTTTATTTGCTTGCGATGCTGCAACTAAAAATTTACAATTACAGTGAATGGTATGAAAATGGAATTGTTGCTGTATGGTATAAGTGGGGAATGGCATGGAAATTGCATTCAATTGCGAAAATAAATGGACAAGAAGCGTTTAGCGAGCAAAGTTGTGTGCTCGCTTGCTTGTTTGTTGCCAAGGTTGGTGTTGTTGTAGTTGTCAACATTGTTGTTGTTGTCAACATTCTTGTTGTTGTTGCTGTTTTTGTTTGTTTTTGTTTTTTATGTTTGTTGTTGTTTTTGTCGTTGTTGTTGTTGTTGACAACTTTTTTGTTGTTGTAACATTTTTTGTATTTGTTGCAGCTATTTTCCTACCGCCATTATCCCTTTGCGGCAAATGTCACCGCAACGTTGATGCCCGTGTTTTCCGCACTTTTGGTTGGTTCTATTTGCTGTGTGTGTGTGCATGTGTATGTTTTTCATGCTCATTTATTTGTTGTTGTTTTCATGCGCCTTAGCTGGCATTGGCATTGTTGCTAGCCGTTGTCAGTTGTTGTTTTCACAGTTGAAGTGGTTACTTAAAATCTCATCAGCAAACGCCAACAGCCAAGCAAAAGTACACGGCACACACAACTACGAGACAACAGCAAAAAACAACAACAATTAAGGCCAACAAAAAGGCAACCGGTTGTGTAGAAAAACACGTTGGCAGGATGAGCAATAAAAACATTCATTTCAAGTGCAAAAATAAATGTTAACAGCAAAGTGGCAAAGTGTACAACCGCGTTGCTGGTACCATTAAACAACAACAACAGCAAAATAATAAAAAAGAAAAACAACAAAAAGATAGGCAACAGCAAATCAGCACAGCCACCATATATGCACAGCTTTCATATAGGCACAACAGCAGTGTCTATGCGCTGTTTGCTGCTAGGATTTAGCATACCCACAGGCGCAATCGCTGCGAATGAGCTAGGCATGAGGCATGACGACGCGCTGGGCACTAAAAATGCCGCATAGAGTCATGGCAGCGGCGAACGGCTGAAATTGTCGGCCCGCAGCGCCGAGATAAATAAAAGCAAAACTTGCAGAAAAAACCAAAAAAAAAAAAAAGGGAACAACACCAACCGGAACAGCGAAATCACAAAACAAATAAGCGTTAAACAATGAAGTCGAAATTGTTGCAAAGACTGTGTTCCTCGCGCAAAGCAGTTGCTTGTTCTTGTTCCAGCTTGTTGATGTATTTGTAGCTTAGTTCATAGCGGGAATTATGCATGCGGTGAGGCATAAAAAGCCAAAAACCCAACAGGAAGTTGCAAAGGTAATAGGCGTGCTGCTGTTGCTGTTCTTTTTGTGTGTGCTCTTCTTATAAAATATTATTGCTGTTGTTATTTTTGCTAAATTACAAGCAAATACCGTTGCAGTTACAGCGTAAGACAAAAACAAAAAGCAAAATGTGCTGCGCTTAGTGGCATAATAATATGCGGCACAACGATTTTGGGCGGATTGAATTAGTTTGTGGTGGAAATTAAAATAATAAACAATTTCTAATTACATGCAAAAAAATATTTCGAAAATAAATTTAAGGCAACAATGTGGGCTTATGCCAACATGCAAATAATTGCTAAACGGGTAGAGAATATAAAGCAAAAATACAAGGCTATCTGTTGTTAAGCTCTGTGAAAAATACAAATATTGTGGGGATTAAGAATAAGCGATTATATTTCGAGGATTTTTGATTTTTTTTACGAAAATTGTATGCTTTTTCTGTGGAAAAATAGTCAAAAACCTTTTTTTTTCTTTTTTTGTACTCAAAAATAATAAAAAAAATATAAAAAAATAATTTATAAGACTATTTTAGATTCTTGATCTGTCATGATGAAAATTCGCGCAATTTGGATTAAGTTGATAATTTTGAACCCAAAGATGTCTACGGCCTAGATAGCCAATAGTCGAAACCTGTTTAAGGCTTAACACATACACAGGTAGTGGATCACGAATTTGATGGCTCCATGCTGGTAACGCACTAATGTGACTTTAGCTTCTACGGCTGTGCAATCTGCACCCACCAGAGTGGTCAACAGAGGGCTCTTACGGTTCACAGGAGCTCAAATATGTAGTACGACTCCTAATCTGACTAATTCGAACTCCAGAGCAAGGTCGATTAATAGGCGATTTTAACGCAAAACAACCTTTTATTTCAGTTAACAGAAAGCATCAAAACAACCTTGAGTTGGAACAATTGAAATGCACTATCACTACAACAACAACAAATGGGGAGAAGACAAAAAAAAGTTATTGGCAACATACAAGGCAATCGCACGGCTGATCCTAAACTAAGCCGCATCAATATAGCCGCTTGGATGCAGTGAAACGTAGACGAGGAAGCTACAAACATGAAACGGAATACTGCACTCCGGACAGAATGTTTCTTGATGTCTATCATCGAACACCTGTACAGCGAGGCTCGTATGATCCCAGTTAAGGAGCATAATAAACTCATCACCAAACAGTTTGTGCTAGTCGCTTTCGCAGATATCATTCTTGCAGTCATCTGCTTAGAGTGAAACCGCCTTCGAGGAGCATCAAAAGATCTAATACACCGACCAAACATCGGACGACACAAACTTGCGAAATGCACTGGACCGCCATTCACAATAGAGCCAGCCACACCTTCCACAACACCTTCCCCAGCGAAGACCTCAAGTTGTCACGAGAATCGAGAGTGGCCCTTGCCCAGCTTCGTTCGGGTTACTGCAGCAGTAAGTAGAAGTTTAACTACTTATCCAGATTGAACCCTGACATATCAAACATATGTATGTCTACCGTGCAATGAGTCCCTGTACGACACTAATCACCTCCTTGCATGTCCTGCTAACCTTAAACATCTGACAACCTTCTTCCTATGGTCCGACCCTTTCGAAACAGAACATTTTATGGGTCTACCGTTGCATTAAGTCGATGACAATATTTAATCCCTACCATCGTAACGGTTCAACAACAACAAATATTATATATACAAATGGTTGGAATTTATCTAAAAGCGGTTGGGCACAAATAGAAGCTCGATGTGTGGGTGCCTTACGAGTTATCGCCAAACAACGTCATTGGCTGAATTGCGGATGATTACTGGTGATGAAAAGTGGGTAACTTTGACAATGTCAATCAAAAATGATTGCGACGCAATCACGGGGAATCGTCGTATACGGTCGTCAACCGAGAATTGACGGTTATGAGGAGCTTGTTGTGTGCTTAGTAGGATTGGCGAGAAGACATATACTATGCCTAAACTCTTAATTCAAAGTTTCACTGTCAACAAAGAAAGCAATCTTGGACATTGCTCCAAAGACGTTGGACACAGACCGCGACGACCTAGATTTGTTCCAGTGAGTCATAACTGATGACGAATCATGGGTTAATGGTTATGACGTGTATACCAAAGCTCAATCAACCCAATGGAAAATGTCGCGTGAGCGAAGATCGAAAAGAGCCGACTGTGACGGTTTTGCTGATAGTTTTCTCCGATTACAGATGTTGTGCATCATTAGTTCTTGCCAAAGAGTAGTACGTTCCGTTGCAGTCACCGTATTCACCAGACCTAGCTGAATGTGGCTTTGTTGTTCCGAAAGCTGAAGAGGCCTGTGAAAGGAGGACGCTACGATACAATTGAGTAGATGAAATATGCATCGAAGAAGGAGCTAAGTAAGCTCAGAAAAAATGAGTTTTTAAATGCTTCGAGAAATGCTGAGAATTGGATGTGATTATAATATTGTCTTTCAAAAATGTTAAAAACTAATTGCAATTTAATTGCCACAGTTTAATAACCAAAAATATCCTGCTAGTTATTATGAACACACTGTGAATACGCACTTTCTCTAAAGCGCTTGCCCCACGTGTATTAGCCAACAGGTCGTATGAGTAACGCGTACGCGCTCAGTGACCATAAAAGTTTGCGAATGTATGGGGAGTGCGCGTGTGTCTGTATGGATGCAGTGTGCAGTGCTGCGTAAATGTAGTAAAGTCAACACAATGAAGTGCTGCTAAAGGAAAATGCAACGCGAAGGGTTGCACGCTAGCAAATTTCCCCAACTAATAACGCGCTGACATATCCAAATGCTTAGAATCATTAAATTGAAAGCGCAAAAGAAGAAGAAAAAACATTTTGTAGATAATGACAAATATTTACGTTGACTGACCCTGCGCGCGCACACTAACACAACCTACCATACAATGGCGGCCTTATGCGGTGGCATGCAACAGCGCGTTGTGGCTCAGGGAGCGGCGGGCTTAGCGCGTGCACAGCGCAGCGGCATTAAATTCACTTTGATTTCAGTTGAAATGTGAAATGTGCAAATTGTGCGCGTGCGGTATCGAGGGCGAAAGAAGCGGCGCCACTAAACGCGCGGCTGGCATTGTTTGCCTGCTAGGGAGCCTAGTAAGCCAATATGCAAATCTTCAGTTGTTGTTATGGCGCTAAATACATATACTGTCATATATATGTAAAAGTAGAACAGTTATAATGGCTTATATGTACACTCGTATGTATTAGTTACGTAACATCTCGCGCGCACTTTACGACTAAGCGATAAGTCAATGCCTCACTTGCGCGCTCGCTCGCGCGGTCAGTTGGTCGCTCCCTTCAGTTGGCGCTCGCCTCAGTGGTAGCAGCTGCGCGGCCACTTTCTAAAACATTCACTCAACCGCGCTTTTCATTTAAAGTTAGAACTGCGGTGGCGGTCGCAATGGAGTTCTCACTGGCTGTAAGTGTATAAGTGTGCATGTGTGTGTATGTGTGCTTGTATTAGTCTGTTTGTTAGTGCCTTGCGCGTATGGACGCACATTATTTTGTGCATTTAAGCGTAAAATGCGCCGCAACCGGCGTCTGCATTTGCCAATGCCTTTGCGCGCTGCCTGGCGTAGTGGGCTGTTAGGCATAGCAGCATACTGCTGCTCCAAATTACAAAATGCACAGTGGAAATTACTTTAAAATACGCAAATTTGAGTTGAATTATCGGAGAGTTGGACAGATGGATCTTTGGTGGGCTGTCAAGCCAGTGTGGTGCTAAAAGATAGCTGGGCGCCGCTCACTACTCGGCGCATTACATGGCGCTGCATTGCATGCACTGCCGCTACGTTATTTGCAAATGTCAAGCCAAGCCAAAGCTAAGTCAAACCAAGCAGTCAGGCAGTCGGCAGTGAGGCGTACAGAGGCAGTCGAGTTGCCAGTGGTAAATGGCACTTTGCAAGAATTAAGTGGCAAGTGGTTATTAGTGACAGCTGTCTTTCGAACTTACAGCACAAGCGATTATGCCAAGTTTTAGTTTTAGTCTGCAAATGCTACGATATCTGTGGTAAGGCTAAAATCGTCTTGCGATATTGAGCCTTTGAGACTTGAAAAGTGCATCTTGATTGTCAATCGCGCAGGTTAGAAGTCATTTTCGAAAAGCAAAGTTTAAAATGTGAGCACTAGCAATAACTGCACATAGAATTTAGTGAAATATTTACTTTAAGTTGATCCTCATAGGAATGAGTTGAGTTGAAATGGCAGATAAATTCCGTAAGTTAATATTTTGGCTTTAAGAGTTAGTGAGAAGATGATTGAATATTGATATTAGAGTTTAATTTTTGAGAGTTTTCGAAAAAGTCTTTAAATATGATGTGTATGTGCTTAATTTACTGTTGTATGCATGAAAAAGAAACAAAAGAACCACTTTTAGCAATTGCATTTTCCACACGATGCCTATATTAATAAGTCAAGAAACTCCCATTGGGGTTCGAAGTAAGTGATCGTCAAGACGTCAATAGCATCTGATAAAATGCGGTCACCTTCGATCCTCTATGCCCCAATGTCTGAGTTTGCTATCCCCGCAAAACTAATACGGCGGTGTAAACTGACGTTAAACAATACCAAAAGCTCACACAGAATCGGGAAAGACCTCTTCGAGCCGTTCGATACCAAACAAGGTTTCAGAAAAGGTGACTTCCTATTGTGCGACTTCTTCAATCTATTTCTGGAAAAATAATTCGAGCTCCATAAGTGAATCGAGTAGATACAATATTGTATAAGAGTGTACAGCTGTGGTCGTACGGCGAGGATATTGATGTCATTGGCCTCAAAACAGAATCTCTCTTACCAATTGGTGCTACTTTGGACTGAGTAGGCAATTGAGAAGTAAAGTCCTCTCTCGACGAGGAAAGAACAAGCACTATAAGTTACTCATTATTCCTGTACTGCTATATTATACGGAGGAATAGACAATGACATCATGTAAAGAGTCGGCCTGGATGAAAACACTCCAGTTCGGAGACTATTCGACGCAATACCCACCGGGGAATGCATAGAAAGAGGAAGACTTCTATTTTGTTGGAAAGACCAAATAGAGAAGGACCTGGCTGCACTTAGAATCTCCAATTGGTGTCAAACAGCGAAGAGGAAGAACCACGACTGGAGCGCTGTTGTAGACTTGGCCAAGATGAAGAATTTTTCACTGAGAACTGAAATCCAATTGTTTATAAAAATCCTTAATTGCTGTTTCGTCATATATCTGATGACAGTTCTCAATTTAAAATTAACAACAGTTCATATTTTTCAACACGACTTAGAGCCAAGCGTAATTTCGGAAACAAACATATCTCAAAAGGCTATTATAAGCGGCGCAGAGCATAGGAAGGCTAAAATACCATTGAATTTCACTCAGTTTAAGATTGTATGTTTGAAAGTATAATAAGATTCATTTAACAATCAATCAATTTTCGATTCGAAAGTGAATCGTATTCTATTGAGAGCGCTCTGCATCGCCGGCAATTTAGTGGCCACCGCGGCTTCGTTGTTTTTCGGACGGATTATTGCTTTTCGAACTTTTTCATGGTCGGGCAATGGAACGTCAGCTCCGTCGTCATCGATTGAGATAGTGTGCTTTTACTGCCATTGAGCAGGCTGGATAAATGTACCCCACATAATTTCAGTATGCTCTGGGCATCGGTCACTAGATCACCACCTTAGCCGCCGCATTTTCGCTAGAATTTTCGAACATTACCCCTGTCGGCCAGCTTCTCAAGCTCTTCACACTCACACATTTTGGCCTTTTTCTTTTTCTGTTTGGAAATACGTCTCGTTTCCTTCTTCATCTACCCCATCCTGCACGTGTTGTGATCGATCGTTACGTTGCGAGGTAGGCAGTCTGTTTTCTCTCCGTTGCGACACGGCATTCTACGTCGTACCAGCTGTTCATTTGCATTTTCTGAAAACCAATGGTTTCAGTTGCAGCTGTACGTAAGGAGCTTGAAATGACAGTACACAGTTTTCGTATACCGAGTTGCTGACGAGTGCTTTCAGAGAGCAGGAGGGCAAGTCAAGTAAAAAATCTTTCCGCTGTGTGTTGTGATTGCAGCTTCACGTCGTTGAACGTTCCTTGAATTTGTTGATTGTTGCGTTTTTGCTGCACAGAGGCGAGTGCGTATCCTGGTTGCAACAACATAGTGGTCAGAGTGGATGTTAGGAGCTCGTACGAACGTCTCAAACACTGGAAACGTCTCTTTCGTAAATCCAAACATCATCGATCTGGTTGGTGGTTTTTCGATCCGGATAGGCTGTCTTCGTATCGAAAAGCCACCTTGACTGTGTCCAAAAAATAAGGTGACATTTGGTGGTCGGTTAGAAGACGTGTCGAAGACGAAGAAGAGCTTCCAGGGCGACCATCAACCTCAACCGACGAAGCTCACGTTCAACAAATCAAAGATTAGATACCTGGCTGATAAAGTTGGCATATCGAAAGGCTCAGCCAATGCCATTTTGAAGGATGTTTTGGGCCTCAAGCGCGTCAGATCTTGACTGGTACCGAAAACATCGAATTTTTTTGAAAAAAGGCGTCGCGTTGAAGTGTGTGAAACGATGTTTTCCGACTACCACTGTTTCATGAAACGCATTATAACTGGCGATGAGACTTGAATCTATGCTAACGACTCCGATACAACCGATCAATCGAGCGAATATCGTGCCAAAAGAGAGCCGAGACCAAAAAAATCGCGCCAAAGTCGCTCAAAACTCAAGGTCATGTTGACTGTTTTCTTCGATTATCGTGGCGTTGTGCATTATGAATTCCTTCCAACCGGTCAAACAGTCAACAAGGAATATTATTTGAACGTTATGCGTCGTTTGCGTAACGCTATCCGCCTAAAAAGCCGGAATTGTGGAAAGACAATTCTTGGTTTATACACCACGATAATGCACCATCCCATACTGCCCTCGTAATTCGTGATCATTTCGCCAAAAACTCAATCCATATCGTTCCGCAACCACCGTATTCACCTGATTTGGCGCCGTGCGACTTCTGGCTGTTCACCAAGCTCAAAAGACCGCTCCGGGAACACCGTTTTTATACGATAGAGGAGATTCAAGCCGCAGCGAAGACGGAACTGAAGGCCATCCCGGAAAGTGACTACAAACAGTGTTTCGAAGATTGGAAAATCCGATGGCATAAGTGTATTGCATCGAGAGGGGATTACTTTGAAGGGGATGAAATTGATTTGGAAGAATAAATAAAGAATTTTCAAATTAAATACAATGTCCTACCGTATTTTTTGGGCACAGTAGTATGTTTGTATAATATTGCTCTATAACTCAGCGATTTCTGTTGCGGTTTGACTCTTCTAGATTATAAGAAGAGTTTTAGCATACATGGATATGATGTATATGTGTAAAAGCAGGCAAGTTAGTGTCTCTGTCAAAGCGCGGTAAAAATGTTCCATATGTGTGTGTGTGTGTGTGTTGGCGCTATTGTCAGCCTCTGATGCATTACCAACGCGCAATTGGTTCCACGAAAGCGCGACAAGAACGCACACACGCGGGCATTGGCATATTTATATGTATGCATGTATATGTATGCGTGTGCGTCATATTATGTAAAAGTGTGCGCATTTTGTAATTGGTTATGAAGCGTACTGGCAACGCAAAAATTATGCCCTCATCTCATGAGCATACATACATATGTTTGCATGTATATGTCTGCGTATATGTGTTCGTAACTGCATTGCCGCAATCTGAGCGCTCAAACGTGATGACAACCCAATTGACAAGAGATTGTCGCGTAACCAGCCGCCACAGTGTGGCATAATTGCACACATATACATACAAACCGAAAGCTTTAATACATGCATACACTCACATATATATAAACTTGCATACACTCACATACATATAAACTTGTGTACACTCACACATACATATATACATAAATATATATACAAATGTGTGCAGTAATAAGTCGCTTGGCGCATAAGCATATTACACAAGCTGCACATAACAAATTATGCGCATATGTATGTATATGTTGCATGCATATGTGTGAGTATGTATGTATGTGTGAGTAAACACTGAAAAAGTAAAATGCACTTCAATTTCGGGGCATCATTGCACTGTTGTTGTGAGTGTGTGTGCTCTATATGGTTGTGTGCGGTATCAGCGGCATATGTAGCATGCTTTTAGGCTTATGTGCTTGTTTTAATACAGTGTCGCGTACGTTGGGATTATGACATAAATCGTTGCATATTTTATGGTAATCAATTTTATGGGTGAGAAAATTTCAATACAACCAACTTGCTCTTACCCGCCTGCATATGTGTATGTGATACAGACACACACACACACTCATGTATTTGCGAAGAAGTGAATTTTAATGCACTACCACAACTTTAACGCCACCGCGAAAGCAAAAAACGGTTACTATGTGTGGCGGCTGAAAAAGTGGCTGTGACCGAAAACTGCAACAACAAAAACAAGCAATAAAATGCGTTTACTTCGGTTGAAACGCAGCTGAAATACCCTTTATAAGTACATTTTTTTATATTTTAGTATGGCAGCTATATGCTATAATAGTCCGATCTGAACAAATTTTTCAGTGATTGTTTCGTTCTCTTAAATAATAATCCTCGTCAAATTTCATGAAGATATATAGACGAATAAAAAAGTTTTCTATACAAGCATTTGATTTTGATCTGTCAGGTTCTATGACAGCTATATGCGATAGTAGTCTGATCTAGACAATTTCTTTGGATATTATTTCGTTATCTTAGGAAATAATTTTCGTTAAATTTCATGAAGATATCTCGACGAATAGAAAAGTTTTCCATACAAGCACTTGATTTTGATTGGTGAGTTTGTATGACAGCTATAGGCTATAGTGATCCGATATTGTCGATTCCGACAAATAATCAGCGTCTTGGCGAGAAAAGCATATGTGAGAAATTTCAGCTCAACATCTTGAACAGAACATGCTTTAAACGACTCAGCTCGTCACGCTGATCATTGCCATCTATACTAATCGGTTCTTGTTCAGGGTATAAAAATGCAAAGTTGTAAAAAACGCGCGCACAGCAAAGAAAATTACCAGCAGAAGTGCTGCAAATTAAAGTGCCATATTTTGTTGTTGCTGTTTGGTTGGCTTGTTTTTGCATTTTAAGCGGGTTAAGTGAAATTGTATAAGCCACACAGCCACTCACTGGAGTGATGTATAAAATATAGCGCTTTTTCATAGATTACGGGTAATAACGCTATCACACACACATAATCTGCACTTGCCGCTTTATTTTGCAGCACACACACATACACACATATATATTCATATGTCATATGCACACACTTATGCATATAAAAATGCAGAGTGATTTGTGTGCTCGTATTTGCGTATGAATTTTAAGCCATTTGACGCGGTTATTGGCGAGATGGCCCCAGCATTATGAGATGAGCTGAAAAGTTAATAAGGAATATGGCGGCGTTGCATTGGTTGCAGCTTACTTCACGTTTATATGTATATGCGTATTTTCAGATAAATTGCATAAGCAAAAAATCACATCAAAATTTAACAAAGATATTTATTTGACAAATTTAAATTTTGTTTTTATTATAAAAGCACGATTTTTGTATAATGTATTGCCTAGTACAAACAATTAATTAAAAATATAGTGGATAAGCCCTATAAATTTTGTCCACCTTTTTATATAAATCAGCTAAAAGTTTGTGAAGACAGTATGACTTTGTGAGCTTCATACGACTTATAGTCCGAGCCTTGCCTCTTCTGACTGCTATTTGTTCGGTTCGACACTGAACGCTCTCACTGGAATGCGGTTCTTAATAGAACTTTCGCGGCAATAGTCGAGTTTACAGCAGCGCGCAAATCTTTTTTTCGCTGTTTGGCGCCAATTCGAGATACCAAGTGGAGCCAGGTCCTTCGCCACCTGATCTCTCCAACGGAGTCGAGGTCTTCTTCTTCCTTTGTTTTCCCTGGCGGGTACTGCGTCGAATATTTTCGGAATTGAAGTGCTTTCATCCATACGGACGACATGACTTAGCCAGTGTAGCCGCAGTCTCTTCATTCGGTGAACTAAGTCAATGTCGGCGTATATCTCGTACACTTCTTCGTTCCATCGAATACGATATGATCGCCGAGGCCAATGAATAATAAATGACTTGTAGAGTTTGGTTTTTGTTCGTCAAGAGAGGCCGTTACTTCCCAATTGCCTACTTAGTCTGAAGTAGCAACTGTTTGCAAGAGTTATTCTGCGTTGGATTTCAAGGCTGATATTGTTGTTGGTGTTGATACTGGTTTCAAGGTATACTAAGTTATCTACGACAACAGAGCTATGACTGTCAACAGTGATGTGGGAGCTTAGTCGGGAGTGGGACGACTGTTTCGTCTTCTTTGAGTTTGAAAAAAGCAGATCGGCTAAGCCTAGCTTCTTTTCTCGCTGTCAAAAGAGATGGTTTGTGACTATCCTCTTTTCACGGGTCTTTTCTAAGATTTGGCACATTGTAAATATCTGGTTGGTTGTAGATTTTCCAGGCCTAAAGCCACACTGATAAGTTCCAATCAGTTTGTTCACGGTGGGATTTAATTTTTCACACAACAAGCTCAATAAAACCTTATATGCGATGTTGAGGAAGCTCATCCAACGGTAGTTGGCGCAAATTGTGAGGTCTACCTTTATGTGGATTGGGCAGAGCACACTTAAATTCCAATCGTCGGGCATGTTTCTTTTCATTGAGGGCGTTTTTCACCACCATTTTTTAGCGAACCAGAGAATTCTTGTTCTAAGACTGTAAGTCATGAGCTGCTTAAGCCATATGTAAAATAATCGTTTTTGACCACTTCCAGAGAACTTTCTTCATTTTTGTCAACTTGTACACATGGCTTCATCCTCAAGAGAACAGGCTGTCAAAATTGGCTTGATTCAGTTTAGTACGTTCGTTTAGGATAGAATGAACAAATTGTCAGAAAGAAGGGAAATGTTTTGACTTCACATAGGCAACACTTTGAATGCTAACTTCTGTATTTTTTAGTTATGTACGGACTAGTTCTAATTTATGTCTAACTTTGAACTTCTTTGTAAGAAAAAAATATCGAATTTGAACTGGTTCGATTACTTTTTGATTTGTTGATTTCTATCTCATATTTTTTTACGCAACTACAACTACAAACTACAAATACAAACTACAATTAAAATTACAAGCCACAGCTGCAACCACAAACTACGACTACAATGACAAACTACCCAACCAACAACTACAAACTTTTGGCTACATCTTATATAGTTTTAGGAGCATTTTATCAGTGGCTTTCAAACTGTTTTTTTTTTTTTTTTTTGTCGCAGTGCTACTCAAATATATCTACTGATGTTTCAGCACCAATGTGTCTCCACAAAATTGAAAATTAGTGTTATCGTGATTTGCTTTTCGAAGAAGAATTCTTAAATAAAGTGTTAAAATACCTTACTTATCTCTTCTCCAGCGATGACTTCGATTTTATATAATCTTTAATCTGAAGATATCTCTAACTCTGTTCTCAACAAGTTAACTGGCCAAAAATGTAATCCTAGTTTCGAAAGACTATGATAATAGCACCAACTTTGCTACTTCGTTATAGTTTTGAGTTTTAACCATCAATAATATTGAAGCTACCAAACTTTCTGGACTTAAAATATTTAATGAGAATTTTAGTTAACATATTCGAGTTACATTTATATTTATCGGCTATTTATTTTGACTTCTGTCTAAGTCGCTCCCACAATAGTTGTGTCTTCGTACCGATACGACTCCAGTTTTCTATATAACTAAGAACTGCCGATTTCGAAGCATTCTTCTCACTTATAGTAGCTTTTAAGATCTTTAACATATGTCACAGTTGTCGAAGTTATGTACGATTCGCGGGGAACAAAAAAGTTCACTTCGCGAGCTATTTTCAATATTTATATATTTTTACAGAACTTGTATTATGTAAGTACTTCGAGATTTCTTTCTTCCGTGTGTATGTCATAAGCTTTAGATTTAAAATTGTTTATGTTGGCTTCTCAAAGACTTCTACCATTTATGGTATCCACTAAATCCAAATAAGTTTTCTTTCAACCAGGTGAAAGCTTACTCATCACATATCATTTTCAAAAACTCTCAGCATCAAAGTACACAATCAGAGCCACATCACTAGTTTTTAGTAACGCTTTATCTCAATTTCAAGAAGCAATTTCACGTACAAAATTTCTATTCAGCAGCTGTCCTAGCTCAAGCCAGTATTACTAGAAGTCCTGCCGCAAGCAAGAATCGAAGAAGCAATTGAGTTTTTGGCCAAGTAGAAAGAACATTCAGAATTTTGGCTGGAAAAGTGCAAGTGAGTCAAGTTGACAAAGCATTGCATATTTTCAGGCGCTGTGCATAAATGTCAAACAAACTGCAGTCGTTCGTGCAACTTCAGCATTGCAGTTTTGTTGGTGTTGCTTGGTGCGAAAGTGACAGTTGTTTTTGTTTTTACATTTTACAACTGCCACGATGACAAATGAACCATTGGCTTGGAACTTCTTGCTGTCACAACGCTTTGCTGTCATTGTCACTGCGATTTTTGTTGCTGCCGCCCATGTCTGTCCGTGGTGTTGTTGTTTCTTCAAGCAATGATTCTTGGCGAGATAAACATCCTTGGGTTGTATTTAAATTTGTATACCCTTTAAATTCACAATCTACAAAAATATTGTTCGAATCGTAATATCATAGCATATAGCTGCCATACAAGCTTACCGATTTAAATTAAGTACTTCTATGGAAAACGTTTTTTTTTTTTGACAAAATATCTTCACAAAATTTGGCCTAGATTATTGCTCAGAGTAACTATACAATCTCCGAAAATATTATTCGTATCGGACGACTATAGCATATAGCTGCCATACAAACTTACCGATTAAAATCAAGTCCTTGTATGGAAAACTTTTTTATTTGACAAGATATCTTCACGAAATTTGGCCTAGATTATTGTTCAAAGTAACGATACAATCTCCGAAAATGTTGTTCGTATTGGACGGCTATAGCATATAGCTGCCATACAAACTGACCGATTTAAATTAACTCCTTCTATTGAAAACTTTTTTATTTGACAAGATATCTTCACGAAATTTCGCACCGATTATGGTCTGAGGCAGCGCTACAATTTTTAGAAATATTGTTGAGATCAGATAACTGTAGTATATAGCTCTCATATAAATTGACCGATCTGAAGCAAGTCCTTGTATGGAAAACGTTTTTGTTTTGCATAGATATCTTCCATAAATTTCGAAAATAGATATCTGTTATACAAAGTGATCGATAGAAATCAAGATAACAATTTTTTATACGCTTTTATGCTATAAGAAATGCACCTATGGAGGGTATCATGCAAGTAGCTTCAGTTCAACTGAAGTTAAATTTATTTTCCTTTTCTTTGCTTCCCTCCAGTCCAGTGGGTTGTTGTCTTAGCTTTCGACCGCCAGCGAGCAACCCTTTTTCGTAATTTATTCAAAACGAATTTGTTTCACGCTCATTTTAGCGCAATCAAATGCAAATTTATGCACGTTTCCAATACTTGGCCAACTGCGGCGGCAGCGGCAGCATCAACATCAACATCAGTAAAGTGGCAACAAAGCAGTGCATCCCTGTGGTGAGTAGTGCTGCTATGTTGGCCGTCAAAGTTTGCCACCTTACATAGTCGATTACCTCTGCTCTTCTCGCACCGCCGCTTGCCTTCACTCGGATGTTTAGCGCCATTGTGTGTTTTGGCAGGACTATTCAAATTTGCTGCTTGGGGTGATTTTCGAAAAATCAAAAGTCACTGAAAGTATGATGCGTGAGTAGGGAAATTGCTTGTCATAATGACACTCCGCCGCCCTCTACTACTCTGCCTCCACTTCACTATGCCACAACACTCCACCAGCAAGCAGGAGTGTCGCTGTCTTTTGTTTGCCGGGGCGTATGCGTGACATTTGTATTGTAGTGACACGGTCGTAAAACATTGTTCGCCACCGGCAATGTCTTGTTTATCATTTGTCATGCTCAGAGCGCAGCAGATACTCCGTCCGTCGTACATAAGTTAATAATTGCTAAGGTGAATATGGCTGGCAATTATTAGCACACAAATGGGGGCGGCCGAAGGGCTAATACCAGTGCAGAGTTGATGGCTTTTGAGTGGAAGGGTTGCGGCAGGGAGGCGTGTAAATTATGTTGTTTTATGAATGCACAGAGCTTGATGTGTGGTGAGCGGAAGTGACGGAGGTAGTAGATGTGGGCAATGGAAATATTTTGTAGTGACAAACGCGTGCCAATAAAGGGACAATATCTGTAGCTTGTACAGGGCGCTGAGGGTTAGGGCTTTTGCTATCTGGCCATCTATAATTTGACTATATTATTTCACTTATCTAGAGATCTATGGTTTAATGGCGTATGCTGAATGTTGTTTTCACGCTTGTAACAGATTTGGACAATTTTAAATAGCGAAATATGTACATCGGGCACTTTTGTAATCATTGATTTTGGAGTGTGAACTAGCCACAAAAAATGCGTAAGAAAGAACACGAAGAAAACGCTAACTACAGCTGCCCGAAGCTATAGTACCATGGATGCATTCTTTATGGGATAAAATATTAGAAAAATTTCTTTATATTCACTTTGATGGATCAGTTTGTACGGTAGCTACATATGTGCTATAGTAGTTAGATCTGAACAATTTGTTTGGAAATTATGCCGTTGTCTTGGAGAATATTTCGTGCAAAATTTCGTGAAGATATCTCGTCGAATAAAAAAGTTTTTCATAGAAGGATTTGATTTTGATAGATCAGTTTGTATGACAGCTATATGCTATAGTTCTCCCATCTAAATAAGATTGAAATATTGCTTTGAGGAATAATCTATGCCGAAGATAGATCTCTCTGACAACTGAAAAGCCTTCCATACGAGAGCTTGAATTTAATAGTTCAGTTTGTATGGGAGCTATGAGTTATCTCGGGTTATGCAGATTCATTCTAAAGAAGACGTGTGCAAAATTTTAGATAGTTATCTCAAAAACTTAGAGACTGAAGAGCCAGAACGAGATGTCTAAATCGCCACAGATTATCACGCCTGACCATTTATATATGGTTTATACTTATTTATGATCTGCGACGTTTCCTTTCAGCTGTTATGTACTTTGTAGCCAACTTAATTTAAACTTATTCAAATTACGAAAGATATATAAACTAGATTTATTTAAGAAGATCCAAGTGAACATTTTTTGGTCTCAACACATTTTGTTGGAAGTTAAGTTTAAAAAATTTGTGAAGACTATATTCGTACTAAAATAACTTTTAGTTAAAAGTATATGTAGCATTTTTCTTTAGATTCTCAACTGAAGCCCTTTCTCTCAAGTTTTTCTATTTTATTGTCCTCTACAATCTGCTACAAGAAATACTAAACGGGTCAACTGAGGCTGAAAGGATATCTGGAAGACACTAACGGCTTGCACTGGGACTAAAAGATCAATTGAAAAGTCCCCGGCCGTAGTAAAACATATTTTTTTTTGGAAAAATTTATTTTTTATGTATCATTGTTCTATTCAAGAGTAATCCACAGATTATAGTAACCATACAACTTTTAGATACGATTTTTGCAGTACGATTTGCCCTTTGCTTCAAAATTGTCTTCAGTTTCGGCGATCACCTCTTCATTCGGATGTCTTCCCAGCGAGCACTTTTTTGAGATCTGGGAACAGGAAATAGTCAAAGCGCCAGATCCCGAAAATAGGGTGGGTGTGGACGTAATTCGAAAGCCAATTCATGGACTTTTTCCAGGTTTTAGGTGAAACTTTATTTTTCACCAAATGGAACTGTGTTTGAGCGATTTCGTTCGTTTCCTTTTGCAAATTCCTTTTAATCCTTTTTTCACAAAAATAAAAGTTGCTTGACTCAAATTGATATAAATCACAAATAAATGTCCGACAACTGTTGAATTTATACACGCGACTTTTGAAGGTTAGGGCTCTCCAAAAATCATATTTGTTGCTAGTAGCGCCATCTATTCGTTAAAAAAGCTGCAATTTGTTATCGCTATGTTTTTTTAAATTCAAAAAGAACATATTTTCAAGGCGTTGAGTGGAAATCTGTTAATGAAAAAACGTGAAAGAATTAGTTATCTAATCGTTCTGGTGAAATATAGTACTGTTTTCGGTATTTATAAGCCTGACTGTAAGCCAGTAAGTGAACTGTCTAACACTGACTATAGAAAGTAGTAGTGATTTCGTTTGCTCCAGAAGCTTTCGACTGCTGCGAGAGCATCTCTTTTGCTCAAACATCCTAACTGGGCTCTCCTCAGAAAAGCCGACGTTCTCGAGCCAAATTTTGTTCAGCGATGAGGCCCATTTCTGGCTCAATGGATATGTAGACAAGCAAAATTGTCACATTCTGGACGAAGTGTAATCTAAAGATATTCAAAAGCTACCATTTTATCCAGAAAAAATAACGGTTTGGTATGGTTTGTGAGCCGGTGGGAACATCGGTCCATATACCTTCCAAAATGTTACCGGTAAGAACGTAACCGTAACCGTCATGATAAAAGACGATTCGATGGCTGAAATTTAAACTCGAGATCTCGGCAACATTTGGTTCGAACAATACGGCGCTACTTCATACACAACTTTTCAGTCAATCGATTTATTGAGACAACACTTCGGTAAGCAGATAATTTCACGTTTTGTGACTGTCAATTGGCCATCAAGATTGTGTGATATTGTACAATAAGACTTTTTCTCGTGGCAATATGTAAGGTCTAAAGTCTATGCGGACAATCCCGCTTCGATTCAGGAGAAAAATTTCACGCGTGCCATTCGCCAGTTAGCCGTCGAAATGCTCAAACGAGTCATTGAAAATCTGAGTCAACGGAAGAATCATCTGCGACAGAGGCGCGGCCAACATTTGAAAAAGATAATCTTCAAGAAATAAATGCTAAAGCGTGTTCTTTCAAATGTCAGTGAACATAAAAATTTGAAGTTTCTGTGTTTTTTCTTTATAAAAGTAGGGAATTTTGGGAAAGTCTCACCATTTATTTAATTTACGGTCAGTACCTGGTTCCGTGGTTCTTTTACAGACTTTCAGTATTACTGCTTCTATAATATCTTCGATTTCCTTCTCTTTAAGTACGTCATTGGATTATCTTTTGGCTGCATTAGATAATCGCCGATCAAATTCGTACATTACAGCGTTAAATATTCTGCACTCATTACAAAAATTTGAATTTCTTCCCTTTTTTACCTTAAACCTTAAATAAAATCCAAAAAATATACAATAAATTGAAAAGTTTCCTTTGAGCATGCAGCTAAAAATACCGCTACCAATACTTCCAATTACCCTCATTACATATACGCTTTAACAACTCAATTAATACCGACCAGTGGCCTGGCAGTAGTTGGTCATTTCCGTTTTGACCATATTTTCGCTTGTTGCATTATCCATGTTTTGCCTTGCTTATGTATGGATTTCCAATTATTCCTCACTTTATGGCAGCTATTCGCTAATGATAGCCAACTAACCAGCTGTTTAACAGTTCTTCGTTGTTGTTTACTTATTTTTATTGTATTTTGTTATTGTTATTGTTTTTTGCTTACTGTTTTATTGCGCTTTGGCTTCAATTGCAATACAGGTTTCTTGAATTATTTTTAAACATGTACTTAAAGCCGGTTTAGCTGCGCACACGCAACAGTCTTAAGCGCAAGCCGCAGTGACAAAGAAAACGAAGAAAAACAAGAAGAAGTAATAGAGACAGCGTAAGGTGAAAAATGGTAAAAAATAAAAAAAATATTGACAGCAATGAGAAGACAACTTGCACAGACAAGTTGTTGACTGTCGTTGAAGGCGAAGCAGTTCAAGTATTTTTATATTGTATGCGCGTAGTATATGTGTATGTATTGGGTATGTGTGTGTGTAATGGTTCGCACTTACATGGTGCTGGCTTGTTTTGATAGCGGTAATTGCAAGTTGTGGGTGCTACTTGTACAGCGATTGTTTGTCGGCCGCGCTTATAAGCGGCTTAAAAGAGCATGACCCAAAGAGGATTTACAACAACTTTTTATTTTCGTCAATGCTTATGTGTATGTGTGTGTTTATGTACTCATTTGCTGTTTATAAAAGAGTTAGCTGTTAAAGCTGTGTCTTATACTTGTTTGTACATACTTAAAATTGCGCTGAAGAGTGTGCGAGCTTAAGAGTGGGAGACCACAAAGGTTGTTTGTTTGTTTGTGTTTGCACCGGTTGTAGAGTAACGGATTTACTTAAGATCACCAAAGTCCCTAAAACGTTGTAAACAAAGATTACTAAGCAGGGCTTGCAGTGCTCTAAATGGAAAATAGAAAGATCACAACATTTTTCAGGCTCAAGCTGGCAGCAAGTGGATCTCTGCAATCTTTTTAAGAAAATGTGAGATTCAAAGTTCTGAAATTTTATGTAAACCAATAATCTACCAACTTTTTTATTGACTATGATAAATAAAGTTGACGAGCTAGCAAGTAAAGTTACCTAAAATATTCATTATTATATGTGCTCATATCTCTTAAGGCTGCCAGGACACAGCGTCAACGCAGTTAACTGCAAAGCGGACGAGCTTGCAGTTAAAGCTACCTTAGTCCCTCCAATAGTACAACAAGAACGAGTCGCTGCTCCGTTCTTTTTCATTCATTCTACTATTGGATACTTGGACTTCGCGAGAGTGCAAACTGTGTCGCCAGAACCTTGTGGCAGAAGTTTAATTTCACTTTCTCACTAAGGGTATCCTTTCTCTAGTTGTGTGCATTCTAACTCGTCAATGCCCTAGCGGCGCTCAAGTAGGGTGAAGTGTAAAGCTGAGAATCTTACCGGTTACCAGCTGTACTAGCCTCTTAACGCTTCTTTCTTAATTGTCCCACTTTTGCGAGATCAAGACTAAATATCTTAGTAGGTTTGTACTAACCTCAAACCGCTTTGTTGACTTATGATATCAGATATAGAAGGTCTATTTTATGGCTTCAATAAAAACTATATACTTGGATAGTAATCCCAAAGGAACTCTATCTTGAGAATCAGCTAGCGAATTTTATCTAACTTAACCCTTTCTGATTTACTTTTAATCTCTCACTATGTTAATAACTGACTTTTGCAACTCTTATTTTTCTCTTATATAAAGTGATTAACATATCTTAATCAGATATATTTACGTGTCCAGATCAATGTCTTCGAAAAAATTTCTGAAACTTTAGGTTAAAGTTTAGGTGAGACTTTAGATTAGATTTTAGATTAGACTTTAGGTTTGACTTTAGTTTAGACTTTAGTCTAGATTTAAGGTTAGACTTTAGATTATACTTTAGATTAGACTTAAGGTTGGACTTTAAGTTAGACTTTTGGTTAAGCTTTAGGGTAGACTTTAGATTACACTTTAGGTTAGACTTTAGATTAGATTTTTTGATTAGACTTTAGGTTGGACTTTAGATTAGACTTTAGGCTAGGTTTAAGGTTAGACTTTAGATTATACTTTAGATTAGACTTAAGGTTGGACTTTAGGTTAGATTTTTGGTTAGAGTTTAGGATAGACTTTAGATTACACTTTATGTTAGACTTTAGATTAGACTTTAGGTTGGATTTTAGTTTAGACTTTAGGCTAGGTTTAAGGTTAGACTTTAGATTATACTTAGATTAGACTTAAGGTTGGACTTTAGGTTAGAATTTTGGTTAGAGTTTAGGATAGACTTTAGATTACACTTTAGGTTAGACTTTAGATTAGATTTTTGATTAGACTTTAGGTTGGACTTTAGGTTAGATTTTAGGATAGACTTTAGGATAGACTTTAGATTACACTTTAGGTTGGACTTTAGATTAGATTTTAGATTAGATTTTAGATTAGACTTTAGATTAGATTTTAGATTAGACTTTAGGCTAGGTTTAAGGTTAGACTTTAGATTATAATTTAGATTAGACTTAAGAGTGGACTTTAGGTTAGACTTTTGGTTAGACTTTAGGATAGACTTTAGATTACACTTTAGGTTACACTTTATGTTAGACTTTAGATTAGATTTTTGGTTAGACTTTAGGTTGGACTTTAGATTAGACTTTAGGCTAGGTTTAAGGTTAGACTTTAGATTAGACTTAAGGTTGGACTTTAGATTACACTTTTGGTTAGGGTTTAGGATAGACTTTAGATTACACTTTAGGTTAGATTTTAGATTAGATTTTAGATTAGACTTAAGGTTGGACTTTAGATTACACTTTTGGTTAGACTTTAGGTTAGACTTAAGGTTAGATTTTAGGTTAGACTTAAAGTTAGACTTTAGGTTTTGAATTCCATTGTTTGGGAACAAATTGTGTCTTCATATACAGACATAAAATGAGGTACCAAGGACTGCTTCTGGCGCTTTATATCTTACCATTCAATCAACTTAGCTCTTGTATTTGTCTTGACAACAGCGCTACCTATCAAGACAACTTTTGTTAAGTTAAGCGCAAACAGCTGGCGGATTACAGAATTCGAAATCTACAAACATATTAAAAAATATTATACAGAAATTCATATATATATAAATATATACAAATATATTCAAATATATAACATATACATTTATTCTCTTAACCTCGCTCTTCATATTCCGCATACTCTTTCTTTTGTACAAATTTAATATACTCTTTCAAATTCATTGTTCATATTCAATTCAGGTTTGACAACTCAATTGCCCTGCTAAAAGCCAGCTATGCGCATGCCCAGTGCAGCTATTATTGCACTGCACCAACTATTGTTTTGTACATACAAGAAAAAAACCAATAACAGCAAAAAAAATTGTGTTGTGGAAATGGGCATGTTAAATTTTTGTATTATTTGGTTGTGAATATGTTTCTGACTAAGGGCTGAAACTGAAAAAAATATGCTAAATATTCGTGATAGAAAAGGTTGGACAGTAATTTTTTCAGGGATTGTTGGGAGTATAGCAAAAATTTAGTTGCTAAAACTCTCTTATAGCCTCAAGAAGTCTCAACGAAACTGTATATATGATATATGACTCCTAACCGTAGCCTGGAAATATTCCATTGTCCGATTTAAGTTGTCTTAAATTATTTCTTTGAAAAAATTAAATTTATTGAATTATATGTATTTTTTCCCGATATCATGCGTTTTCGATTCGTCTAACTAGTTCGGTAGTCAAGAAACTTGAACTCAAACAAGCTAAAAGAGGTGTTGTGGATTGCTATTCAATCTATATTTAATCTTGTCAATTTATAAACTTGTATACTTTGTATACCACTTTATACCAGTTAAAGTTTTTATATAATTTTTATACCACTTTATACCAGTCCAAAATTATCAGTATTTGGTTGTGCCAATATATTTTTTTTATACAGTTGCAAAGAGTTGGATTTTTGATTCTCCATTTTTCAAACATTGGTATACAAACTGGTATAAAAAATTACAAGCAAGTTATATAAAAAGTGTAATTTTATAACAACACTTAACGTGTTATAGCTGTTTCTTTTTTTGCTCTTCATTCCTCTAACTCTGGTAAAAGAACAGAACTAGAAATAAACTTTGAATGTTAACAACTCGAACAATCAACTGGTATAAAAAGTACAGTCTTATAACATAATTTTACCATTTTATACCAGTTAAGTCTTGATACTTCATTACCAAATTGTAATAAAAACCTGTCTAAAAATAAACTCTGATTGTATGAGAACCAAAAAATCAACTGGTATAAGAAGTATAATTTTAAAACATGAGTAAAAATATTCTAGACATAAAATCTGATGAAAAGCTAATTGATTAAAACACTGATATACAAATTTTAAATTTATAACACCCGTTCATATTTTCGAACTTTCTACTGATATATAAAGTACAGTCTTATGCCATCAGTTTACTATTTTTATGCCAGTTAATCTTTGATTATCCATTCTTTAAATTGAGGTAAAAACTAGTATACAATCAAATTCTGAAGGTATAGGAATCGAATAATAAACTGGTATAAAAATAATAATTTTCACACATCAGTAAAATTTGTCTAGAGATGAAACAAGAAGAATAGCTGTCGACCAAGCTACTGGTATAAAATTTTTAAAATTATACCAGTTGAATTTTGAATTATTATTTATACAAACTTTGGTGTAAAAAAAGTAAACAAGTGCATCGAACAAGCAACTAGCAAATTAGTATAATCTTACCAATGTGACGAATTGAATTCAGATAAGGTAGGATTATGATGACACTCGGCAAATAAAAAAAATCAATATTTAATATTACCATTTTATTCGTTTATGCAAATTAAATAAGTGGTATTAATAATTATAAAAAGTTTCCTAAAAAAGCAGCTGGTATAAAAAGTATTATCCTATTAAAATGGCGATTACTGAGAAGGCTGTTGCTTGGTTCTTTATGTCGGTAGTCGAAAATAATTATGCAAGTCTCTAACCATAATACCAGTTCATACATTTTACCAGTAGCTTTTCGATTCTTCGCTCTCCAAACTTTGGTCTAAAACTGGTTTAAAAAATGATAAATAAATAAGGATCGAGTAAGCAACTGGTATAAAATACTATGGTCTAAAAGCTAGTCTAAAAATACACCTGGTATAACAATATATGTGACCTGGTCTACGAAAAGGGACCTGGTCTACGAAAAGGGGGCTTAGGCGTCAAAAAATCATTTTTTTTTATTTTTTTTTTTAATTTTTATTTATTTATTTTTTTTTTTAATTTATTTTTTTTTTTGAAACCTAAGCCCCCCTTTTCGTAGACCAGGTCACATATTATGAAATTAACCAATAGAGTAAAGCTAGTGTAGGTTATCACTAAATTTTTTGTCGGTAAACGGCGAATAAATTGGCAAATAAACCGCATGTTTTTATTCACAACAAAAACTTGGTTTTCTTGAAATTTTAGTTGTACCGTTCATCTGCTTGAATATTTTTTATTCACGCGCATATATTTTTAAATACATATATACGAAATTTTCAAACATTAAAGCATTTTACGCGTATTGTGTGTGTGTTTGCAAGCCAATACTGGTACACATGCGTCAAAGCGCTGCCAAACAACAGAGGCGACCGCTGAAAACATGTATTTAATGTGGTGAGAAGTTGGTGGCGGCTCCTAGTCGTGGCTGGTCTGCGATCGCTGAGTGTGGGTTAGGGCTTAAAAGAAGTGTATAAACAAGCCAAGAAAGCAATATACAGAAACGTATAAAACAGGTATGGCAAAAAAGCCACGTAGAGGAATGTTAAAAATGCCAATAAATTTAATTTAATTCGAAAATAAATAAATTCTATTAAAATAATATTAAGGCAAACGGAAGAGTAAAGATTTGACGTATGCGTATGCGGTGTTAAAAATAAATTAAATAAAAGAATTCTTCAACAAACTGTGCTGTGCTAAATGAAATGTGCAAAAAGTTTTGCCACGAATGCAAAAATTTATGATTATGATGTCTAATTAAAACGTGCGGCAGTGCTATGAAATTTCATAAAAAGCGAAGTGTTAATTATGGTTAATTTGTGTTGCAATTAAAATTTTGTGCATAGAAACAAAATAAAAAAATATTTTCGTTTTTCGGCTTAATGCAAATAAAATTAATATTATTTTCTGTTTATTTCTTTTTTTTGTGAGAACATATGCTCTTTAGTTATAAAATATGTATTCCTCTCTTAGTCATTGACAACTTTTATATTAAAATTTTTTTTGAATACTGTAGCAAGAAAAGAAGTTGATATCTTTAAAAAAATTATAGTTGATCCAATAGAAAGATAGAACATATATTTTTTAAAAAAGTTTATAATTTTTTACATTGATTTATTTTACTTTAAATGAATTATTTTCAATTAATTAAAGACTTTTCGTATAAAATTTTTTTTTTTATTTTATTTAAAAGTAATTTTAACTTTTTTCCAACAATTATACTTTTTTTTTGAAAAAATATTTTTTTTTTTATAAAAATTTGGTTTTCTCTGTCACTGAACTTTTCCATAAAAAAAATTTATTTATATTTGAAAATAATTTCAGTTTTTTTGAAACAAATATATATTTATTTTTTTTTTGTGGAAAATAAAAGTTTTTTTACGGGCGTTAGTACAAAAAAAAGTATTTAAACAAAAAAATATCAAAATAATTTTTTTTCAAAATAAGTTTTTTTTTTCAAAATAATTTTTTCGAACAGTTATAATGTTTGTTATTTTTGGGAAATGGAGGTTTGTTTTTCTTTCATTGAGATTTTGTAAAAAAAATTCATTTTTATTTGAAAATAATTCAATATTTGCTTTTTTACCTATAAATTTTCTGTAATAATTGTTTTATAGTATTTTATTTTTAATTCCAATTTCAATTAAAGACTTTTCGTATAAAAAATTATTTTTATTTTATTTAAAAGTAATTTAAACTTTTTTGGAACAATTATATTTTGTTTTGAAAAATTATATTTTTTTCGTGAAAATTTGGTTTTCTGTCACTGAATTTTTCCATTAAACAAACTTATTTATATTTGAAAATAATTTCAGATTTTTTTTAAACAAATATATATTTGTTTTTTTTTTTTGTTTTTTGTGGAAAATAAAAGTTTTTTTGCGGGCTGTTAGTATAAAAAAAAGTATTTTTTTTTCAAAAAAAAAAAATTTTTCAAATAGTTTTTTTTTTTTAAATAATTTTTTTTTTTCAAAATATTTTTTTTTGAAAATAATTTTTTCGAACAGTTATAATGTTTGTTATTTTTGAAAAATGGAGGTTTGTTTTTCTTTCATTGAGATTTTGTAAACGAAAATTTACTTTTGTTAGAAAATAATTCAATATTTGCTTTTTTAAACTATAAATTTTCTCTAATACTTTTTTTATAGTATTTTATTTTTAATTCAATAAAAAAAAAAAATTTCTTTACAAAATGTTTTTCATATAATCGAAACTGAATTCTTAACTATAATTAAAAAGTTTAACTTTTTCTAGAAAACTTAGTTTTATGAAAATAAAAGAGAAATGCTTTTTCTTCACCAAATAATTTAGACAAAATTAAATATGTTATTTATTAAGTAAGCATATTTTTTTTCTTTTCCCTAACAAAAATAGATTTTTTAAATTTAATCCTACAAAAGAAAATATATTTTTTTAAAATATTGACATTTTTTTGTGTATAATTTTATAATATTTTTAGTAATCCGAAAAACATAAATAAATTTATTTAATTTTGATGAAAAATATTACTTTTCTTTTACAAAATGTTTTTAATATTATGCAAAAGAATTCTTAATTTTAATTAATAAATTTAACTATTTCTAAAAAACTTAGTTTTATAAATTTAAAAGAGCAATACTTGTTCTTTACAAAATTGTATTATTTTATTCAATAAATTTCCTAGTTTTTTTTAAAAAGTTTGAAGTTTGCTAAGAAAACAAATTTTGTTGCTAAAAAAAATATGAAATGTTTTATTACTTAATTAAAAATATTTTTTCACTATAATTAGTATTTTTAATTTTTAAATGAAAACAATGTTGTATAAAAGTTTGTAATTTTTATGTAGAATAATAATAATTTTATTTTACTCTGAAACTTTAAAAGATTTATTAAAGAGAGATTTAAAATGCTTTAATTAAATTAACATTCTTGAAAATATTGAATCTATAATCGCAATTACTCAGAAAATGCTTGGAAAAAGCAATAAAAAATTTTTAAACAAAAAATTAACAAAAAACTATTAAACTCTGAGGCAACAGGTTGCCAGAGTAGAAATATAAAAAAAATCGTATATCTGTGCATTTCACAGCAAATACCGCGAATTTAATGAATTTCTAACCATTTTATTTATTTGATTGTGCAATAAATTTTAATTTCATTTCACAAACCCCGTGCTCAGCTCAATAAAAATACAAATATATAAATCGTTACAGTGTTGCTGCAGAAGATAAAATGGCGTTTTTGAAAATTTGCATATTCGCCATTGTTGTTGGTAAGTACAAGCACATCTGCAGAATATATAGAAATGCAATTCGCAGTAAATTTATACACACATTTTACTTAAATACAAATACAAATCAGCGGCTTTAATTTGCAATTTGAATAATTTAACATTGACAATTAACTAAATTTCTGTGAACATACATACACAAAGTGTATAAATAGTAAATGCATGTAGTATATATAAGTATATGTGTATTATGTATTTAATTTTGCATATACTATAGCATATATGTATGAAAATATATAAAATGTCATGCAACTGCATGCAATTACATATATAATTGGAGTTAATGAGTGAGTGATTGTTTAAATGTGTAATGAGTAGTTTTAATTTAATGAGTGTGAATGTGTGACAGGTCAAATGAGTTTATAGTATAATGAGTGGGAGTTTAAGCACCTCAACAAGATGAATAATGTGAGAACAGAAAGGATGAAGCAATTACTCAGTATATATAAATCAACTGTTAAGAATAATGGGGATAATTATTTCAACTAACTGTTTGAAATAACCCTTGATAAGTAAATGTGACTTAAGATTTTCCTTTCCATGATAATACTCGTAGTATATATATTTTATAATAAATGCTCAGAAACAATATACTTTACAGCTCGGGTATACTAACTAAAACTCGAACAAAACACATGATGCAAGAAAGACTATATACCGTGCTCTTCCCTTTCTTTCAAAAAACCGAAAAGACCAATGTTATATCGGAGTGATGATCAAAAATGGTCATATATTTGTAAGGGTTGTATGATCTATTATATAAGAGTTTTAGATGTCACAAACCGGCTATGTTTAAGTCATATTCAAGTTGCTCGTTAGTCCTGTATTTTATTTGAACTAATTGCAATGTATGAACAAAATAAAAAAAAAAAAAAAAAAACAAACCGGCTAGAGGGTGACCGAATGAGATCCCTTTAAGATCGACCACATAACCAAACTTAACCTAACCTCACAAACCATTGTTCAATATCAATACACTCGTGCCAACGATTTTTTTTTTTTAATTCTGAACACAGTTGTTTAAGTTAATTTCCGAAATAGTCTTCAATGCGAGTAGCGATTCACGTTTAATGTCCTTAAATTAACTCAAAACGGTTTCCCCAAAGTGGTTGTTTGAGTTTGGTGAATAGCCAGAAGTCACATGGAGCTAAATTAGGCGAAGACGTTGGTTGCGACGCGATAATGGTTGATAATTTGGCGAACAACTCACGAAGAATCAATGCATTATGCGACAGTGCATTATCGTGGTACAAAAACCAAAAGTTGGCCGCCCGTAATTCAAGCCACTTCTTACGAATAACACTCCAAGAGTATTTCTTGTTTACAGTCTGGCCGGCCGGAAGGAATTCGGACTGCAACACATCTCGATAATCGAAGGAAAGTGTCAATATAACCTTGATTTTTGACACGTCAAACGCCAAGATATTTGGCCGATGAATCGTCTGTTTTTGGGTCGTATAGGTCTAAGACTCAACGCCATTACCAATAAGGTGAATGACATCGTGGTAGTTGGAAGGCATTGTTTCACAGACGTTAACGCGACGTTCTTTTTCGACAAAATTTAATGGTTTTGGAACCAATCGTGCCTTCACTCTTCTTAGGTACAAATTATCTTTAAAAATGGTTTTTGCTGATCCTTCCGATATTCCAACGGTTCCAGTAAGATCTCTGATTTGTGTCAATAAAAAATCTTGCCCACAGTAGGAATTGCTTAAGCAGTAAATATTTTTGATTTCCAGTCCGATATATAATTGCTTATTTAGCTAAAATATATTAATCACTTTTTTAGTCTTTAAAACCACACAGACATTTCTTTCACTTAAATCTTAAGTTAAAATTATCCAAATAATATTTTTATAACCGCAGAATTCCACGATTTTGGCTGCCAAGCGGCGATCTACTTTCAGCTTCCTAGCTACCGCTGTCTTGTTTCTGCCCCCTGTAGATCACTTCACGAGTCTAGCAGATGAACCTTTGCTAATGCTGGAGACTCCCCGCATATAAAGACTCTACCCACGTCGCTTGGTGCCGGGGATTCAGCCGCTTCCCCCTTCCTAATACTCGTAGAGTTGCCTGAGGTATAAATTTCTACTGGGGTATCGGCATTGCTGCATTTCGCCAGCGACAGCTTTGTCACAAAAGGATCAGTACTAACACAGGGGACAGATCTGGGCATCGGTTTCGAAATCACTTCACTTCCCTTCGTCACCTTTTCGTCAACGTTTGTTTTATTATTAGTGTCCATGCAAATAGGATACCCACTCAGAGACCCCAGGAAAGGTGGACGCCTTTAATAGTTCCAAGATTGTCAAAGGCGAAAGATGATGCACGCCCTTATATATACGTTCAGAGCCGGGTCTAACTTAACGACGAAGGAGGGAAATGTACTCTGAGGCCTGCCAGGGCTTTAACGGGGCAGTTGCGAAATTAGCCCGTTAGCCATTTCTGATGAGTGTCATCCCATCATACTCAAGTGTCAGAATGCCGCAATTAGCGGCTCAGGGTTCTACCAAATCCTGAGCTCAACCTACTGATAATCCAGTTTCACAGCTACAGTCGTTAGGAGTTGAAGGCTGTACGGTGCCGCAGGTCATTTGGAGTTAGTCAGGATGCACCAACTTGGAGGCGTCCTGCACTACATGACAGTTACTATAGTTTTCAAGATCCCTCATCTTTTGTTGCCGAACCACGTGCAGGTCACGTGGGAAATTATGGTCCACTCTGTATCGGTATAACTTTTGCCATTGTTAGAGGAAAGACGATGATAAAGAGAGAATAAATATTTTATTTTTTTTTTTTTTATTTAGCAAAATAGCTGTGTAGACATTCATTAATTCACTACCAAAATAGACAAAGAGCCACATAAAACGAATGAAAGCAAAAACAACAAAAAACAAGATTTAATATTAAATGATAGCACTGCCTAGAATCAATAAAAACGTGTATCTAAGCAGAGACAGGTTGCCGACATATGAGCCAATAGTTATGACACTTGGTTGTCGCTACGCTATATTAAATAAAGAAACAAAAAATTCAGTAAACGGGGGAGCATCACAGCCATCACCATATCGACTAACAACCGTTAAGTGAACGGAACTTCCATATGCAGTTACCGCCGCGATTTGCGGTTGTCCGCCACTAACGCCTCTGAAAGATTTCAAACGACTCGTTGCCAGTTGATATTAGTTTCATATAATAACTGTTAACGGCACTCAACAACCGTTAATATGCTGCTGTCATGGCCGCCTGCACCACATGCAACCCGCATCATATCTAAATGCAACGTATTTGTCAAGCATAGTTATACGTCAAGCCATTGAGCCATACTCCCAACCGCAGAGGTATCAGTAAGTCATCAAAATTCGTCCGATTGTAGCTATTAGCTACCAAGTCTTACCACTTTTACGTTATGTTTTACGTCGCCTGCCCACTGCTGTCTTATTTAGTGGAGGCTGAGCGGGTCCGCTGTGGGTTTGTCGCTCGCTTCTACGCACTTCGGCGCGTCCGCTGGGGCGTGTGTGTGCCTCAAACCTCAAACCTGTCTTTGCGGTTTCGTTGCTTTGATTTGTTATGAAACTTGATGCTACTGGCTGGCAAAAACAACAACGTTAAATCTGGTTGGCATGACCTTAAAAGTGAAAGTGATTTTTGTTCGCAACTAGTTGTGCTCTTTGCAGTTGTTGTGTTTACTATTGTTGTTGTTATTGGCTATTTTTTGCTGTTACTAGCGGCATGCTGCTACTTATGGGCTTTGGATTGGAGGCTTTTTATGTTGCCTCACCCGAACCTGTTTGGCATCAATATTGTTTTATGTGCTTTATTCGTTGACAACATGTAAATATTGATAAAATCGTTGATATTTATTTAATATCGTGAGCTTTGAGCTTGTTTACTAAGTTACGTAAGTCGCTGTAAGGCTGGTCTGGCAGATGTGCTTAAAGGCCTATGATATACATACATGTGTACTTAAACTCATGTTGCATGATTGATTGATCTTTTGGATAGTGAAATATACAAGTATATATGGTAAATGAACGATTTTTTATCGGCTCAGAATTTGATGCTGTTGAATGAGGTTATGCTTCTTGTTTAAGTCCTTAACCAAACCAACATTACTCACTGTTATTCAGGCTTTTAGATTATTTGATCGAATTTATGCCTCAAATACTTATCGTAAAATTGATTTATTTGTGAAGAAACATTAGAAAAAGGCATCGATTGCGTTGCAATGGTGTAGAGAAGCAATTGGCAAAAGGTAGGGTCTCTCAACGAAAGTGGTCCTCCAGCTCTACGAAACCATAATAAAGCCCATTTTTTCTATTGAGTCTTTATGTGGTGGAGGGCTTTAGAAAAGGCCACTCTTGCAAAGATACTCGAGAGCGTTCAATGAGCGGCGCTCATTAGCATGTGTGGAGCGCTAAAGTTCACTCCACTCCAATCATGGTACTTAAAGCTATCCTTCACATATTGTCCATGGATATCGCCGGAAGGTGTATGGCTGCGAAAGTTTCCATCAGACTCAGAGAGACTAGGTTCCTAAAGGAGCATGTGTCTGACCACTCGGAAATCCTCATCGCCAAACCGAACTTTGGCGGTTCCTTCAGTATCCATGTACCGCTCAGGGAGTTGTGAGTGGAAAGAAGCCATTGAAGGAGAGGGATAGTGAGCTTCTTCACGGAAGGTTCAAAACTTGAGGGGAAGGTTGGTGGAAGGGTTTACTGTCAGCAGCTCTCTTTATCAACTACAGCTGGAGACTTCTTGACTATTGCTGTGTCTTGCAAGCAGAGGTTATAGTCATTAAGGTAGCAGTAGACTTACTGCTTTGGATTGGAGTGCAGCCTCCTTCAGAGAAGAGACCTTTCTATCAAATAACAAAGCGTCGATACTAGCCTTTAACTTATTTACAAAGCGTTCAAGTTGGTCAAAGAGTGCCTAACCTGGCTCTCAATAGCATCGAGTGGCTTTGTGTTTAAACTGGTATGGGTGCCAGGACACAGGAAACTGTAAAGCTGATGAGCCAACAAGAAAACGCACCCTAGAACCGCTATCGGTAGAATGGGAGCGGGTCGGTGCTCCTGTATCTTATTGCGCTCTATATTAAATATCTGGCCATCGCGGAAGCTTGGTCAGCGCTGGGTTACCATCGGTACATGCGTTTTCGCCAAAGCCGTTTGGCCCAAGATCGATCGTAGAGATGTAGTGATCTTTTTTGTCTCAGTAAGGCAAGCCTTGCGTTATTTGTGGGGATTTTAAGAGACCACTGTCTTATTGGCGTCCATGCTGTAAGGTTGGGAATCCTACCAGTCGCCATCTGCAGAAGTTGGATCGAAGAAAAGGAGGTGAAAAAAACTTAGCACTTGACTGTCTCGTGTTTGGGAGGTCAAGACATAGACAGATGCTCGATAGGCAGCTTTATATAAAAATGTAGATTTGACTCACTGCAGCCTGTAGGATTTACATCCCAAAACTTTTCCGCGACCAAAGAAATCGAAAAAGTTACTACTGAATCTCACCAAATAAGTTTATATGTGTGAAGATAATCAGAAGCTCGAAGAGCATTCCGCAGCAATCAACTCACCACACCACACCTCACATGGTAACAACACTTATTGGTCAATAGAATGAGACCGGCGCACAGTGGGGCCGCTTCATACAAGCCGCGGCAAAAAATAGAAGGAATCGAGGTAGGGCTTTGAAATTTGGCACACATCTCTCATATTGCCAAATTAGATTAAAAAAAAAATTTTGTTAAAATCCGCCCACAACCACGCCCACCTCCCATATAAGACAAAAATCAAAAATCATCCTACAGTAACGAAATTTTCTACAGTGTAATATTTTGTAAATATAAGCTTGTCCAGAAAAAATAAAGCAAATAAAAAAAATTAAATTAAAAAAAAAAAAAATTAAGATTATAAATACGTTCTCATTTACTAAGTTTGAGATTTAATTTAAAAGTAGTCCTTTTGCATCTTCTAATAGATCTATGTGTTTTATTACAGTTGTAACTCTTACACTTGATAAAAGTGGATCAGAAGTAACTAAGAGTCTCTTTAAAATATCTTCATTAGTTGAAGTTCGACTGCATTTCCTTGCGTAACGAAGGCGATAGTTTCTATAATCCTTGTTACGAGCCTCCTGCGCCTCTTCAGAAAGATTACCGATAGGGAGAAAAGAACTTCTAATTATGCTTTCGCCATGTACCAGCATCTTATGTATTGTCACTGGCATATAATACCAGTTATACGTCCCAACAAATAGTCTAGCCGTATCTAAAGCATACTTTCCATATTTTACTGGGTCTATGCTCTCACCACAAGTAATTACTTCAAGTATTGTAGCCAGTCGTTTGATTAATTCCAGGTCAACCCCAGTTACCTCTGAAACTACCTCGGGATTTTTAAAAAATTTTCTAGACGTATTTCCAGTATTTGTTGTGCCTAAACCCTGTTGAACATGGTCAACCCTAATACCCAATCTTTGGCGTAATTCTGTCTGAATCCTTTTCTTGTTTTCTTCTTTAAGTGGCTTGGTTTCCGCATTAGTAGACCACCTTTTAAAAGTTAAATTATACCCAATATGTAAAATAAATTCCATTGTTTTTATTCTAGCATGTAAGGGAGAAATTCCCAACTTAACTGCTTCCTGATTGCATGATTTTTTGACGACGGATTCTAGGTTGTTCATTTCTTTAGGGCTTGCATTACATATGTAACAGACAGATGATGCTTTACAACCAGTTGCTGCTTGAGCTATTTTTGTGTCTATCATGGTAAATAAAAGATTGTGACGTATTTCAATAACCTTGTCCTTTATAGTCACAAATGTTGGCAATATGTTGCTTATGGTTTCCTGCATCTTTTCGACAATTTCTTTGGTATGGTTTGCGGTTTCCTTGGCATATTCAAATTGAATCGGCCGACAAAACTTTGTGGAAGAAGGTCTAAAGTTCTTCCATAACGTGTCTGTTTTGTCTATAGTTTTAAGCACTAAAGGCACCATAGATACCATAAATAAATTTGCATCAGATATACCATCAAATTCGTTAGGTATGAACTGGTTGTATTGACTTTGATTTGACGAACCGTCACAACCCCATTTCGATGTTAGAGTCATTATTTCTGGAACATGAGCTAGATTTGTGAAGTTCCCGGCGGCCAAAATAATTCTTTTAGCTGTGTGATCAAGTAAACTTTGCAAATCAACTTGTGCAGATATTGGTGTAATAGTAATATTTTCCGGGTAACAATGCTTTTTTTCCTCCCGAACTCTATAATACGGTGGCAACACATCACATCCGAAATCTTTAAGCACATTTCGAACAACTTCATACTGATGCTTTGATAACTGTGCATCAACTAACATCGCCAACGCTTTTTGAGAATCTAAGTTTGTCTTCTTAATAGCTGCTGATCCAGCCGCGGCCTTTAATTCTTCTTGAGAGTACGTATCTCGAAGTTGTTGGACCTTGTAACGTTTAGCCCGTTGACTACAGTCTTCAAATTTCTTTACCGGTCGTCCAGCAATTAAACTACGTTTATTTGAAGTCCCGGGTAATAATTTATCAACCATCTCGATAGTAAAATTCTTATCCAGCCATACAGAATGATTTTTAAATAGTAGGTTTTTTTTCCTCTGGCACTGGTTCCATTTTGAATTGAATGAAGTTATGTACCTTTTTTTAATTTGTTCTAAAATCAACTTCACCTTATCTTCACTAAAAGAAGGGAATTTATCCCTCAAAAACTGCGTCAACATATCACTTTTTCGCCCGCAACGAATAAATTCTTCAGTAAGCTGTCGATTACTTATTGAAACGAATGACATTTTGCAAATATTATTTGCAATATATATTTATACAAATAACACTTGTTATAAACTGTTAGATTTTTATTAAACAACGAATTTCGAAATTACACAAACGCTTCTTTAAATTATCAATATGTGAAGACGCGCAATAAATTAAACAATTGCGTCCGTTGTCACAACAACCGTTCATAGCTATCTTTGATCCTTATCCGCACGTATCCGCAGTTCATTTTTATACTCTCGCAACAAAGTTGCTAAAGAGAGTATTATAGTTTTGTTCACATAACGGTTGTTTGTAAGTCCTAAAACTAAAAGTGTCAGATATAGGGTTATATATACCAAAGTGATCAGGGTGACGAGTAGAATTGAAATCCGGATGTCTGTCTGTCCGTCCGTCCGTCTGTGCAAGCTGTAACTTGAGTAAAAATTGAGATATCGTGATAAAACTTGGTACACGTATTTCTTGGCTCCATAAGAAGGTTAAGTTCGAAGATGGGCAAAATCGCCCCACTGCCACGCCCACAAAATGGCGGAAACCGAAATCCTATAAAGTGCCATAACTAAGCCATAAATAAAGATATTAGAGTGAAATTTGGCACAAAGGTGATGAAGCTAAAAGCAAGTGCATTACATCTTGATTTGTAGAAATTCTGTCGCATTTTCTAGAATGATTAAGCCTATATTTCTTGTAATCTTTACTTTATGTATCGTCATTGGCATATAGTAAAATTCATAAAGGCTGACATATAACCTCGCAGTTTTCATGCAATAAATTTCAAATTTTTGAGGATCTATTGCTGCTTGACTATTGATTGTATTTAATATTATTTTAAATTTCTGCAATATCACAATATTTTATTTCTTTTGCCATTTCAAAATTTCGTGTTTTGTTAATTTTTTTTCACCCGTTTGCACTTCTCTCGGTATCACATACGACACATACGAACACCAAACCCTTTGAGGGTTTTACTATACTGACCTAGTACCATCACCCCGACCTGGAATTTCTCACCCCCCAGATTAGCTGTTGTACTGTGTAATTAGTTCAAATAATATAAGGCATCTAAACTAGTATTTTGTTGTTGTTGTATAACGAGAGACAACTCCAAAAAATAACAACAAAGCAACAAACCGAACAATAAAAAAAAAAAAAAAACAAAACAACGAAAAAAAAAAATTCCAACAGACAAGGTTATAGCTATCTTTGATCCTTATCCGCACGTATCCGCACATATGCGCAGTTTTTTTTTTCGTTATCATATTCCTTAAAGTGTACATCAAATATTAGGACTAACTAGACCATGTAGGTACATGTAGCTAATTGTCAAATCTATAATTTTTATGTAAAAGTGTTTAAAAAATGGTTTTATTTTAAAACTTTGTCAAAATTGACATGAATTAGGCCTATGAAATGAAAATAATTATTTTATAATATATTATAATATATATTAGGCTACACTTTAAAGTCACTTCTTATTGCATAAAACGTCGAAATCCCTTACTTCTGTACTCATATATTTCTCAATATTTTTCACAATTTTCAAGAGATTTTTTTGTTTATTTGACTTTAAAAATACGTTGTTATGTCAGTGAAATGGCAATTCGCAAATAAGTGATAAATTAAACTATATTCATTGTCTAGAAAGACTACTGGAATGAGATTTTGTTAAAATTAGATAGTTAAAAATTACATATTTTTGCCGCCGATTACCCATTGTGCGGCGGCCCCGTAAGACGAAGACGAGCAGCCACTATGCATTCATCGGAGCATGCAAAATGGAAACTTTTCGACTGAACGCAAATGTCTGCGCCGCTTTCGCACTTAAAATTCCACACACGCCTCGGCACGTAGTGGTCAGCAAGTTATTTCATATATCATACATATGTACACTTACAGACAGACACGAATGTGGGTTTATGAATATAGCGGTTTACACGTCTTTCGGGTTTGTTGCACAGCTATTTACCGGAGTTATTGATGCATTCAAATGATATTTTTTTACACACAAACAAACAAACAGCAGATATGTGGTATGCGCCAGCATATGTCCATGGGTGTGTAAGCGGCTGCCGAAAAAGTTGTAAAGTTTGGTTCAACTTGAATTGGCAATCGAGGTCGTTTGCTTTGATTTTATGTGCTGGGCAATTTGCAAAATGGGTCAACGGAAAATATTGATTGGGAGCGATAAGCATTGCATATAAGTTTATGTAAATGCCGATAAGTTTGTGTATGTGTGTGTATCATGACATTATTTTTCTCTTAATAAACTTTTATGCACCTTGAAAAACGAAGAACAGATGTATGATATTTATGAGGTGCAAATGTTTATTATTGAACTTGGTACTTAAACTCATTTATTTGGTTTTTGCACGTATCCATACTAATATTATAAAGAGGAAAGATTTGTACCAATTTTTGTATGTTTGTAATGAATAGGCTCAAAAAGTACTGGGCCGATTTAAAAGATTCTTTCACCAATAGAATGCTACATTCTTTCAATTTGACATAGGCTACATTTCATTTTGAAAAAAAAAAAAAAATTAGGGATCCTTGGTAAAATTTGAACAATGTCACCGAAGGAGTAGAAAAATGAGTCTTAAAATGTCTTTCGTCAAATGCGCTGCCGAAACTATTAGCGATAGAACAAAATAATGTACAACAATATTGAAGAACATCATAATGTCCGGGCCAGAGAATTTAAAGTATAGAGAAGGTGCAAATTGAGTTCTGTATGATATTCGATTTGGCGGCTCGAACAAGCTGAACGGCTAAGATACCTGTATGTAGTCACAACGCAAGTGTGATATATAAGTTGCTGGGTGCTAATATATAAGTAGCTGAGTGCTACTGCTAGTGAGGAAATGTCCTGCTTGACTAACTTTGGGTTCAATGTCAGCGAGCTCAATACTTGTATAGCGGCTCTGATATCGGAGGAAAACCATAACTTCTCAAAGAAGCTGCACTTCGGAGAAGTTCACTTTTCCTCTTAAGGACACAACAGCGCTCTGGCAGTCGGTAGCAAGAGTTCATCGAAAGAGCTCCCGAGAGAAGAATCCAACTTCAAAACTCCTCTTAAGCTAAGATCCTTTCGGGCTTCAGAAGAAAGTTTTATAAACTGCTAAAACATCCTCAAAGTATTCTTTTCAATGATCGTAAGACCTTGTGTCACTTATGGAGCGGCTGTTTAGACAACGCAGTTTTTTATAGGCCTTCAACTATCGCAGTTGCAAAGACTCGCCTGTGTCTACGCTTCAGTTATCAAACAGGCAGCGAAACACATCGTGCGGCTTCTGGCAACAGAGAGTTTTGGCAAATGGAAGATAATGTCGTCGCAACATATGAAGGTCTTAGTAAAAGACACACCACTGGCCCTTCTTCCAAGGGGCGTCGTTACGAAGAGGGTAAACTTTACAAAGAAGTTTAGAGTTTCTACCGGCAGTAAGGTGGAGTGGAGTGATTCCTTGCTCGACCTGCTGCTGAGGGGCAGCATTATCCAGTGGTACGCTGACGGCTCGGAAGCACCGAAAGGCATTGAAGCTGGCATTGCAGAACCGCATACCAACCTATCCATACCAATGGGACGTTTGCCGAGCATCTTTCTAGCAGAAATTTCTGCTATATGCACAAATCAATCTTTATTGATATCCATCTATACGCAGCGATAGTCAAGGGGCACTAAAAACGATCTTACCTTATAAGGTCAAGACGCCACCGTGCACACCATTTTGCACCCGTGTCCATATGTATATCTTGGCATAAAGATGTAGCGGCCAATGACCTCGTCGACGAACTAGCCCGCTCTGCGTCAGCTTCCAGGATTATAAGGCCAGAACCATGCATGGCGATGGGGCCTCACATCATGAAGGAGTTTTTCCGCACGGAGAAGAGAGTGAGAAGATAACGGCATTGACACAGGCAGCAGGAATTTCACACACCAAGCTACTACTAGAAGGTTACAATCTTGCAAGGCTTAGAGATATGGTCAATCCCCTCTGAAACAAATTTCGTCTCCTTGTCGAATTGTATACCTGGCACCGCAGGCTCAGGAAGCACGACCTGGGCATAGTCGCTTGTGCTAACTGCGGTTCTGGGATTGCAAATAGGAAAGTACACCTAATTCTGATGGCCCAGCAATTTGTTCAAGCAGACTCAAGGTTCGACCTTCGTGGACAGGTATCACATCACCTCAGTCACGCCCAGGGAGCTCCTGGAATTATTCAGAGTGCTGGACCTTTGGGGTCATATGTGATGTAGGAGAAGACACAAAAGACCATACTTCAATTAGTTACTCACTTTTTGAGATATCGATCTGAAAATTTGACCACATTATTTTTTTTTCTTTAGACGCTACTCATTAGTCGGAACCGTCGATATCGTACCTCTACAGATGATAGCTGCCATAGGAACTAATTGATCCAAATCAAGTTATTGCAAGAGCAACTTTTTATTTGAGAAGCTATCTTCACGAAATTCGACAAGTCCCCCAAAGTCCCCGAACAAATTGTCTAGATCAGACCACTAAATCATATAGCTACCATACAAACTGATCGTTTAAAATGAAGATAAAAATATTTTTTTCAAGTTTTTTGTTACAAAAAAGTACTTGTGAAGGCCATTAGTGCTGCCATGCAACCATAGTTAACGTTTTTGCATGTTTTTATTGTTGTTGTAAAAGCTTTTGCACCAACGACGGCTAGTCACTCATATCTTTAAGCTTTCTATTAATTATTGCTAATTCTCTCGTTATTCTTTTTTTTTTGATTTCATATTTTTTTTAATAATTTCAATAATCACACTTGTTGTTATTGTTGTAAAATTGTAACATTGTCAGGCTTAATGCCTGTCATGTCATTCTCACAGCACGCTGACGTGTCGGCGAAAGGCTTGGCTCGAGTTGCTTCAACTATGACTTTGTTGTTGGCAAATGCTGTTGACATTGTTCATTATTGCTTTTATTTATTTACTTGTACACGAGTAGTTGGTTCCATACTGTTATTGACTTGCTGCATCAGTGTGCATGTATTCGTATGTATGTGTGTGTGTGTGTGCGCTTGAGTCATGCACTAATTATTGGCAACGTTCGACGCCTCATTGAAGCATTGCAATGAAAATGTAAACTCTTAAATCCACAGCACGCAGACAAATACGCCTGCTGCAACAACAACAATATTGTAGTAAAAAAAAAAATAATAATAACAACAGCAACAACAAAAGCGCACTTAAAGTCAGTTCAATTACAGGCAACCTGATTTTGCACACGATATTGACATCAATACAGCTCTCCACCATATCCACCAGCTCCATATATGTGAACACATATGCGCATGTATGTATGTCTGTATGTGTGTGTGCATGTATTTACTCATTTTTCTGCTAAATAGTAAATTTTTATGTGCATTTACGCGCACTATCTTGTGCGACGACATACAGCCTCCGGCTGACAACGGTTCACCTTGAGCAGCCACACTTTGCACGCTCATTTCAGTTTGTCTGTCGCTTGTTGTCTGGTTTGGGGCAGGCGGTGCGCTGCTTTTAACCTTCAGTTGTACTTGCGTGTGTGTGTGTGTGTGTGTGCAATTTCGCGGAAGTCGCTCGTGTTTATACGTACCTTTAATGGTAATGAATGGTGTCAAAAGCTTTGTACCATGAGCAATGAGTCGAAAAGCAATATGGCTTTTGTCGCTGATCAAAGCAGAAAGTTCGCCTTTGATACACAGCACAACTTTTGTTTTTTGCAATATTGATTATAAGAGATAATTGCTTTAAAACGATTTTGAAAGGACTCTCGAAACTTTGCGAGCATCGAATTGGTTAGTACGGTTCACAAATCATTTAATTATTCGATCGATTTGGACATGGCAGATCACAGATCATTCAATTATTGGGTCTATAACTTTTTACATGCGGTTCTCTTCACAGTTTGAGCGTTTATTTAAGTAATTGATGCACAATAGTATAACATTTACCACTTTTCTGAAAATTTTTGGGTATCATTCCAAAAGAACTGCAATGGCTTGGCGATCAACTTTGATTGAAGCCAATTTTTTATATCCTGTGAGGGCGTTCTTCATCAATCGAAGCAAATAGTAGTCAGAAGGGGCCAATCTGGGTTAAAATAGGGCTGAACAAAACTTCCCGTCTGCTGTTTTTCAAACATTTTAACTGGTCTTAGAATATGAGACAAAACCTTAGCATAGTGAAAAATTCTTGACTATTTGCGGGAGATTTTGGCAATCGCTCGCATCAGTTTGATGAATTTTTGACGGTAGTGTTCTCTATTTATGATGTGACTGGTTCATACAAGAGCATGCAGTTCTGATTCCATCAAATACAGAGCATTAACTTGGCTTCATGGATATTCGGTTTTGCAATGATTTGGTTTTAAACGAATTGAAGTGGCTATTTCAGTGACTCCTGCAGACCTTCATCTGATTGCAACAGTTTTCTAAGAGTAATGCTTCTAGTTCCTCATCTTCAAGTTTTTTGGTCGCCCAGGTCGTCTTCCAACCCAAATTATCCACTTTAAAAACGTAAAAGCAATTTTTGCTACGTTCGCTGAGTCAGAGAAACTTAATCGGGGGATTTCACCACAATACAATGACTTTTAGCTGATGTTTTCTTCATAATAAATTAATGAAGAAAAGTTCTCAGCAAAAACACTCTTTCAGTTCACAAAGTTCGACAGCTTTGAGTCGGAAAATTTGTTGTTGTTTACACTTAAAATGAAAGAAATATACTGAAAAAGCCTCACAAGAATAGTAGCGCTCCAATGACGTTGCATTTAGGTTAAAGCGCACCATAACATCTGTGCCTTTATTTCAAACTCGGGCACAAAATAAATATCGAACATAATATCAAAATTTGCGGTATGATAGCGCCGGATACATATACCTATTCTTTAACTCTTCACATCTTACTGACTCACTTACTCAGATCGAATCATAGATTCGTGAGCGAAAAGAGGAAATATGCAAATTTATCTCATCATGGTTATGCAGGCCTTCTGAAATAATACATTTTTTCTGGGAGCTTGACTTCGAATTCCATTCACAATTCTCTGAATAATAGAGTCATATATTTATTTTAGGTTAGTTTAGCTCCTAAGGTTGATCCAAAATCTAGGGATTTCACAGATATTTTTCCGTATCGCATATTCAATAATAACTTTTGAAAAACATTTTAATTGTATATCTATAACTAGAAAAATACAGAAATTTAATGGAAAATGCTTTTTATAATTCGAAAGAATACCCTTGGCTTTTAGTTTTTGAATTTACCTCATTGAAATGTTGGGCGGCTGCGTTTCAGATGGTCCATCCGCTGAGTTCAATTTTCGATGACTCATTCGAGCATTTCGACTGGTAACTGGCGAATGACTTCCGTCAAGTTTTGCTATAAGGAGGCTTGAATCGATACGGGATTGTCCGTATAGCTTTAGAGTCTGCTCAACGAAGCGTTTTCTCAGTAAATCCATTGATTGGTGCGATGTGTGGAAATTGTCGCGACCTTGTTGGAACTAAATGTCGCCGACATCATGAGATTCAATTTCAAGCATCAAATAGTCGTTTATCATAACGTGGTAACGAACTTCATTGACGGTTACTTTCTCACCGGCATTAATTTTAAGAAATATGAATCAATGATTTTACAAACCCACAACCGCACCAAAACGTTGTTTTTTCTGGATAAAATGGCAGTTCTTGAAACTCTTCAGGTTGCTCTTCGTCCCGAATGTGGAATTTTTTTTTATATATATAGCCAATGATCCAGAAATGAGCTTCATTGCTGAACAAAATTTGGCTCGAAAACGTCAGATCTTCTTGGAAGCCCATAGAGCGTAGCGATGTCATTTGGGCAGGTCGTGTGGCTACAGTTCTGGCACAAGCCGTATTTTGTACGCTTTTAATTTGGGATATCGACGTAAAGTCGTTCCATATGTCAGTTAGAGTTGCTGCGCACGACGCCGCATCGACTCTCTAAGGTCTTTATGTACACTCTCAGCTAAAAATGCTATCACATTTTCTTCACTGCGTGCTGGACGTGGTCTATTCGATCGAATATTATCTCATAATGTACGCTGCGTCTCAAGATGGGCGATGGCGTTGTGAATAGTACCACCAGTAGGCCGAGAAAAAAGAAAATCGTATATGCTATAGGAATATTCTAGAAAATGCTTATCAATAAATTCGATTGGTTGGTAGCAGGAGTTCTAAGTTGCTCCATTTGTCGGTTGTCATCAAAGTGGATAACCTAAATCTAACAATAAGCCCGATCAGACATATGTTTTGATCCTTTTAATGGATCACACTTTAATTGGCGCGCGTTCACTTCCTACAAACTTCCACTTTGAATTAAATTTTAGAAAACTCTGCCGAAAAAAAATCATATTTTTTTTTTAATCAAATCTGCCAATTTTAGCTCCCAACTCGCGGCAATTACTCGCTATAATCGCTAACATGCAAATACTTTTGCAAATTAGAAATTTACCTGTCTACTTGTATATTTGTATGTATTTTAGCATAAGCTAATTTCATCAATTATTGCCAATTAAGTGAACTTCGCCTAATTGCAACAATTTACATATTTGCCCCAAAACTTTAAAATCGTTCGACGTGTTAAATATTGCACAATTCGCAAACATGCCGAACTATGAATCCATGCTGAACATTCAATTAAATTAAATTACGCAACAAATGCATGCATAGTTTCAATTATGTAACTAAATGTTTGCTATTGTATTTATAGTTAAATACCTAAATACCTTTAAACCGATAAGTGAGTGGTTTGTTGTTGGGGTCAAAAGCAGGAATTGTTACCCACTGTGAAATATAATAATTATATGGATTAGACAATTAGACGCAAATACTTTGTTATCAAACTAAATGGTAAAATTAAGGCTACCCAGTTGGAGATATTTATATAACGATGCTTATATATATGATCAAAATTGACCTGGACTGACAAACAAAAATTTTCAAGTATTTTAATATTAGGTTGTCAAATATCTCCCTTCCGCCTTTTTGTTGTCTTTTGAATTTTGCGACTTCTATGAGCGCTAGATAGCTCGCACCTGGCAATAATACCATTTTGAACCACCTGCAGAAGACAGGATACACAAAAAAGCTTGATATTTAGGTGCCGCATGATTTGACGCAAAAAAACCTTCTGGACTGAATCAACGCCATGTTGCTGAAACAGAACGAACTCGACCCATTTTTGAAACGCATGGTGACTGGCGACGAAGAATGGATCACATACGACAATATCAAATGAAAATGGTTTTGATCGAAGGCTGGTGAATCGTCCCAAACAGTGGCCAAGCCGGCATTGACGGCCAGGAAGGTTTTGGAGTATTTTTGGTGCGATTGTAAAGGGATCACCCACTGTGAAGTGCTCTCATTTCGCCAGACGCTTAATTCTATCACTTACTGCGAACAACTGGACCGCTTGAAGCAGGTGAACGACCAGAAGCTTCTAGAATTGGCCCACAGGAAGGGTGTACTGCTCCACGAGGACAACGCCAAACGACACCCTTCACTGATGGCTCGTCAAAAGTTACGGGGGCTCGGACGGTTTTATCGCATCCGCCATATAGCCCGGACATAGCACCAAGTGATTACCACCTGTTTCTGTCCATGGCGAACGACTTTGTTGGTGTAAAGTTGAACTGAAAAGAGGCTTATGAAAAGTAGCTCTCACAGTTCTTGACAAATAAAGAGGGGGGCTTCTACGAGGGTTCTAGGTATTATGAAATTGCCGTCTAGATGAAAACAGTTTATCGAACGAATTGCCGTCTAGATGAAAACAGTTTATCGAACGAAACGGCGCTTTTTATAAAGCATTGAAAAACGAGCAAAAAAGCCGAAGGGAGATATTTGATAACCTTATAAAAATATTTTACGCTTTCAAAATAAGCTGTTGTGATAATCAAAGCATGCCAAGCCTAAAAAATTTTTCTATACATTTCGATGTCATATTTGCAAAACCACCTCCCGACATCAGTTATAGTGCGTTTGATGAATATACTCAACCATTTTGTCATTTCTCTTGCAACCTCTACAAGCCATCGTTTTTGCAAAAGATTCAGCTGCTTTCGTACGAATCTGGCATTGACATACTTCATGCCCTAAACATTAACCAAAACACAAACCAAAACATTAGCCAAAATTAACCAAAATAAAAACAATAACATTAACCGAAACATGCTGATCTACAGCAGATGTTGGGATCCTTTGCAACCTCTCTGTTGCCAACATGACGATTTTCAAAAACTGTTTCTTTAAGTTTTTTGATGTGATCGTCATTAATAGAGGTGAATGGACGGCTCGCATGAGGCAAGTTTTTGATGATTTCTTCTCTCGCTTAAATCATCTTTTCCATCTTTTTTATTCCACTATGCCCACAGCCTTAAGGTTTTAATCGTTTAAACTTCACAGTAGTGTCTAATATTTCAGTAAACAGGAACTCAATATGCGGGGGGGGGTAAAATGTGTTATTATTATATAAGTTTAGGTTAGGTCACATCGACTAGCTGTCACGTCATATATAGACCTATTGAACCATTAAAGTGGAATGTTGAGATTCATTTTAAATTGAGCTGAAGTATACGTCATACAGGACGTCAACGCTTCATGGAATTTTAAGCGCTATTTAATAGCCGCTTGAATTGTAAAGCTCTTAGATATCTAAGATGAGTTCTAGATAAGACTGGATAGGAGTATAGATGTGTTCCAGTGTCTGTCTCATAGCTGCTTCCATGTACTTTCTGCATGTACCGTCGTTAATTATGCCCTTTCGACTGAGGTCAGTATGTTGTGACTTATCATTAGGCTAAAAACTGTTTCATAGTCCCTTCGAGAACGTGTGAGTAAAGAGTACGAGGGCTGCTATATATATTTCTGGCCTCATAATGAAAATAGGCATATTTATCAATGAAAATGTTTTTTTTTTTTGTTTTTTTTTTTCGTTGGATTGGGCTCATCTTGGAAGACCCACACGGTCGATTGCTGTTTTGTTTCGGGCTCATACGCATAGATCCATGATTCGTCACCTGTGACGATCTTATAAACGTCTTTTGAAGCACCGCGATCGCATTTTTTTAGCATTTCTTTACACCAATCCACGGTCTTGCATTATCAGTTCACGTACGGCATCGATAATTTCTGGCACAACGGCTGTTTTTGGACGACCTTCACGGAATTCGTCTTTGAGCGAGCGTCGGCCACGATTGAATTCGTTGTACCAGTTTTTCACAGTGCTATAGGATGGTGTTTCATAGCCATACAAAGATTTTAGTTCATCGATGCACTCTTGTCGTGATAATCCACGTCGAAAGTTGTGAAAAATGATCGCACGAAAATGTTCATGAGTTAATTCCATTTTTTGACCGAGATGAATTTTTTAATTCCCTGTAAATAAAATAATTCACGATTAAATGACAAAACGTTCTGAGTGATGTTATGCTAAAAAATGTCAAACTTTCGAATAGAAATGTCAGATTGCACCTGACAACACTTAGTGTTGCCTAGTCCACAAATATACATAGCAATCTATGTATGCCTGCATTTCGAAGCTCTTTCACTTGATCTGGGCTTAGGTTAGATCTATAAAAAAAGTACTTAAAATAAATTTAGAGTTTCCTGCAGGGTATTTAATCATCAAAACCATAATCAGCAATAGGTTACTACAGCAACAATTCAATCCAGGTATTAAACGTGTTAGCTAAAAGGGAATAGTCACCTCAATTAATTGTTGAACGCCAATTTCATTTAACAGGCGGCTTACTTGTTGCGCTGGAAGGATGTGGGTAAACATTATATTAAATATATAGATATGCGCAAATATATTAGTTTATGTACATATGTACATATTACGTATAAAATATATATCAATACTTCTATAGCTTCCAAAACAATAAAATCTATATAACTACCTAAAAGTCAGTATGTCGTTGTAATTCGAATACTATGTAGATATATGTGTATATATAAATGTATGTAGATGCTTATTCCCACATATGTATGTGCTTTATAACTGTTTCAATAGCTATGCATGCGCTTTGCTGTGGTCTCTTTCACCACATTTCAACAATTAGAAAATGATTTTAGTTCGTTTTCACTTAATTATTGGCAACAATTTGCATTGGCTGCTTTATTTTGTTTACATTTAAATGTATGCACCTTGTTGGTTGTTTAATTGAATCATTTGACCAAATTAGTTGTCGACAAATGGCGGTCTATGCGATATATATGTATAAGTCTTTAATTAAATAGTGTCGTTTTGAGTTTAAATTCGGGGTTTTCTCTACGCGATTTTTATACCTTTTAATTGGAGGCTAATTTGAAAGCAACATTTTAATAACGCGGCACTCACGTCGCACTGTTTATTGCATACCATTGGAAAGTTCAGAATTTGGCTAGTTGGTAAGGTACCATAACTGGTATAAGTCGCTATTATTTCTGTGATATCTTCATCCCAATCGCCGTAATATATTTTAGAATGAGAAACTTAGTGGTACATTGATCGCCATCCATAATATTGCAAGTTTAAAGAGGATCCTAAAGAAGATCTTAAAGAAGTCTTACAGAGTTTTTGAATGTTATAACTCCCTTTGTTTCCTCGCGACATCTTGAGGAGAGAAAATATAGTGATCCTTTCAAGATTCTCACTTATTTGACTCTTATTCTGAACTCTTTTTATAAAATTTTGCGACATCAAAAGTTAAAATCTTGGAGTTTATCACCTATTTGGATCGCTTCTTTCGGTCCCTCTTTTATTAATTATCCGAAATCAAAAGTTTTAAGTTAAACGTCTCCAATTTCTGCCCAAAATTTTCGCTGTCACGATGTCTGTACAAAATACCATTATTAAAGATTTCTGGGAAAACAAGGGACTTGTCTTTCTTTCATTTTTAATCTACTCAGCTTCATTTTAGAGTTTAAAAAGGAATTTTAACCTTAGAAGCCATTTTTAAACTCTAAAATGAAGCTGAGTAGATTAAAAATGAAAGAAAGACAAGTCCCTTGTTTTCCCAGAAATCTTGAAATGCCTTGAAATGCTTCAATGGCCTGTGAATATAACCTCTATACGCAGGGTTGCCTTTTATATTTCGGGATTTGGCAACATTAGCATTGCAATCTGGTAACTCTCAATTTTATTATAAAGTTTGATATTTTAATGTTATTTGCGTTGTTTGCAGTAAATTAAAATATTTTTCTCCATCATATAATGAATTTAAATCGCCAACAACTTTAGTTCATAGGTGGTATGGTGAATTCAATCGAGGTCGTCGATCACTATAAGACGAGTTTCGAGAATGTCATGCAAAATCAATTGTTTTTTCCGCAAACTATGGATGATATATGTAAATTGATATTGCAAGATCGTCAAGTGATCTAACGTGAGATGGGGACAACTATGGGTATTGGTGGGACTAGCATCAGCAATTTGTCAATCGCTCAAAAAAAAAAAGGTTGTGTTGATTGGTCGACAGGTGATAAATAGTGGATTTACGCGTATGAGCCCGATAGTAAAAGGCAGTCGACTATATGGGTGTTTCAAGATGAGCCTAATCAAAAAAATAGTTTTTCGCGAACGAAGCACTTCCAAGCAAATACTTGCCTGTTTTTCTACGCAAAATAGTCAATTCTGAGTGATTTACAACCATTTTTTTGTTAGTTGTCTTTCAAGAAATCAAGAAAACCGAAGGCGGATCACTCTCCACCATGACACTGTTAGCTCTCACACATCTGCTGAAAGAACTGTATTTTTGAGCACTCAAAACATCGATTTGATAACTCTTTCACCTCATGGTCCTGATGTCTTGACTTGGCACCGAATCACCGAATCTTTCTATTCCCGTTCGTAAAACGTAAAGTTCTTGTTTCTCGACACCTGAAGGGACGGTTAATGCGTTCAGAAGACATGTTTCGGAGATACCTCAATCAGAGTAGCAAAAGTGCTTCTGCAATTGGTTCGCAAGCAAAGATCTTAATTTTGTCCAAAAAAAGAATCCCAAAAGAGTCCCAAAAGGGCAAACTACGTAGTCTAGGATGATAAATCTCTAAAAACGTTGTCTACAGGCATATCCTCAGTTTCTTAAGTGTGAGTTCTTCATTTGCACCATTTTTTTTATCTTATAATTCATTAGTACAGGCCAAACTTGAATTGGTCTGCTCGAAAATTTGAGAAAAAAAGAAGTATCTCTTTTAAGATTCCGACTTATTTGGATAGCTTCTTCCAACTCTCTTGTGATCAAATTTCCCGAAATCAAAATTCTTAAGTCTTAAGTTAATCTTATCAAATTTCTACAAATGTTCATTCTCACTCCGTTTCTGTCCTTTGTCAGTTTATATTAAGTCTCTTTTAATATTCTCACTTATTGGAATCACCACTGCCGGCCTTTCGCATCAAAATTTCCGAATTGAAAGCTTAAGTTCAACTCTTAGAATTTCTAATACCTCAAATTTTTTCTCTTACTTTGGTCCGGCCATTTGGCGGTAGATTCGGCTAAATTTTGCGAACTTGACTTTCAAACACCATAGAACTCCACCCAGTCTTATCTGTACCAAGATCTTGAACTCTTGTCGCTGAACCTTCTATATTCTTTATCTCAAAGGAAGTTGATCCACCCTTTTTCGGTTTATTTGTAGTCACTACTAATATTCTCACTTATTTGGATCTCTATTCCGTCCCTTTTTCACCAAATTTTCCGAAGATGATAGTCGTAAGTTTATCGCCACCTAGTCTTATCCTTTCGCTGAACGCTTTACATTCTTTCTCTCAAAGGGAGTTGATCCGACCTTTTTCGGTTTATTTGTAGTCACTTTTAATACTCTCACTTATTTGGACCACCATTTCCGTCCCTTTTTTTTTAACAAATATTCCGAAAACGAAAATCGTAAGTTCATCTCCTCGAATTCTTAACGCTTCCAATCTTCGCTTTTACTTTGGTACTGCACTTTGGGGGTATATTGGATTCAATTTCGTAGTCTTGACGTTCAAATGTCATAGAACCTAGTTTTACCCTTTTGCTGAACACTTTACATTCTTTCTCTCAAAGGGAGTTGGCCTATTTATCGATAACACGCTCTCAGCTCTGGGGCAGATATTTTACGAACTATTCCCAATGAACTTAACAGTTGCTACCATCGTTACATTACCGACACGCGCGCTATCATCTCAAGTATTACAGTTGCTACTTACAAGCCAAAGCTATTAGGCTATACAGGCATCGCATGCCTCGTGACAACAACTGGATCGACGCTAAGAAAAGTTGTTGTCGCCGCGTGGAAGTATAATGTTGCATTCCTAACGAACTAACTTTGCTGCTTACTGAATTCCAACAAGAAGTGCGTAAACTTGGTAATATCGTTAGGCAACATACTCATGTAGTCAAGACGAAATGCAACCCTGCGTCAACTAAATTAGCATTTAGTATGCGTGTCGCAATTTTAGTTGATAACATCAAAAGCTTACAACACAACATTTTTTGCATAGCTGCTAGAAGCTTGTTGAACTAAGTTCAAGCGTGGGCGTGGCACTTACACATATGCACATACATATACCTACATTTTACATACAATCAGTCGTAGGGAGTTGCACTTGCCTGCAACTGCTCGGTGGCTCGGTGGCTTGGCGGCGCGACATGTTGCTGAGGCTGAAATTAGCGTTTTGGGATTAATTAAGTGCCACTTGAAAATGTCAAACACGCTGCTAAGCGCATGCACTTGTCGCCTTCGGCTTGAGTTTGAGGTTATGTAAACTACATTGAATGTAAAAGCGACTGCCGGATGCAGCAGATAGTGATATAGCCAAAGAAGCGCACACGTGTGTATATGTGTATGTGGTTGTGTGTAACTGTGTCACAGAATTTTAATTACATACATAAGGTTGCATACACATTCGCTCATCTACGTATGTATATATGGGAGATTTTAATATTCTCACACACACACACAGCCATACAAATGTACCATAAGTTCATACATAATATATAGTATGTAGGCATGCCATTGATATCCCCTTTGGGCCTTCCGTCTACATACAAAAGTAATGGCATTATAGCAAGCACATAACTTACATAGTATTCCCATATCGGTAATTTTGTAATCGGTTAAGTGCAATCCGTATAATTTGCTTGGCATAGCGGTAAAAGTGTGTGCGCTTGCATGTGTCAGCGTCAAAGGCCGCGATAATTTGTAATTAATGATGACTCGTTTTGGGCGAAAGTGGGCCAAGACAATGCATTAGCATCTACTCTACTTGCATAGAAAGATGTATCGCGCATCTAAATGCTGTGAATAGTTTTGCTAATTTACTTTTTTCTGGTTGCATCATAGCTGATATATTTTGGAGAAACCACTTTTGTATTTGAAAATTATTTACTTACTCACCTCAAAATAATCAGAGGTCGGCTCATGAATGCCACTTGATCGCCTGAGCGCCTAACTGCATATACATACCAGTAAATGCATGATTTTTTTTTTTTTTAAAGCTGAGCTGTATAACGGTAAAGAATGAACTCGATTTTTTGTAATTTTTGATCATAATATTTTCGCTCAGCTGTCTGACCGTTAGGAAACTTTTTCTGCTCGAGATAAGGGTAATATTTGATAGTCAGTCGAAAGATAGATTTTTGACAAAATGACGGCTTCCAAAAAAAAAAAAAAAAAAAACTTATGGAAAAATTAAAAAAAAAAATTATAAAAATTTGCCTCAAAGTGGCTTAAGCAGTAAAAACATTATTTTTAAAATATTATTCCCTCGTTCGTTATTATTTCAAATTTCAAGCAGATCGATTCAGCTATTTCGGGAGAAATTTTCTGTTTAATGTTTTGGGAGGAAATACAAATTTTTCAAAAATGCATATAACCCCTTAAGATTAAATGCTTAATAATACTAAAACTGAACGGAGGCTGCAATATGAGCTTATCCTTATCGAAACCGGTTAAGCATATAAATTTCGAGGTTCCTTAGTTTATTAAAGAAAAAAAAACAGAAACTTCAAATTTGATGGGAAATGTTTTTAACCATTGGAAATAATATTCTTTGTTATTTATTCTTTGAAGATTATCTCTTTCAAATGTTGGTCGCGGCTACGTCTCAGATGGTCCATACGTTGAGTTAAATTGTCGATGTCTCGTTAGAGCATTTCGACTGGTAGCTGTCATATGGCACTCGTGTTGTTTTGTTTCAAGGCCTTAATCGATGTGGAATTGTCTGACGGTGTGGTATTTTTGCTCATTTACATACCCTCATTTTGAATAAAATTTGTCTTGAAAACGTCGGATCTTCTTGGAACTTTTGAAGAGCCCATAGAGCGAACGTGCTGGACGTGGTCTATTCGATCGAATAGTTGTATTATTCAATAATGAGTGCTGGGTTTCAAGATGGGTGATGCTGTTGCGAATAGTACGCTTAGTAGGCCGATTATGTGAACCATAAGTTGAGCGAAATTCGCGAAACACATTCTTTACAGAACGTGAATTTTCGCAAAATGGATTGAACGATTTGTGAACGTTGCTAAGGCGTAAGTCTTTCCACGATCAAAATTTCCATCAATAAGAACCTAAACTTTCAATTAGAATAGAATCTAGTATGAGATTAGATGAGGAAGATGAGAGTACCGAATTCAAAAACTTTGCAACGTCACCCACATTCTTTTGATAAATTATTCTGTTAATATAAGGTTGTATAAAGTTAGGTTGTAGGACTGATCCTCTCACTAAAGGTAAACACTAGCTCCCACTTGATCAGTTATGGAACACAAGACCTTTACAGACGTTATAGATCCACGAAACACTTTCAGCCAACCACAAATTTATTAAAGCGGGTAATACAATTCTCAGCAGCTTCGCCGAATATATAACCCCACCACTTGTGAATTTATTTGACAGTGTCCACTTAGAACGTTTGTAATGGCAGCGTTATGAATTTTGCTGAAAGCAAGTAGTAGTTTAGAGTATCTCTTTCGTTCCATAATGGCCTAGAGGAAGCTCGTAGCCGCACAAGTTTTGGTTCATGACCAACGGGAGATCCATAGATCAACGCTGGAGTTCAAAAATACTGCGGAGTGCAGATGTAAGGGACTTTTCTATTACAAGCTCATCTGCATTGCAGTTTCCAGCTATTCCGCTGCGCAATGTTTTATATAACCAAATTAGTATGGCGCTATAAAGATATCGTTTTCACCGGGTCTAAATATTTCGAAAGTAAAACATTCTAACTGCAGTAATCCAAAACAATATTTTCCCGTAAACTCCTTATTATTCTTCTTCTTATTATTTACTGACAACCAGATCCTTTTTCACCTGGTTTTTCCAAATTCCTCTTCTTCTGCCTCCACCGGTGCGTACTGAACCGTAAACAGCTGGAGTGTTTTCGTCCATCCGGACAATATAACCAAACCAGCGCACCCGTGGTCTATTGATTCGCTGAACTATGATATGTCATAGTTAGCGTATATCTCGTACAGCTCAGTGTTCGTGTTTTATTGCAATGCGCAAAGGACCTTAAATCTTCCCCAAAACTTTTCTCTTGGTCACCTCTAACTCCGACTCATCAGATGTTGTCATTTTAAATGCCTCCGCACCATATAGCAGCAGGGGAAATATGAGGAACTCGTAGAGTCTGGTCTTTGTTAGAAGGCAGAGGACTTTACTTTTAAATTGCCTATCTAGTCAAAAGTAAGTAGCACCTGTTGGCAAGAGGGATTCTGCTTTGGATTTCAAGGCTGAAACCAAATTACGCTTTAAAATTGCTTTGTTTCGTTCGCTTGCCCATAATCTACCTTTAATTCTCACCAACTTTATAAAATTTATATTACTCTATTTAAGCAGACGCTAATAAGAAAACCTGCTCTACATATTATAACAGATAAGAGCTGACAAGTAGTGATAAAAATACACCATTAGAGAATCACCTGCCAACTGTTGATAACTTCTCCTGTTTATTCTGTTACTCATACTTCAAAGGCGGCTGGCAAAAAGTTTCCTCTTGCTTTTTATTGACGCACGTCACCATTTCGTCTTATCAACACTAACCAATTTTTATTCTTGTAGGGAGTCTAATTTATTTTTCCATTCTTTGAGCGTTTTTTTTTTTATTTCGTCTGCACGATTAGCACTTTCTAGTAACTCATATTCAGGAAAACAAAGTAGTTACTTTTAAGAGAAAGTGTAGAAACGCTTGTGCATACATAAATATATATTCTGCACAAGTATTTTCTATGAAAACAACTTTGTAGTGCGCAACAAATACGCGTTTGTTGTGTTGCAAGTAATTGTGTAAATAACAGTAAGACGTAAAGTGGCAAGTTGCCAGTGAAAAGTGGCAGTTGCACGTAAAACTACTTAAGACAGACAAATTGACAGGCAGATAAGCAAACAAATACCAACATAAACATACACACACATATGGAAAGCAACAAATAAATCGAGAAATTGCTCGATGCTTGTTAGAGATCGAAAACCGACGGCTGCAAGTGCAAAAATTATGAAAATAAAATGGAAATTGTGAGCGAAACATAAAATGTTGCAGAACATTTGACAGCAACATGCAACAGATAAACAAGTGGTGTTTGATAGAATAACATGGCTAGTACTGGCAAATTCTATTAAAAACAAGTAAGGAAGAGCTAAGTTCGGGTGCAACTTTTAACATTTACTATATACTCAACTAACGGTTGTACGTATCACCTGAAACTAAACTGGTAAATCAAAATCTCAATTACTAATGAATATTTTCACGTGAAATTTAGCATAGATGTCATTGATAGTATTACCAACTTATAGAAAAAAATTTACCGAAGTATAAATTCACCTTTCAATTTGATCACAGTAGTACGTTTGTGTGCCACAAATGGGTTGAATCGGCTCAATACTTCTCTTAGCCTCCATATACTCTATACAAAAAGTTTTAATCTTTCAGGTGACTTTATACCCCATATATCGGCCAATATGTGAGTTCTCTTAATAAAATTGAGAGAACGTGTTTTTGCTATAACGTTGCATATTTGAGTTTAAAATGAATAAAATCGGGTGAGAACTCGCCCTTGACCGCTTATAACTAACAAGCCTTATGTACCTGAAGATACTTCCCTGTCTTTGGTCCTGGCAAGTTGCAAGAGTATGAAATGTTCGGTTTTACCCGAACGTAGCTCTTCTTTACTTGTTTGGAATACTTTTTATTTTGTGCCTTATAGGCAATGGAAGATTATAACAGATTTTTTCGGCATATTTTGCTCTTTTGATACCAACAGGGTGATTTTCACGGGGAAGATGTGTTAACCGAACACCAAAGCCAAAATTGGCAGGGAAAACTTTGTGATGGAAATTTTGATTCTGAGGACATACCTCTTTCTGAAAAGACTTTTGAGGCCGATGTGTTTAAAATAAAGTCGTTGGTGGATGCAAATCGTCAAATAAGGGCGCAATAGACCAACGGTTGCAGTGCATTCCACGGGTAATAATCAAATCGTCGAATAACAACTCGAGAAATCGCTGAAAGATTGATGTTATCAAAAGCGACCGGTAACAAGCATATAAAACTGTCTAGGATTAGTTTTTTAGTTGAACTTATGGGTTCCTCATGTTCTGACAGAACGAAATTATCTTCGTCGCATGACTTGCTTATCAAACGTCAAGGAAGTGATCAAATTTTGAAGCGCATTTTTACTAGCATTACTGGGTTATTTACAAGAATTAAAGCGCAAGACCTCATAGTCTAAAGGAGAATGAACGAGCGGTTTTGACCATTTCGAAGGCCGATAGTCACCAGCAAAATATTTTATTGTATGATTGGTTTGATTTCAAGGAGAACATTTATTTTGAGTTGAGTTTTTGGCCAACAATACCGCGATTCAGACTATAGTGTATTGTAATCAACTGGAAAAATTGAGCGATACACTTAACCAGAAGAGGCCAGAATTGATCAATAGAAAAGATGGGGTCTTCCAGTAGGTTAATGCTTGATGACTCGCCAAAAGCTTTTGCAGCTTGTTAGGTACGAGTATGTAATACCACACCTACTATATTCTCCAGAGCTGGCACCTTCGTATTATTACTTGTTTCGTTCTCTACAAAATTTTTTTTGAATATCATAAACTTCACATCAAATGAAGAAGTTAAAAATCACTTCGACCAGTTTTTGCCTTCAATGATCAAATATTTTTTGAGACTTAAAAAGTTTTTACTTTAATTTAACAAATGTAATTAACCACTTCAAGCATAAAATTAACCTAAATTAATTTAATAAAAAAAAAAATGTGAATTGTGTACTAAAAAATACTGTATATTACTTATCAAACAGAAATATATTTCTAACTTCACAATTTATTACGCAGGCACCGCCTTAGCGCAACGTAATAACTTCCGCAAAGGCGCCGGACATCCAGCCTCACAGCGACATCTGCCAAAACGACCAACGGATCCACCACCAACGGAAGAGGGCTACGAGCCAACAGACGAATGTCCAGAAGCGAACGGTTTCTTCCCCGACATGGAGCAGTGCGACAAATACTATTCATGCTAGTAAGTACAAAAATATACTAATATTTTTAGAAACTAACCTAAACTTCAAATGAAAAGTAACTTAAATTTTTAAAAGTTAACCTAAACTTTAACTGAAAAGTAACTTACATTTTTAAAAGTTAACCTAAACTTTAACTGAAAAGTAACTTAAATTTTTAGAAACTAACCTAAACTTTAACTAAAAAGTAACTAAAATTTTTAAAAGTTAACCTAAACTCCAACGGAAAATATTGCGTGAAAAAATATAAAACTAAGCACCCAACCAAATTTTCTTATGTGCTCACAACCCTTCCCAAACTTTGGTTCGATTAACACATAAAAATAAATTTATATAAAAAGCAATTTAATGGAAGAATCATAGCAAACGCATTACACACAGCTCATTTAATATCACTAACAAATTAATAAATACCAAAGCACTCAGTCAACCAGCTAACCACCACATCCGTTTTACTAAACACATTAAGTGGCAACATTTAGTCACATCGTTGTCGGCGTCTGCCTTGTTTTTTCGACAGCAATATTTATAATCAATATTTCATATAAAAATAATAAACGCTTTTTGTTATATGCACAATAACAATAACAACAAACAATTCCAATAATATGTCTGCCGCTTCCTTTGATTTCCTACACCCTTATGATAAATATATAATATATACACACATTTGTATTAATTAATTGCAGCGAGGGCAAGCCGACTGAACGCCTCTGTGCCGATGGCATGGTATTCAATGATTACAGTCCTCTGGAGGAAAAATGCGATCTGCCATACAACATTGATTGCAGCAAGCGCTCCAAATTACGTGAGTAGATTAATATAATAGGCGTAAACACACATGCGTGTATGTATACAGTTATTAAGTATTTATTTTGAGTAAGCAGCAGTTGAGACAAAAATTTGGCATGAGGGATTTGTACTTTACTTTGAGGTGTGAAAATGGGTGGGGGTAAAAATGTCAAAATATTGAGCGACAGAGTGGAAATTCTTCTCTCTTAGAATAAAGGACGTTTTATTGATATAAAAAAATATTTCTTTTTAGAGCAGCTTCAATGTTTTGTGTTTTAGATACTGAGCAACTTTTTATTTTGGTGAATAATTTATTAGTGAACTTAATATTTAGAACATTGTTCGCACCACTTGATGGCTTGAATATCAACGGTTCCTGCCGGGGAAGCTGGGAATGTAAAATATGAAGTAAAATTTTCCTTAAGTGCCTCCATTTTTCTACTTTTCTTCTTATACAATATATACTTCATTAGCTTCTACGTCTAACTTTATCATTGCTTGGTTGTAAAGAGAAGCGTTGGAGTGCTAGACCACAGTCAGCTGCACTTAGACCATCTTTAGGCTCATTGTCCTTCCGGTTGGTAATCAAATAAGCCTTATCCAACAACCGAGTAGATTTGGTAAAATACCTCATTCCAGCTGCCCAATGTCTTTTAAGTTGGTACATTGGGAATCGAGGAAGATATCCCACTTAAGGGGGAGCCTTTCTTAGAAGCTTCAAAAAATCGATTTTTTTTTGCTTAAATCTCTTGAAAAATAATCTAAAATACGTCCACAAAGTTTTAGATGTGAATTTGAAATTTTTTCGAAGCTAAAAGGAAATTGTCCATATTTCGGGGGACGGTGAAGTCGAAGTCGATTGTGTTTCATCATGTAGACCGACCGTTTTGCCAAAGATACCTTCTTTACCCATCCTGGAGTTAAAGTCGCCAAGCACGATTTTGAGATTGCGTTCCAAGCGGTAATAGAAGACATCTTTCATCCGGGCGTGGCCGCAAATCAGCGATATGTTGAAGAAATTCGCTTTGATGTGAATTGTGGCTAAACGTTCATTCACCGGAATCAATGCCTTTACTCGGCAACAGAGTCGCTCTTACATCACGAATTCCACACAGAATTTGCGCTCCTTTATATGGCCACTGTAGTAAATGCCACAGGAACCTACTTGTCTCAGTCCGTGTCCCATCCAGTGCACTTCTTGGATCACGGAGACTTCAATCAGCTGGGCACCGACATCTTCCCAATTAAAGGACCGAAAATTCCAGGTGCATGCGCTTAAATTTTAATCCTTATTTCGTTTGCCATAGCCGTCATCAAAAGAGTCTCTCATCCGAGGCTCTTTTGTCCTTTTCATTTGGCGATTTTTATACGTGGCGGGTTCCGAACCCAGCGCACAATCGTGCGGAGAGATGTTTTGCTTTCAAATAGATGTTTTTTGACTTCTCAGAGGACACTCGGTCTAAGACCGTAAATCACGAGCTGCTTGAGGCACATGTAAAAGAAACGTTTCTGGCCACTCCCAAGTGAATGAGAACTTTCCGCACTTGCGTTAACACATGGCTCCAGCCACCAGACATATACTTCATTCTATTTTCCATTACTTTAAAATTTTTTTTCCGGATGATGGAGGAAATCCTCCATTCTAGTCGATTTATGTTTCGAAATTTCCAAGCAATATGTGTCTAGTGTATTATCACTCCCACAACTGTTTCTCCAAAATTGATTAATTATCTATTATGTTTTTATACAGTACGTTGGGGTACATACGTATGTAAGTCATTTGGTAACAAACCTTAAAAATCCTACACTAGGGCTTTAGAATTTAAGATAACCGAAGGGAATGACAAGCAATGTGATTTAAACAATATAACATACCTTACAAATAAATTGTATATAAATGTGTGTATATATACAAACAAATATCTGCTAACAGGCAGCTTACAAACACACTTACCTTACCTTTTCGTGAATTCCGCCGCAAGCTATTTTTATAACAAGCGTGTAAAAGACGTGAGCGAATTTGTTAATGAACTCTAAGTGGCGGCAGCTGGTTTAGTTAGCAGCGACCACACACTCTTCACATGTCTGTAGGTATGTATATCATATAATGCGTGTCGATTTTTCCAATAGGTGTGAATATTAACGCAGTGGTTTGGAAAACATTTGTTAGGTGTGAGAAAATGCTTTTCATGCTCCAATGCGCGCCGATAGTATATGAGTATGAAAAATTGTTTTTGTATTGATTTGGACTATGGGTATAGTGTATACAGTCTTTATTGTTGTTTGGCTGGGTCTCTGCTTTCTAAACCCATATATTTCTATATAATTAGCCACTTTACTGCCCATGCCAGTTGACTGGTGTCCAGTGAACTTTGTCTTTTCAACGGTCACGTGTCCGACGGTGCTATTTAATGGTTGCATAACTTTGTTGGGTCTGGCGCCGAAGTTGACAGCCCAATGCACGGGAGAGTTTTGCAGCGTTATGTAATATGTTGGGGAGTTGAAAATTAGTGAGTAACAGTTAATAGTTAGAAAAGAGTGATATAATTAACTAAAAGTTGTTTTGTATCTCATGGCGACTGGAAATATTTTCAGAAATCACTTGACGTAACCTAAAAATGTTGAAAGCAACTATAAAGAGAATGTGTGGTTAGCGAACGATGTGGACTGATTTAATTTACTTTTGACATGACATCAAAGAATCATTGGGAAAATATTTTCATCTGATTTTATTAAGATAACAGACATATTGACTAATAAATATGCTATAAAAATAGCCGAGTGTTCAAAAATTATTATATTTAGTGTATAGGGACTAGGGGATGTACTTGATCGATTTTATCAATTTTTACAACATGCCGCCTTGTTATTAAGAAAATATGTCCACTTAATGTCATTTAAACATCTAAGATAGTGACCGGCATTTTTGATATAAAGCTAAACACAGACATTGAGGTTCTCATACTTGATACGAATATTTGGGAACTTTGTATGGTATGGTAAGGTTAGGATAGGTTAATCTGGTAGACCAATAGATCACTTTTGGTCCTTTGCGATATCAGATGGAGTTCAGTCCTTTGGTTCAAGAGAAATTGTCATTCTTTAGAATGCCTGCGCTTGATGTGAATTTTAACAGACTATGTGGCCTCCTTGTCCTCCAGTGTATCATACCGTGTGGACCCCAGATGCTTAGAGCGTAGTCTTGCCAACGCGGCATAAGTCCACAAGATGTGCTCCATTGCTTGCGTGATGCCCTTCTCCTCATGTTCCTACAGTCTCTTTTACGGAGTGCCAATGGGAATTTTGCGTACTTCCGATCTACCGTTTTGCACAAGACTTTTGCAGTTTTGCACCCAGGTAGCTCGCTCCATCGGGTTTTGATTTTTTTTACCATGCTTCTATCGAAATTGTCGTAGAGACAATGCATGACTTTCCCAATGTTGATCATGTTTTTGGTTGCTAGCCGTACACCTTTCTTGGCAAGCTCAGCCACAATTTCGTTGCCCCCGCGATGGCTCTGGTATTTCTCGTAGGTACATTAGAGGCCAGCTCCGCAGCTTTCGCAATAGCAAAGATCTCAGCTTGAAATATCCGGCAATTTAAAGAAAATTTTCAGCTATAGACCAGTCAAGTTTTATTCCGATATCTTCATTGTTCTTGATATTTATTTATTGTGAACAACTATTTTTCTTCTACATAACCTCAAAAAGGTAACACTTATTTCCCTTTTACAAATCGCAAATATATTAAGTAATGTCAAAAGAGAGCTCTTCTTACTCCTGTCCAAGCTTTGTTGAAATGAAATTAAGTCATATAAAATCCACTTCGCATAACCGCCAAATTCCTGGAACGTCTTTGTCTACAACCGAACTAACAAGTATCTGGTCGAAGTTATTTCTTTCAAAACCACTTTTCAAATCGCGACTTTATCGTCTAACCGGCGGCGAAGTTGGAATAAAACGTCAAATTCACATAAATGTAAACAAAACAACGTCATTTGACATTCAGCAGCGATTTAGTGATTTTAAATTACACTAAAAAAAGTGACTCCGAGCTTGTCGAAGAGATAAGAAAGCTGCGTGTGTATGCGAGTATAACCGATTTTCAATCGAACACTATTTAAGCAGTCTGTACGAACATTTCTTTTATTATTCCTCTGTACAATTCACTCCTCTCCACGTCCGCGGGGATTTCATTAAAATGCAAGTAACGTAAAATGCGTAAATTGTAACATGCCGCGCATAGAAAACCGGGGGGTACATGGAACGACTTGACATACTTTCGCGTGCTTATGACGCTTTCTTTGTTTTTATTTCTGTTCTTTGCTTTATTTATGGTTTATGGATGTGCTCTCTTTCGACCAAGTTCAATAGAATACAGATTTTATTCGATTAGCAGTGTCAGTGTAATCTTTTGAAAATATGGAATTTCTGGTATTGCTGCTGGTTATTTATGATTATTGTTCTAATGTTCTGGTATGTATTGGAGATATGTATGAGTATATGTTCATAAAGTGAGTTGTGCACAATGAAGTTGTCATGCTTGGCAAAATTTTTAAAATTCTGGGCATAAAACATTTCAGTGCTCCTGCCACTCAAGAGAGTTGAGAGTGAAATGTGAAAGGTGCTATGATTGGAATAAGTTAATTTTATTTATATAGAGTATATGCCAACATCGCTCATGCGATTACAAACCAGGAAACTAGGAGTATACTGCTGACCGAAAATTGTTGAAAAAATTTAAACTCAAACTCTCTAAGCATTGGATGCCCATTTAAGTGTCGAATAATGTAAAGCATTCCAAATGTCTTCCAGAAGTTTTTCTTATCGTAAAAATTTTCACTCTTTAAGCTTGAAAGCTAAATAATTACAACAGTATGTATATGCAAAAAAATATAAAATTAAAACGCTTAGACTAAACTTACATTAGCTTAGGTATTCTGGTAGTCTAATAAGCCACGCATAGACCAGTTTCGGTTCTTAGCCTGGATACCAGATGACTTGCCGTCAAGTAGTCCATAAGCAGTTGACTTCCTTTATCATGCCAGCGCTTGGCGATAATATTGTTTCCCGTTCCTACGACAGTCGGATTTAAGTAACCGGAACCGAGCCGGATTTTTATTTGTCCAAGGTCTGCCAACTCGGCAGTCTTCGAATTTTCCGAAATAATTTCTGTCGCTACAACAACAACAAAAATATACCATTGTTTCCCTGTTGTCTTCCTCCTGACATTTTGCAGTCTTCTCGATCTATCAGCCTCATTTTTCATTCGTGCTCCGTCACCAAATTGTGACCATGTTCTTTTTTTATCAATTGTCAGTAGGAATTTCGTGTAGTTCATTGCATCGCGCTAAGACCTTCCTTGGCACACTTCTACTTAGATTATCATGTAGACAAGGCTTATGCTTACCAATATGTCGGTCATGATTAAGGACGACAGTTGTACGCCACACTTGGCAATCTCGTCCTCTATTTCATTGCCATCGACGTCTTTTGTGATCTGACAACCGGTGGTAGTAAAGTCGCCTGTTTTTTGGCACATTCTCCTCTGCCACTCAATACACTTTTGACCGGTAAGCGAATTGAGGTTATTATTAAGACAACTCAGATCAAACCTGTAGATACTATATGAAAAATAATTTCCGATTTCCACCAAGCTTTCGATTTTCATTGATTGTTTTTATTCAACCATTGAAAGGGATTAGGTTAAGTTTGTTACGTAAGATTGGAGAACAGCTGATTTGGTGTTTCGAAGCTTGGTTAAAAGTTTTGTTAATAAGTCTTATAAACAAACCGTTATTTATGACATGTCTGAATCTCACAAGACTGTCCAATTGGATTATCACAATTTTCAAGTTCAAAAAATTTTGACACGATGTAGTTTTAGTTTTACATTTACTGCGACTTTGTTTTAATAGATCTCCAGTACTTTAATAGCCTAAATTTCTATTCTTGTATGAAATTTTTTTTGTGTGACAAGATATCCTCATTTGGCATGACTTAATCCAATGTAACGGTGTATTTTCCGAATAAATGGTTCAGATCGGACTACTAAAGCATATAGTTGCCATACGAACTGACCTTTTAAATTCAACTCCTTATACGGAAAACTTTTTTGTTTGACAAGATATCCACTGGAAATTCGGCACAGATTATTTTCAAAGACTACTGCACAATATCCGAACATCTTGTTCAGCAGGGATAATGGGATGCCCAACTTATTCCAGTGTGAGAGCACCTCAAAATAAGCGTTTTTTATAACATTTTTCATTATGGCCAGATGGAATAAAATAAGAATTTTTGGGCATTTTAAATTAAAACACCCAACATTTATTACGATTGCAAATTATTATATATTGAACTTGTAATATATGGCGAAACTACTTAAGTCCTTTTTTATGATTTTATAGTATATTAACACAACTGACTTTCGAACTTTCAGTACTTAATAAGGTAAGTTAAGCCTGTTTTTAATCATTTGTAATTGAAAATTAATTCTAATGTGTATCAAATTACAAAATGCTTTATGAAATATACTTAAATTTCGCATTTTCTTTGATTTTCATTGTTTTAAATTTTTATTAGCGATCTTGAACGGCGGCAACAAATTCCTCCGTTCAGATATATTTTTGGTATAATTTCAATCTGGCCGTTCCAGTCATTCCAATTACAAAACGTCAAAACCTCCTCAATCCAGTCAACTGTCAAGTTTAGGTGGTTTTGACGTTTAGCAATTGTTCTCTCACTTCCAGTGAGAGAAGAGTTGGGCATCCCATTATTCCTGTTGTTCAGAATGGACAACTTTATCGTATAGCTGTCATACAAACTGAACAATCAACATCAAGATCTTGTAATGAAAACTTTTTGTTTGACGAGATATTTCCACGAATTTCAGCACAGATTAGTTTTTGAAACTATTCTACAATATCCGAATATTTCGTTCAGATCAGACCACAATAGCATACAGCTGTCATACAAATTGACCATTAAAAATTAGTTTCTTTTATGGAAAACTTTTGTGTTCAGCTTCTAAACCTTAGTTTAGGTTTTTTACTTATTTTGCTAAGCGCTTGAATACAATTACTGCTATTTATTTTCTAACACTGTTTTGCTTGCTTCTGGTTTATTGTTTTCTGATATCTTCTAACCATTTCTTGAACAAAATTGCCATATTATACAACTTTTCAAACTATTCCTCCGTTATTCTTACGTTTCATTCCTATGTATGAGTGTGTGTCATATTCATATTGCACATTATATAACTGCCTTTATTGCCAGCTGCAAATATGTTCCCAATTTGTGCATAAAATGCATATGTTTCTACCTCTGTGAACAGTTAAGTATTTTAAAGTGCGCCGTGGGAAACTTGTGCGGTCATTTTGTCGAATTAAAATCAATTATGGCACAGTAGTATAGATTGTGGTGCATACGGTCCGGCAGTGAACATTTATCGGCACACATAACCATAAATATATATATATATATACATATATACACTTATATATAAAAGTAAGCAGCTTTTTGGTACAAACATGTACGAGTAAAACATCTGATCAAATTTGAACCGGACTGAGCAAAAAAAAATGTATACATATGTACATATATGTGGGTGTGTGTAGAAATATGGAAAGCATAAATACTATATGTGACCTGGTCTACCAAAAGAGGGCTAAGGTGTCAAAAAATCATTTTTTTTTATTATAATTTTTTTTTTTTTGACACCTAAGCCCCCTTTTCGTAGACCAGGTCACATATACATATGTGGGTGTGTGTAGAAATATGGAAAGTGTAAATACTATATCAAAAAACTATGTCAAAAAATCATTTTTTTTTTTCAATTTTTTTTTTATTAATTTTTTTTTATTTTTTTTTTTATTTTTATTATTTTTTTTTTATTTATATTATTTTTTTTTTACACCTAAGCCCCCTTTACGTAGACCAGGTCACATATATGTACAAAAGTATTTTTTGGTTTTTGATACAAACATGTAGACCATGTGATCAAAATTGACCCGGACTGACAAAAGTAAGCAGATTTTTCCCACAAAAGTATATATGTATGTATGGCTGAATGTACATTCTAGCTTGCAACACAGTCACTTGAAAATTTTTCGAAATAATTTCACTGCAAACCTGCAACGTCAGCAGCGAAGCAGCGCAAGTGGAATGCAGTAAAATCGTGCTTAAGTGCGTGGCTTACGAAAACGGTTAGTATGATTCAACATAAATTAGCGGGCGAAGTTTACATTAAACCGCTAAGTTGGCTGGTTAGCTGCTTTCGAGTTGATTGAATGTGCAGCGAATTGTAGCAAAGCTTACCCGCATACACACACACACTAATATACATCTATGTTGCAGTCCTCTCGCCTTGTAGTCGCACTCGTTGCGCGCAATTTTCAACAGCTGTTGCTGGAATCACTTAACACATTTGCTTAAGCATGTCTTTAGCACTTGCCTGCACTTAACCTTTATCGAAGATTATCTTTTAATGCGCTCTCGCTGCGTGACCGTGAACGGCGCAATTTAATGATATTTTACACCGACATAAAAGTGGTGCGGATTGCAGCAGATTACGCGTATCATTGGCCATATACACCGTATTATTATGTCAGTGTTAAATAGTTGCATATTGTTTAAACTGTTTAAAACACCACCTGTTCTCGGTGAAGTTAAGCTCTTAAGTCGTGAACTTTAAGCATGACCGCTTTTTTTATACGCTTTAAGGTGAGCGTGTTTCATATGCGTTGGTGGTTATGGTATTAAAGAATTCGTGCCAACGATTGCCAATGGAGGTGTATATTATTTATACATTGTCCACTTATGACTCTTTTAACTATCAGTCTCTTCACAATAATGCATTGCATAGTTTTCGTTGCTTTAACTCTATACAGCAGGTTTTCCAATAATGGTTTGGGATAGCAATGAAATTCTTTAATCCCGTGAAAGTACATATGATGCCATTATATAAGGTTGTCAAATATCTCCCTTCCGCCTTTTTTGGTCTTTATTCAATGTTTTATGAAAAGTGTTACAGTGATCGGAATTAGTTAAGCTACGCGCCGTTTCGTTCATTAAACTGTTTCCATCTAGAAGGTAACTTCAGAGTACCTCCCTCGTAGAAGCCCCCTCCTTATTTGCCAAGAACTGGGACAGCTACTTTTCATAAGCCTCTTTTGAGTTCAACTTTACACTAACAAGGGCGTTCACCATGGACAGGAACAGGTGCTAATCAATTGGCGCTATATCCGGACTATATGGTGGACGGCATAAAACTTCAAATCAGAGCTCCCGTAGCTTCTGACGAGTCATCAACGAAGTGTGTGATCTGGCGTTGTCCTGGTGGAACAGTACCCCATCCTGTTGGCCAATTCTGAACGCTTCTAGTCGATCGCCTGCTTCAAGCGGTCCAGTCGTTCGCAGTAAATGATAGAATTAAGCGTCTGGCCATATGGGAGCAGCTCATAGTGGATGATTCCCTTCCAATCCCACCAAAGGCACAGCAAAACCTTCCTGGCCGTCAATCCCGGCTAGGCCACTGTTTGAGACGGTTCATCGGCCTTCGACCACGACCGTTTTCGGTCGATACTCGTATTGTCGTATGTGATCCATTTTTCGTCGCCAGTCACCATCCAGTTTTATCGTTTTCTTTACAGATGTGAAGAAACATAACGCTCTTACAGTAGACTCACCGCCAAAACATTACAGCAGTTGAATAATGACGCTTGGGATGTTAACCCTAATTTACTACACGCGTGTTTCCTACGGATATACAATTGAAATTGTGATCTCGAATAAGTCTTGATTTAGAGGAAATATTCATTTCTTTTGTCATTGTTTTCGGTTTTTTTTTCTGCTTAAGGAGAACACTTCTCATTTCTCTCTGTTTTCAACTGTACATAGACGTTTGGGAAAAACGACCAAAAATTTCACATGTGAGTTTAAGTTTCATGTCGCTTTTAGTTTGGTTCTACAGCACATACTCTTTTTTGAACATATACACGTCTTTATCGCTTCCGCAATTTTTCTTAAGCTCTGAGTTTATATTAAATTATTTTTCTGATATTTCTCTCCCTCGCATCTATCTATGTCCCACAGTCATTTTGTAAGACATGTTTGAGTTTATATGAGTTCTCACCTTTTGCCACAGCCTTTAACTTTCAAGCCTAAATAATTTCTGTAGTAATTTTGAGCCCAGCGAATTATTGTAACATTAGTCCGACTTTCTTGAACTCTCTTTCTCTCTCTGTCGCACTGGAACTTTTGTTCAATTATACCCTAATATTTTGTGAAACCTTCATTTACTCTCATCTACCTTTGTCATGTTGTCGTGCTGTTGTATTTTTCTTCACACAGAAATCTTCCTGGGTCTTTCAATATATTTTTCATTGAAATCTGCTTATCCTCAGTGTTAATGTTATTTTTTCCATAAGTTAGGGGTACAAACCTTAGGGTGCTCCCAGAGTGGACGCTTATAGTCGAGTCGGTAGCAGTTTTCCATTTTCCCATTTACGCAACACGTGCATTTACGCTCAGATATTTACGAACCCTTAGAAAATAGTTTCTTTTTTGCATCTGTCGGATATTTACGAACTCTTGGAAAATAGTTTCTTATTTAGCATCTGTTGGCCTCAATCATGTTTCAAAGCTAACACAGTAGTATACACAGTAAATCCGCTCTGACTACCGATAACGCGTTTATAAATAACCTATTCGGTCTTCCTAGAAATATTCGATTGAACTTCTGAGCACTCTAAGAACAAAACCGTATGTCAAGGAAAATTTGCAGCTTTTCTTCTTAGTTTGAGAATCTGCTATTTTATGCTGTACTCGTGTTGTGTCTAGTGCTTGCTTTGACTCCACTCGAATTCGCTGTGGTCTCTTTCTAATCTCAAAACTACTCTCAAAATTACTCTCTCTGTCTCTCTTCTATTATACTTATCTCTTATACTAGATATTCTTTCATGCCTTTTTACTTCGAAGAATTAACCAAAAAGTTTACTTATGAGCTCTGTACGTTTTATGTTTCTATTTTATGCCAGAATTTCCTGGCGAGACATGTTTTTCGGTTCTCTCTGTAGGCTCTCTTTAAGCAGCTGTAACCTAATTGTACACCTTTTAATATCTTCTCTTACTTTCGCACAATCTGATGTTTAGAGTTAGACTCGGGCTTCAGTTTGTCTGCGTTTATTTTTCGTAAATTAAAAAAAAAATATATATTAACGTCTTTGAATTTACATATACTATTTCACAATTCCGTTGTAATTTTGTGGCAATATTTTGGACGTATCGCCATATGCACATACGTCAGCGAGTAATTCATGCCCACGATGGTCTTATTATCCCATATAATGCCATCTTGCTGTTTTTCCTCCCATTTTGTAGGCGCATACATACCGTTTAATTTACTGCAAGCAGAGAGAAGAGCATAAAATAAAGTTAAATAAAGAAATTATTACAACCCATTCACCTCTTGGCGCAACCCTCCTTCCACCAGCCGCCAACCTTCTCCTTGCCCTTACAATAACCCACACGATCTCTCGTACGAAATTTGTAACCGATCAGTTTGGTCAGCTCATCTGCAGCATTACCGGTGAACTTACCCACCTTTTTCAACGCATACTGATCACCCTCATCGCCAATAACAAAATGATCGTAGTTTGCGACCTCATCCACACTATCGCTATTCAAACGCATGACAATGCGCAATTCTTGCGGCGCATCGCTGGTTAACCAAAACAGTGGTTGCATGCCGACGAAAAAGCTATTATAGGGATCACCAAAACCCTGCTTGTATTGGGGCCATCTTAGATTGAATTCGGTATTCTTATCTTGCCGTCTATGCACTACGGTCCAAGGGCAACCGCCTTCCGCATCGGATAAACAGTAGACGTTGATTGGCGTGTAGCCGGATATGTGTACGCTATAGACATCGTCTTGGTCGCGCACACCTGGTGGAAGTATGTCCGCGCAGGTTTTGGGAAAGCGCAACAGCAGGCGTTTCGTAAAGGAGTCGCTTAGCGAACGTACGCTGATATTTTTTTAATAAAAGGTTATTTTAGCTACTTCCTGGTAGATTTGTTTGATCTCAACTTACGTTTTCTCCATTAGATCGCCCAACTGTTTTAGCGTCACTGGCCCCTGTTGTTCCTGTTGCAGTTCACTGCAAATAATTTCAATTCGAAAATTATGAATGTCTTAATTAGTGTGTAAACTTTGGTCTCCCACCTGGTTTGCGCCTCCGCTCTTCTACTTCTATTGCATTGCTTTACTAAATTACGCATTGTTTCGTCCACAATGACGGTCAAGTAATCTGCATCATTCGCAGTTTGTTCAAAACGATTTGCAGATATAGTTGGTGCTTGTAGTGCAGCTGCTATCAGCAATGCAAAAATCAATTGCTTCCTGAAATGCAACATCGCGTGAGCTGATTAAACGACCGACTGCACTTGAACGTTGCCGGCGACTTAAGTTTTGTATAAAATTTGACGTCGTGCGAGATAAGTTTGACGCCTTATCAGCTTCCTATTTTTATATGTATATTTTCAAAACAGTTTTACTAAATGAAATGTAAATGTTGGGGTTTAAATATTGCAATATTTTGCTGATGTTGCCGATAATGTCCGAACTACTTATTAAAAATAGTTTATATATTACAATATTTCCTATCTATCGTCATATAATCGAGTGCCGTATAGTTTTGATACAGTGAGAGATCGATGAATGACACGTAAATCAGTTTAAGAAATATAAAGATTGATATTTTTCGAGGTTCCCTACTTTTTTGTTTTTTTTATAAAAATCCACAAAAACTTCAAATTTATTGGAGTATGTTTACTATCATTCGAAAGCACAATATTTTGAATTTATTTTTTGACGATTATCTCTTTCAAATGTTTGTCTCGGCAATGTCTCGGATGGTCCATCCTTTGAGTTCAATTTTCGATGACTCGTTCGAGCATTTCGCCGTCCATTTGTTGAGTCCAATTTTTGATGACTCGTTCGAGCATTCCGCCTGGTAACATAATTTTAGATCTCGACTTAATATGCGCCGAGTCGTTCCATACGTCAGTCCGAGTAGCCGCGGCACGGTGTTCGAGTAGAATTTAAGCTACGGTTGCTTCTTTCTTCACTTGGACGTGGTCTATTCGGCCGAATTTCATCCAATAATTAATGCTGGGTCTTAAGATGTCCATAATGAAATGCCAAACAATACTGAATAACTGAACAAAAATAACATGACAGTTTGAGATGACTCTACGCGTGGTTTATCAAAAAAAAAAAAAATTATGGAAAAACTTACCTCTACCTGGATTTCCATCCATTATTATTTCTCTCTGAACCTAGAATGCTTTCACGACATTAATCGGAATGCAACTCACAATTTGTTCGAAGGAATTTCCCATTTCAATTCATGAGACAATAGTTTTGTTGTTACAGACGTTTTGTTGCTAGTTCGCTCTCATAGCACCGTAACGGAACGTTAATGAAGTCGTCGTTTCCTCCATTTGGAGTTTCTTAGGTCTCTTTTGATTTCTAAATGGTTCTGAAAATAACCTAAATATCAAAAAAGCTTGCAAAATGCCTTATGGTTTCATCAGTTACTACAAAATACTGACATATTTATACCTGAATTTGGCCGTGGCTACTACTACGACTACGAGTTCTCGTAATTCTGGTATTTTAGTTAAAGATTCGCTTTTCTTTATTTTAATACGAGTATAAATGTCTCTCTCCTAACCATTCATGCGTCAAGAGCTACTTTCTTAAGAATAGCTAATCAAATTTTTTTCAAAGCACTACTTTCTTAAGAAGAGTTTATCCAATTTTGTTGTGTTTTGTGATGAAAGTTTTGGAAATCTATATACCTATCACATAAGACCATAATTTTGTTAGTGAGGCACATAAACTTAATATACAAACTGGACCTGGAAAAGGATTATCCAGTGAAGGGAAGGTAGGATTAGGTTAAGGGTTGATCCTAACAGGGATCTCACTTGGACAGGCTAGAACACCGATCCTTTGCGATACTTAAAGCTTCAATATATAGTATATATATAGAATATTTATAGGAAGGTGGTATCGTTACTAAGTTTTTACTATAATATTTGTCACAATAGTCGTTCTTCGTTCCATTGAATGTTGTCATCGACCATTCTTTTTCGTTAACATATTATAATACTTGTAGAGAGTTAACTTGGTGGCTCGAAAAATGTTTTTACTTCTCAATTGTCGCTCGAGTTGAAAGTAGTGTTTATTGACATCATAGTTCTAACTTGAATTTTAGGCCCGATATTATATTCTGCTGGTGTTTATGCTGATGTTTATACTGGTTTTTAGGCACACAAATCGGTCTACAATAGAAGTTTTGACTGTCAACATTGGCTTGGTTATTCATCACCAGATCTTTTCTGCTTAATTTAAGCTGAAGTTCACCAAAGCTTTCTAATATCAACTGTGTTAGTTTTGCTTAATAACTTCTTTTATATATCCGTTTGAGTTTACAAGAATAACAAATTCAAACAGCGCCAGGAAAGCGATTTTCATTCGAGCTGTGGAAAACGACATTTTAGTTGACAGTCATTTTTATCGAGGCTTTTAAAAGATTATATACAAGGTCTGTCGCAAAAGAAACATAACTGTTAAAAAAACAACAAAAAATTAATATTTTTCAAAAATTATATTTTTTTGTTCAAAGTAGTTTCCTTGTGCTTCGATGTAGCGTTTAGCACGGTCAATCAGCATTTCAAATGAATGTTTAAGGTCATTTTTCGGAATGCTCTTGAGAATATCGGTCGTCGCCTTTTGGATAACTGAAATGTCCTAAAACCAGTGTCCTTTCATGGGCAAATGAAGTTTTACAAATTGGTGAAAATCACAGGGTGCCAGATCAGGTGAGCAAGGTGAGTGATTAATGGTTAACATGAAGTTTTTTGTCAAAAAATCAGTGACAAGCGTTGAGCGATGACACGGCGCATTATCGTGCAACAGGCGCCAGGGCCTTGCCTCTCGGTATTGTGATCGAGCACGACGAATGCGTGACAAAAGACGCTTCATAACACCAAGGTAAAACACATCATTAATCGTTTGGCCAGGTGGGACGAACTCTCGGTGTACAATACGCTCGGAATCGTAAAAACAAATCAGGATTATCTTTATATGTGACCTGGTCTACGAAAAGGGGGCTTAGGTGTCAAAAAATCATTTTTTTTTTTATTTTTTTTTTTATTTTTATTTTATTTTATTAATTTATTTTTTTCTTTTTGACACCTAAGCCCCCAGGTCACATATGCATTTATATGCATTTTACGACCGATGACCAAAAGCTGCTGTCACTTTTTGATCGACTACATCGATTGTAATTATCCAATTGTCTTAAAATTTTTACGAAATGTCAACAAGCGATTAAACCTTTTATTTCATATACCCACCAATAGGTGGCGCCACCAGAAACAGTTATATTAGTTTGTCAAAAAAGTCTTGAGGTATTTTCGCTAGTTGGCGCTGAAAGCGCGTAGTTCTAGTTTTATTCATCGCATCGGGTCATGCTATACCTTTTTGGAAAGTTTGATTAATTGTCGTTTCTTTTAAGTCGTTCGTGATTGATAGCGTCGTTTGATTAATTGTCGTTTCTTTTAAGTCGTTCGTGATTGATAGCGTCGCAAAAATGGAGCAAAATAAAGAGAAAATACGGCATATTTTACAGTACTACTACGATAAAGGCAAAAATGCGTCTCAAGCCGCCAATAAAAAAAGTTTGTGGACTAGATACAGTTTCCATTTTCACCGCACAACGATGGTTTCAACGTTTTCGTTCTGGTGTAGAGGTGGTCGAAGATGCGCCACGCTGCGGAAGGCCTGTCGTCAAATTTGGGATAAAATCGCTGAATTGGTCGAAAGAGACGGGCATAGTAGTCATCAAACCGTTATAAACCATTTGAAGAAGCTTGGAGTCACTAAGAAGCTCGATGTATGGGTGCCACACGAATTGATTCAATAAAAATACCGCAAGACTTTTTTGGCAACATATTATTTAAAAAGTTCTGTTTCCTTTCCGACAGACCTTGTATTACTCTATGGTGGCGAACTGTAATTGTAGCAGAAAGTGCGTTGAGGGTGGGTCTTAGTCATTTGCACAACTTGATGACTGACTAGATGAGAGTTGGCAAATTTTGTATGTATTTTGTAGTTTGGTGAATATAGTCTTAAATTTATTAGGTTTCATAAGCTCTGCGAAAGGTAAGCCAGGGTTAATGCCATGGAAACTATACAAACTTTGTTCCTTAACTGCGCTATTGTTACTCTAAATTCCTCATTGCATAATGAGTGTAGGGTTTTCGTTTATTGGAGTCTGTTAATTACTTAAAAACTAAGTCATAACTTAAACTCTTGAATGAAACCGCAGTCTCTTAGGCGATTACTTCAAAATTTATATGTAATTCGAGCAACCGATTACTGTAGTGGACAAGGGGCAGCATCAGAGAAGCCGTATAGGCACTATTGTTGCTGTGGAGCAGAATGTCGAAGAGGTCACGTGGGATGAGTCTATTTCGCTCCATATTTCTTCAATAATAAAGGCGACCACTTGTTACATACAGTCTATGGGGAATGCTACAGAGCTATGCATAATGACTATTTTGTACCTGAATTGGAGAATGTTGGTATGGACGATTTTTGGTTTCAACAAGACGTGCCATAGAGCTAAAACAACAACCAATTTATTAAAGAAAACTTTTTGTAAGCACATTATCTGCCGTCGAGCGATGCGGCCTTCAAGATCGTGCGATTCAACATTGCTGGATTATTTTTTTGGTGGAAGGTACTTCACATGTTAGGCTTATAGCCGACTTTACAACAGCGCGCCAGTCATTTTTCCTCTTCGTTGCTTGATGCCAATTGGAGATTCCAAGCGAAGCCAGGTCTTTTTCTCCCTGGTATTTCCAAAGGAGTGGAGTTCTTTCTCTTCCTCAGCTTCCCCGCCGGATACTGCGTCGAATACTTTCAGAGCTGAAGCACAACCCTGGGGAGAGACGGTTCGTCTTTTCACTTTAGCTCGCCTTCAAACGGATACTCCTTGGCTACCTAGACGATACTTGGTCTAAAACTGGAAGACGTGAGCATCAATTTGAGACATTCGTTTCTGACTACTAAAGTGGTTTAACTCAATTCAGTTCTTGAAATTCTAAATTCGTTCACAAATTGCATACAAATTGATATGACAAATCCTTACTGAACAAATTCCATATAACCAATTACCCATGCATTTCTATTAAATTTATAAAATTTAATTTCTGCAAAGAATTCAAATTGCTTAAATTCTTGTTAAAGACGCACACATTCACATACATACACACACACATTTCTACTAAGCAACAGCATTTGCATGGCGAACCGCAAAATGCAGGCGGCAGTTGAAAAGAGCAAAGAGCGTTGTTGCTTAGCAGTAGAAGAGCTGGCAGCATACAGTACAGTTAGATAGTCGTAAGTACTCAATTAAAATTGCATGCAACGGCAATATGAGCAATGACAGGATGTAAGTGGCTGAAAACAACAACAACAAAAACAAATCGTGGTGTTGCAACAAACAAACAAACAGCCACACAAATATTTACATGTTTGCACAAAACTTTATTAACACACACGCACACACATATATATATATGTAGATATGATAGTTTGCTTTGTGTGCTTGACCACTTGTGCTACAATCTTGCTACTATATGTGTGTTTGTGCGTATGTACTTCTATATTTGCATTTTCGATTTGTATGCAACTCGGCGCTGCTCCTTGGAAAATTGTGGTCACTTGCAGTTTGTTGTTCAAAACACATTGACAGTCAAGTATCAGCCTGCGAACAAGTAAACAAAAGAGATTTTATCTACATGTACATATATGCGTGTATGTGAGTGTGTGGTGGTGAAGAAATGACCGACGCTTATTCTCACTCAGCCGAAAGTTTGGCATATAAAATGCACAAATAATACTATATATTGTTATAAATATGAATAGATATTCACGTTGATAAATATTACAAGCATACATTTAGGCGCTTCTAGCAAATCGTTAAAGAAAATTGATTTTAACGCAAAAGTTTAAATAAATTGCATATTTTTTGTTGTTAGCAATGAATATTTCTATGTGAAATAAATGGTAAAATATAAAATATTGTACTTTATGCCAATGTTTCTTTGTATTTCGTATTTCAAACATCTTGTGTTATTAGTAATTGCGCTTTGAAAATATGTAAAAATATGTTCAGTTACTTAAATTAAATTTTTAATATTTTTCGTTTAGTAATATTTTAATATTTACTCTTCAGAGATATTTTTTGGTTTCACTAAATTTATTGCAAATTTGTTGCATTCATTGAAATTATTAAATATTTGTTTGTTAAACAATTTATAGATTAAAGTATAGGTTAAAGTATAGGTTAAATTCTTCAATTGCTGAATGTAAAATAATTAATATTGAATTATATATGACTTTGTGTACATACGTATTTTAAGTTTTTTTCTGTGCTGTTACATAGACATTAGTATTCAGTTGCCATGTTGGTCTTATTATGACTTATCTATGGGGTATTCCATACCAAACCGAACACTTTTGAACCCGACCCCTTTAGATTTTGCTGAAACTTATCCATTCTTTTCTACCCTTTGAAAAACATTTTTGGGAATTTTTTCAAAATTTTTTCTCCAACTTCAAAAAAGTTATGAACTGTGCTATTGTTTGCTTAAAAGTGGCTTTTTTATTTTCAAATAGCCATAACTTTTGTAGAAATTGATTTTTGGGGACCTTTTTTTTAAATTTTTGTTTTTGAATCAATTTTTTGAAAAAATACACGAAAAAAAATTAACACGATCAATTATATAAAGCAACTTCATGATTCTCTACTATTTTTAGGAAAAAAAACAACGTAGAAACTTCAAATTTAATGAAGAATATTTATTGTCATTCGAAAAAACATTATGTGGATTTTTTTTGAAGATTATTAGTTTATAATTTTTCTTTGGCTACGTCACAAATAGTCGATAAATTTAATACAATTTTCAAAGACTCGTTGAGCATTTCGAGCGAATGACGCGCATGATGCCTTACTCCAAGGCCTGAATTGAAGTGGTATAATTCGCATTGACTCTAGACTTTACGTATCGCCACAAGAGAAAGTTTAACTGTGGCCAATCGACCGGCCCAAGACGTGAATTTAACTGCTCACTGCAGTGTTCTCTCAATACATCCATTGATTGATGTGATGATGTGTGAGAAGTGGTGCCGTCTTGTTGAAACTAAACATCGCCTAGTTCACGAACTTCAGTCATCAACTAGTCGATTATCATGGCTTGATAAAGGTCGCCATTACCCTCTCTCCGGCATCTTTTTTGAAGCAATATGTACCGACGATTCCATCGGCCCACAAACAACACCAAACTGTTGTTTTTTCTCCAGATAAAATGGCAGCTCTTGCATCTTTTCAGGTTACTTTTCGTCCCAAATAAAGCAACTTTGCTTGTTTGCATACCCATTGAGTCAGAATTAGTCCTCATTGCTGAACAACATTTGGCTCGAAAACGTCGGATCTTCTTGGAACTTTTCAAAAAGTTCAAAAGTTTTCAGTTCAAAAGTTTTCAGTTCTTGCACTAGTAATATTTGGTACGCTTTCAATTTAAGATCTTGACGTAAAATGAGTCAAGCCCGAGTTGCTATGAACGGCGCCGAATCGACTCTACACGGTCTCCATGTATATTCTCAGATGCTATATTTTTTCTTACTGCGTGCTGAACGTGGTCTATTCGGTCGATTATTATCCAATAATGAATGCTAAGTCTAAAAGTGGGTGATGGTTATACGAGTTCTTGTCTCAGTTGACCAAAAGTTGAGCGAAGCGCGCGAAACACATTATTTACATATAGTGAATATTCTTAATTAAGTTGAACAATTTGTAAACGTTGTTCAGGCGTTAGTCTTTCCATGATGAAATGCCAGACAATAGTGAACAAAAATAACATAACAGCTTGACATGACCTACACGTGATTTGTCATAAAAAAACTATTGAAAAGAGCACCTCGACTTAGATTACCCATAATAATTGAAATATCGTATTTAACATAAGACTTGAATTCAAATAAAATAAAATAGTTAAGAAATACCCTTTACTGTCTAGATTTGTTAAAAACAAATAAAAGCGTATATTTCAATACTTCATTTTTGGTTTAATGTTTTGGCTTAATATTGAAAAAGTCCATTGATAACTCGAGTAGCTCGAAAAATTGTTACGATCTGTTTGAAATAAAAGTTTATTAGTTTTAAGATACCGAGAAAAGGGTGGAGATCGAGGACAGTCCCTACCGGATCCGAAGTTGCTAGGACGGCTAGGTATTCTGCAACAATTTTTAGCAGACTTCTTGTTCCAACATGTCATGAAACATGGGGCTGGCATTCATATTCTCACCGGGTCCTGGTTTTTTCTCTATGGTCCTGTATATGTATGTTGTATATTTTCAATAAATCGTGTGAAGTTGTGTTTATATTATAATCTTGAAAGTTTTCTCCTTTTTTTCGTAGCATTAATGATTTTATTCACTTTTCACAAAGGAGCTAATGCAGATATACGAAGTTAAGTTCGAAAATTCGAGCCCTTCCGGCTTACGTAGACCCGACAGTAGTGGGAATTGCAGCTAATCGAAGTCAGCGAATCTGATCACAGTCATATTTATGTTTCTATATTCTTTTCCATTCATTTGTAGCTTTAAAATTGTTCCAAACTTGAAAATTTATACTCTTCTTCTCGTAGTTCTTCTTGCATATATTGTATCAGGAGTTCACACTGCTCTGGCCGATTAACATACATTTTATGCAAGAAAATTTATTGCCAATACATTAACCTCTCGTTATTTACTCAGCTGCTCGGCTGTATGCCACAATGCATTGCAGTAAGGCCGTGCTGAGCTGAGTTATTTGTTTTTTTTTTTTGCACATTTTTACTGCAATATTTTTATTAGCGTCGCATTATGCTCAAACGCCGCTAACGCTTGTTGATGCTGCGTTATTTTGGCGGCTGCCTTGTTTTTACGCTGCAAATGTATTTGTTGCTATTTTCGTGTATTTGTTCTATTGAACTACAAAGAATATGCACTCGGTTATTGTTTGTTCTCTTCACCAAGCCGGTTATTGCTATTTAGTTGCCAAAATGCCGCACACTGCTCACTTTTGCATTTTAGCTGACAAGCGGACTTATAGCTCGCAGCTGAGCTCCACTGCTTGACTTGACTGCTCTCAGTCGCTTCTTTATCGCTTCTAATTTGAGCGCCTTTGCAGCTGCTTGGTCATTCACATGTGACGTATGTTGTTGAATGCGTGTGTGTGTGTGTTTATTGTATCACATATACACAGTAATAAGTTTTGAGCGCCCATAAATATGCTACAGCTTACTGAGTTTTCCTTTGTTTTTGCGCGTTTTTGTTGTGCTGTTTTTGTTGGTTGCATCATTGTTGCGTAAAGTTAGAAAATACAGACTAGCGGTAAATTTTTGTTGTCGTCTGCATTGTGTTTTTTGTTATTGTTGTTTTAGTGATTGCTTGTCTGTCGCGCCTTTGTTATACTGCGTTATAGCCCAATTTGCAATAAACCAACAAAAAGTTTTAGAAGAACAACAAAAATACCATATGAGTAGCGCCAGCTTTTGTCGGTTTTACTGCTTAAAAATGAAAAATTAAAAACTGCTGTCACACAGGCTTTTTTAATGGTCCTCTCATAAGGGTTGCGATGACTTGTTGTTTCTGACAGTTTTTGCCGCAGCAATTGTCGTTGGTTTTAATGTTTTTTAACGGTTTTGCTTTTTTGCGAGCTTTCATTGATTCCATTTTTGGCAAATTGCTGCATTACATATACTTACATATGCGTGTGTTTGTAGAAAAAATTCTAAAAATCGATTCAGCAATAGAAAAATTTGCAATAAAAACAGCTTGAGGAGCCTGAGGATGTGCTAAGCAGCTCATGGTACTCTTTTTTTAATGACTAAAGACTGAGTCCATGTGCGGTTTCCCACTGGATTTGATTAGTTTTCTTTTTACTTCACCTTAAAATACGCTCAATATAAGTAAATCTCTAACAAAAGTACTAGAATCTTTACTACAACTGTTTCAACTACTCGACAGCGCTCATAAATTTAGCAAACCAGACCTTTCAGGATCTCTTAGAAACTTTCTCAGCACACATTCCAGGAGAATACTGTGATAATTAACTTGCCGCAGTTTGACAAAAAGAACCTTCCTTTTCGAGTATATTAATATAAATCTTCATTACATGTCATAATAGCCTTCTAAACTAATATATGCTTTCCAATGCTTATCTAAATTTCCATAGACCTGTTGTAACATAACCATATAGTCTTCCAAGCCTTCAAAGAGTATTAAATTTTAGGTTTCTACTAATTTTTGGCGTCTTTCGCTACACTGTTGGGCAGTCTCCATATCTCGCCATCAATAGTGATTTTTTTGATGCAGAAGCGTGTTCGGTCTCACCTCAGCTACTTGTCAAGGATCTATTTTGTGACCTTTACTGGATGTCAGTTTTAAAAAAGACTCAGATTTTTCGTAACAAGACTAACATAGCACTTCACTACTACACTCAACATAACACTTCGTACCCAAAATATTTACCGAATTCAAACAAACCAGCCACTCTATGTTGAGTTGATCCATAAGAGATGGGGAAATCCTCTGTTTTCTCTCTGATGTCAACATAATCATTTTCAAGCCCGTTTTATTTAATTAATTTTAAGTAATGTTGTCCGTTACAATACAAAGATTATCTAGACCTCGTTAGGATAGTAAGGATGATGAGTTGTCATCGGGGTCATTCAACGGCAGGCACAGGAAATGTGCTGTTCCGACAGGGTCGGAGATGGTTGTCAAATATAAAGGCTTATTTGGCCATGCAAAGAGGTGGTTACTGTCATTTGGGTAACTGTTGCACACCGGTCACACATACTTATGATATGTCTGGATTGATTCTGGATAAGTAGGAGTTTAACCTGCTATTGTATACAGGACGCTCGTCATCTGCAATGTGGTTTGACACCAAGTACCCCATTCAGGAAGACGGAGTCGGTGAAGGTGTTTATGGCTCTACTTTGAATGGCGGTCAGTGCCTGTCTGATGTTTGTTGCGTCAACTACATACCGGACGGCGTCTTGTTTTATGACTTTGACGTAGTCAAATCTATTGATGCTCCTAGCAGCCGGTTTCACTACATACAGGGGACTGCAGGGATGACTTCTACAAAAGCACAGCGGCAGAAACTACTTGAAGAGTAGTTCATTATGCTCCTAAACCGGTAGCTTTCTTTTGAGATCGACTGTGGAATGACTCTGCCTTGCTGCAAGAGTAACTGTAAAATTATTTGTAAAGTTGATCCTCTTTGTAACGCCATCCCTTGGAAATTATCTTCCCTTTGCCAAAATTCTCTACTGCCATGAGCAGCATGATGTGTTTCGCTACCTGTTTCAACACTAGATTTTGCAGTGAGAGCTCTACCATGACTTCAAGTGCTGGAGTGGGGCAAGTGCGCATTGCTCTTGAAGCCCAGACGCAGGCAAGCCTTCGATATTTGAAGGCCTACCGAAGACAGCGTTGCCTTAGATGCCCAAGAAACCGTAAGTGACAATAGGTCTACGATATCTGGCTTGCAGCCCTAGGATCTGCCACCTAGGTGTCTGTATATCATGAGCTCCTTGGTGGCTTTGGAAAGCGTTAGATCCACATGCCTACTCCATTATACAGATACAGGTTCAGATGGATATTTCTAGATGTTATTTGAAGTGAAACTCAGTTTTGTATTTATATTTTATATTTAATATTTGATATAATCTTTTGCGATTTTTTATCGACTGCGTATATAGTGAACTAGGATTTATATTACTGTCATAATAGTAATCTTTTTTAATAATATCTTATACTTAAATATTTTCTATCTATATTTATTCACTGCACAGAGACACCGCAGCCCTCGCAACATTGTCCACGCAAGAACGGTTACTTCGGTCACGAAGAGAAAGGTGTGTGCGATAAATTCTACTACTGTGTCGATGGACAATTCAATATGATCACCTGCCCTCAGGGTCTGGTGTTCAATCCAAAAACCGGCATTTGCACATGGCCCGATGAAGTCGGTGTGAAGGGTTGCAATTCGCAAGACATTTTCGAATTCGAATGCCCCAAAGTAAATGAGTCCGTGGCGGTCACACATCCACGTTATGCCGATCCCGATGACTGTCAATACTTCTATGTGTGTGTAAATGGTGAGATACCGCGACGCAACGGCTGCAAGCTGGGACAGGTGTTCGACGAGGAGAAGAAGCACTGCGATTGGTCGCGTAACGTGCCTGAATGGTAGTTGAAACGCTTATTTAATGATAATTTGACAACTGTTTATATATATATTCTATACGTACTCTCATTACAGCGCCGACTGGTACAAGGATCGTCTGACCGACGCCGAACTGGAGGAATTGGAGAACCCGAAACCGAAAACCAAGAAGCCACAACGCACACGCGGTCCATCACGACGAAAACCCACCAAAGCGGCGCACGTTGAAGAGGAGGTCGAGGAGGAGGAGTAGTGGTGTAGCTGGCGTTAAAAGCCGACAGCTGCGTCCATAGCTTTAAGTTTTTTTGTGTTTGTTTTGTCGTCGTTCGAAATTCGCCAATAAAAGCACGACAGAGTATTTCTATAAAGTGAATTGTGTTTCTATGCAATTAAATGCGCCGCGTATTGTTCGATTGTACATCGCTTAAGTGTCGAATAAAAACGCCTTTCAGGGTCTATTATTAAGCCGCTTTTATGAATTGCACTCTAAAGTACGCACACACATGCATGTACACAATTTTTTCATTATTTTCGTGTTGTTGAATTATTTTTTATGACTTGCGGTAAATTGGTGTGAACTTTATTGCAATTTTATTCGCAATCATAAATTTCATCATTCTCAATATTATTGATATCTTCTTCAATATACCATATTTTAATATTTTTTTCCATTACATGTTTTCAATACATTTTTTTGATTATCAATTGTTAAAAGATGCATTTGCGTTTATAAAATATTTATACAACTTTGGCAGGTTTATTGTGAGGGTAAGTGGGTAGGGTAAGGGTGTCTTTCAATAAGTCGAAATTTGCGAATTCCGGTTTTTAGGAAAGAGTAATATTTTTGATTGAATTCTAGAAAGAAAATATGGATTTTGCTTTATTGATTTTAAAGTCAGAGAAAAAGCTTCCGCAAACCTTTTCCTTTTGTATTTCGAAGGCTAGTTATTAGTTAATACTAGACAAATTACGTAGATTAGGTTAAGTTTCGCCATACATAGACCTACTGGTTCATCGTAATGACAAATGGAGGCGAAGTTTAATTTAAGCTTAAGTACTCGTCATACAGAACGTCAGTGGTCTTTTTGAAATTTAAGAGCTTATTGATAACTAATTTTATTATTTCATCTAGTCTCCTGAACTGCGAAGCTCCTAGATATCTAAGACGAGTTCTAGAGAAGACTGGACGAAAGCATAGGACGCGTTTCAGCGGCTCTGTCATGTTTACTTCTCTGCACTTTTTGCATGCATTGTCTTTACTTATGCCCATCTGGCTTGCATGTTGGTGAGTAGGTTGTGACCTATCATTAGGCTAAAAACTGTCCTGCAGTCTTTCGAGTCTGTGTGAGTTAAAAAAAATGTGTTTTCTTAAATCTTGCAAATGATCTTGGCAATCTTGCATATCCCAAAGGCATCTCACCCTCACCTCTCACAATGAATGAGGTCAAATTGTCAACATACAAATATTAGAAAAAGAAGAAATTCTTTCCTTCCTTCTAAGCGGCTGTAAATCTTTGTATGGGAAAGTAATTTCGACTATCAATTAATGACGATGTCTCGGATGTTGCACAGATAAAGGTTAGGTCAGGTTAATCTGGTAGACCAATAAACCACATATAGACCAGTTTTGGTCCTTTGCGTTACCAGATGGAGTTTAGTTGCCAGGTCTAAGAGGTATCATCTTTTGGATGCCTGCGCTTGGCGCGAATTTTATCATACTCAGCGTAGTCTTGCCAACAAGTCCACAAGAAATGCTTCATTGTTCCTGCATTCTTTTTGATCTGCAAACCCCATACTGCGGGCGTGTATCGCCACTAGACAGTGACCAATTCGTATTTCCATCATGTTTGTGTACATCCGATGTACCGTTTGGCACACGACTTTAGCAGTTTTGCACCCGGATAGTTCGTTCCATCGGGTTTTGATTCTCTTTGCCATGCTACTGTCGAGTTCGTCCTTTAGACAATGCCTAGTTTTCCCAATTTTGATCACGTTTTCGCATGTTGGTCATACACAATTCATGGCAATCTCGTCCATTATTTCATTGTCTTCGATGTCTTTGTGGCCTGGCATCCAATAGAAGTGAAGTTGCTTACTTCTGGCAACACTTTCCCCTGCTACCCTGCTTTCCAAGACACTACTTGCGATGTCTAATTCTGGAGTGTATTGAGAGTGGTGGTCACCGTAATTAAGATGGTAATGTCGTTCGATATGCCACTATTTTAGAGTTTTTGGCATTCAATTTTCTTAGCAGTTTGTTCACCATTGATGTCCATAGAAGCGGAAATAGCCCTTCACTTTGCAACTACAGTCTTTCTTGGTCATTTTAGCGTCGTTCCATTCTACTCTTAGCCATCTAGAGCTCGAAAGGCTTCTGATCCAGCAGGATCAACAACTATTGACTAGAAACTATTCAGAAAAGATTCCGTTGAGACGTTGTTGAACCCTCCAGAAATGTCCTGGAAGGCTCCAAGAGTATAGTCCTTACATTCAAGAGCCCTTCCTATATTATATACCAGTAAATGCTTGGATAAGCTTTCCCTGAGTGTGGCACATAGCCCTAAAAATCATCACCATGGCACGGATAGACAGAGCGCATTCTGTAGCATTGCTGGTATGATTCCGTCCGAACCGGATAATTTGTATAGATTGAATGAGCGGTTTTTTTTTCTCAAGATGTATTCGTTCGGACGGCTTACCGCACTACTCCCTTCGCGGCTTTGACTTACCACGTTCTTACAGCCTGGAAAGTGCACACTAATTAGGTCTTCCAAAGAGTCATGGCAATTTTTCGTGCACTCTCCGCTAATTTTACGAATTAGACTCGGGGCTTTGGATAACAGTTTCATAAGACTCACCAATTAGTAGTGCATGCGTACTGAAGAGCTCTATTTAAGGCATTCGTAAAAACAGTCACGCCCTTTTCAAGCTCTCCATGAGCGTGATATTGTACACATTAAACTTTTTGTACTGATAAATTTCGCAAGGAGTACAGGATGGCTTAGAGAAGATTAAAAAGAGTTTAAAGATTTTGGTACCAGTGGTTTCACAATGGGCTTCTATCTACTTAACTGGCTTTTGAGCAAACCCGAAAGGGAAGTCAGCGCTAAGCCATCATATTCACTAGATTTGGCTCTAAGTGACTTTTTTTCTGTTTTCGAAACTTAGGAATCAGCCTCTGCTAACTTATCCTGATTCCAAAGACTCAAGTTGTGTTACAGTTTCTCCGTTATATTGCACGTTCTAAATAGTTAGTAAAAATGCATGCTTTTCCAAGGCTTCTGATGTCATGAATAAGAGGTTGATAATAGTTATGCATCCGATCGTTGTAGTGGTTATTGGAATCTGTTATCTCGGGGTCGGTCTCGGTAGAAAATTTCAGTACGATTTTTAAAAACACCTCTAGCTAATGAGCCATCGAATAAAATCATACAGATCTCAGAGCGGTTTTGCGCTCATACTTATATCATTATTCAGTTTTATACCGGGTTTTAGTTAAGTCACCTCTGAAGTCTGAGTTGTCACCGAACTTAACCAAAATACTTTCTTTTCAAACCCATGTTTAAAAAGTTAAACTTTGGTTCCATCTTCCACTGTATTCCTTAGAAACAAGCACGTTGTAATTTTTGACCCACCCCATTACATGTGTGTAGAGTTTTCTAACAAAAAACTCATGGAATTTGTAAAACGAAATGGTTAAATTGACACATTTTGTGAAAATTTTCTGTAAAAAAGTATGTCGATATCGTCTTTATCTGTAAAAAATTTAAAAAGTGAAAATATTTAACTAAAAAAATCATAAAAATGTTCGATCAATGTATGGGTGATGGTTACAATGGTGACCAGTATTCTTGGGGGCACTCGACATATGGACAGTATGGACAATGGTCATATGATGGCTACAACGCTACGCCCTGGTACAATCAATGTCCTTATAATAATTGGAACTGGTATACGGGTTACAACAATTACGAGCAAGCCTATCCGCCATGTCATCATTTTTACGCGGCCAATCAGCCGAATATGCCGCTGCTGAACGATCCCAACAGCGAGTATAGATTACACCAACGACACCTAACTGGTCACTATTTGCAGCAGGAAGCCAGTAGCATGGCTGATCCACCGCTATGGAAGTCACTAAAAATCGATTGCTTCTCAGCCAAAATGGATATGCATGGAGCACAGTCGGAGCTGTTGAAGAAGGGTGCACGCTTTTTCTTGAACAAGTCGGGACGACGTAAAAACCGTAAACGTCGATTTAGCGGTACGGCTGCACGCAGTACAACAACAATGAAGAATTCACACAGTAAACTGGGCAGAAAAGTCTATCTCAATGGTGGCGGTTTAGCCTATATATTATTCAAGCCGAAAGAAACCGAATGTTGTGATGAACAAAATCGTGGTGACAGTCCCGATGTGCCTTTCACGTATTATCCCTCGAAGAAACGGCATGATATGGAGAAAGAGTTCTTTGAAAATATCGATCGTCAACTGCATGAATCCGAGCAAGACACGTCGCCAACAGCGAAGAGTAACGAATACATAAACAACTTGAATAAATTATATGCCGACATTAATGGCGGTTTAGGCAGCAAAACGAAAACTTCTGTGTCGCATTGTACGCCCGAAGAGCTTGCAGAGATACGTCACGAATTCGAGGTATTCTTCAATAAGACCACACGTACCAATAAGCAAACACAAACGAAATTGAAAATGAAAACGAGGACTGTAAAACCGATCAAACCTAAGGGCAGAATGAAGTGGACACTGGGGGTTGGGGCTGGACGTTTTACGGGTGCTGCGGGGGCTGAAACGCCAAAGAAGCTAAACCGCACCAGTCAAAAACAAACTACTAAAACGAAAAAACCAACGACATTACGGAAGGACACCGGTGCGAAAAGCAAAAAGCCGAAGTTACCAACTGTAACACAGGAACCCACAGTGAAAGAGTCTAGCAAAGTAGAAGAACCCAGTGGATCCAATCGTTTGAGTGGTGTTAATACTGATAAGTATAGAATGAGTGTACCAACGTTATGGCAGAAATCGGATACAGCACCCAGCACATCGCAAAAAGCAGCGAACGGAAACAATCTTACCGATAGAAGTACACGTAGCCCTTTAAATTATAGCAGAAAAGCAATGGATGAGGGTCCAAAGAACAACTTTTCTGATAGAAATACACGTAGTGCTTGGAATTATGGCGGAAAACCCATTGATGAGGGTCCTAAGGACGTTGTCAACCTTACGGATAGAAGTAGACGTAGTCCTTTGAATTATACTAGAAACGTAATTGAAGATGGTCCTAAGCCCACAGTCAGATCCACGTACGCCAAATTCCCTTATTCTACATCTTGGAGAAAAAAATAATAGCAATTTTTGATTGTGACTAAATTAAGTGGTATTTCGTGGTTAGATCTAACGGTTATTATTGAATTTCTCATATGGCTGATGAGAGATACAATGACAACTGCGCGATCTCGTCGACTGATTGAAGTTTTGTGAAATTTTTTGTAAGAAAATCTTTGTAAATTTCTTGTTAGAATTAAGTGTGAGTACCGAGAGTTCTTTTTAATTAGTAAATACTGATTGTGCTAAATTTTGTTATGAAAATAAAAGCAATGCGTTGCAGTTTGTTAATTTTAAAATAAAAATACTTATGATTATCTTAACATGACTTTTAAGTAATAATTTTTATAGGGAAATTGATCGAATTTCTATATTAAAAGATGATCTTGTAGAACAATGATCCAATCAAAAGGTAATCTAGGCGAGATTTTCTTAACTTAACTTCTCTATCAACTTCTTCAATATATCGAAAACTGTCACTGGAGACTACAAGCCACAAGCTAAATACTGCACGTATTAACGAGTTTGATTTATAAGTAAACAATATGAAATCTTCAATGTCATCAGGCCAAGACAAATATGATGTCTTCACTCAATCTCATACCAGTTTTTATCGACAGAATTCATCTCTTGCATGGATATGGTTGGTGGAGGGGTTTACTTTCAGTAGCTCTATATCAACTCTATATTCAGACTTCCTGATTATTAAGTGGCTTCCAAGCCGAGGTTACAACCATTATGGGGGTATTCTAGTCTAGAAATTTAAAAAAAAATCGATTTTTTTTACATATTTTCAAAGTTTAACTATTCAAGAATATGTGTACAAGAGGATTTTTCAAAATTAAAATTATTTTCGGAGATATAAGCATTTTGCTTACCCGCCATCCAAACTGGTTCGGCCGGAACGCGAAACTTTAAACGCGTTTTTCTCAAAACTGACTTTTTCGGAATGATGCCCACAATTTCTCAGGCTCTACTGGACCGATTTACTTGAAATTTTTATAGAGTCTTCTTTATAGGCTTGTCTATGGATGGAACTAGCCCCATCAAAAAATTTTTATTTTTATTATTTTTAAAAATTCGAAATAGTCAGAAAAAGTGATTAAAAAAAAAAAAATTTTTTTCAAGCAGTCGCCATTTTGTGAAAAAAATGTTTCCCACTTTTCTGTAGTTCCGACCATTGCGACATTATTCTAGATTAATAATCTTTTATTCTTTTTGGTTTCAGATAACTAGGAAGGTTGAAATCATGGGCATGGTCACGTGGAAATTTTCGTCAGCTCATAATTTTTGAAATTTTTTACTTTTTTTAGCTTTTAATTTTTTCTGTACTCTTCAAAAATTAATAAATAACTAGTAAAAAAATGGATGGTAAAAATATTAATTGCCTTCTTTTTACGACACTTTAAAAATTACCTGAAATTCATGCTTCTAGACTAGAAGTTTAACAGATCTACTACTCCGTAGTGCAGCTCCTTCTGAGAAGTGACCATTCACTCAAATAGCATAAGGTCGATACTACCCTTGATTATCAAGGCATTCGGGGTTGACCGAAGAGTGCTTTATATCGCTATTAATAACTTAGAAGGCAATAGGCTTTGAGATAGAACTGGTTTGGGTGCCAGGCCGTAGTAGAATCGTAGGAAATTGTAAAGCTGCTGAGGTAATATGGAAAGGTACCCTAGAACCGCAATCCGTAGAATTAGAGATGGCCGGTGCTCCCGTATCCTCTTGTGTTCTACTAGCTTTGTGGAAGCTTGAACCAACATCGGTATATGCGATATCACGAAATATTTTTGGTACGAGATCCATCGCAAGAGAACTAGTGATCTTTTTGCTCTCAGTAAGGTTAGCCTCTCCCTAGTTGTGGCGGTTTTAACAGGCTATTGACCTATTGGCGTCCATGCTGTAAGATTGGGAGTCTTACCAGGTGTAATTTGCAGAAGCTGTAGGGAAGAAGATGAGGTGGAAACAACTCAACACTTCAATCTTGACTTTTCCACATTTGGAAGGTCAAGACTTAAACAAATGGGAGCGCATACCCTCACACATCTTACAGAACTGGCGGGAGTGGAAATTAAACGCCTTTACAAATTTGTATTTGCTACAAAGCATTATAAGTTCGAACACTTTAGCTCATTTAGAAATTAATTGATTTTAGGTAAATAAAAGCTCACCCAACCAGGAAAAGTTGTTATTTGCAGAGAAAGAAAACATTCCACCAATAATTTTGTGGAATGCTTTCAAGTTGACAATTTTGGTTCGAATAAAAGTCGTTTTCCATTTCGGTTAGGGAAATCTGACTGTTTGTTTTGCATAGAGTATACAGAATGCGACTAAATGTTCTTATACTTTTTTTCTACTGGCAGTATCGATAAAATTCATACATTAAAATAAAGAAAATATAAAGCATAAAAGCTTTATTTTATTCCTGGAAGCAAATATATGATAAAATCTAATTACAAGTCACTTTGACAGTTTTGCACTTATACACTTAGACCTAAATGCTTTACAAGATTTTACGCTTTGTCCATTGAACTTTATTTTTTATTACACGTTTGGGCATACTTTCAAGCCAGGTTTTCAATAATTGAGTGAGGTATATTTGTCCACTACGTATGTAGCCGGCTCCACAGTTCGTCCATGTTAGAAAGCGGATTTGATACTTAGCCAGCTGTTGCTTAATGTATGCCCACAAATGATCGTCTTAAGATGAGGGCTTAGTGTTGACCATTTGAAAGTTTTAAAAATTTGGTTTTGGAGTTATTCTTGGACAATTTTCGTCGTATGTTTTGGATTTCCGTCTTTTTGGAAAATGATTTCCTCAGCTGGATAGGCGCATTCGTCCACGAAGTCAGGCAGCTGAAAATTTGAAATTGCAAACACATCTCTCTATTCATTATTCCACTTATTCTAAATAAAGGGCCAATATGCCACCACGCTATGGAACCCGAAATCATTTAACTTCCTCCGCCGTATTTGGTATTTTGCTTTACCTGTCCACCCTGAAGCTTTTCTTGCGGACGATGCCAAAAATATGCCCTACCATCTGTTTGGTACCTACTAATTTTTGTCTTATCTGATTATATAACTCCTTTCCAGTTCTCAATTGTCCAAGTCTTCGTTCTCGGCAAAAATATCAGGTATAATGCATATAGCCCTTTACCATCTAATCAAATTTGACTCGAACTGCCTATTACATTTGCAAACTGAATCGATAAAATTTTTTGATTTTTTCGTGTGAATTTTGATTTCCTTATGTCGATTACTGTGTATTTGATAGATGTTTCCTTACGCCGCGAAAAGACCATCTGGCGATTTTTACATGGAAAAATTTTGCTTGGAATTTTTTTGTTCTCAATGAAATCACGTCTACGAAATCATTGAAAATATTGCAGACGTGTTTTGAGGATTCTATATTATTAGAATTACAAGTATTAGAGTGTAGAAGAGTATAAGTGAAGTGCGTGAAGTCTTCGAATACTTAAAGCATGCGAGTCGTCTATCCACCTCTGTTAATGACGATAACATCGAAAATGTTAATGAAACAGTAATTGAACAGCGTCATGTGAGCATCAGAGAGATGGCAGAGGGTCTCAACATCTGTTATGAAGTAGAGGCCGCCAAAGTGATGCTTGGTAATTTTGCTGTAAACCGTAGATTCGTCAACCGCATAATTACTGTCTATGAAATGTGGGGTTTATGAGTTTACCTTCGAAATGATTAGTATCTCAAAAGTTTATAAGGTATGAAGGTAGGATTCTTTCAATCAAATATTCTAGCTCCTCAATCGATCCTAAAATATTTTCCGCTTCTGTTGAATGTTTAGAAAGTTCCACCTTAAATAGAAATAAAATTGACACATCCGTATTTAAATAAACAAAACTTATTTTTCGAGAGTCAAAAAATCAAAATTCGGTTTTTGGCAAATTTCTTTAAAAATTCACAGTTTTCGAACACAAAATCAAAAAAAAATTATAATTTTCGCAAAATTCAAATTCTCCCACCTAAAATAATAAAAGTACAAAAATGCATAAACATTGTCGCTACTCGCATTGCATGTGCATGAACTGCTGCGGCGCCACAACAATGCCGCCACGCAACTGCTCGAGCTGCATTTGGCCACGCCAAAGCAACGTAGATGAATGGAAATGCTACAGTCGCTGCCTAACGGATCATTACAAGCAAAATTTGAAACAACATTTTGACACGCTACTGTGGCGACGGGCAAAACAGGCGCGCAAGTCGCCCGCCTCAATGATGAATTTGAGCTTCGCCAACCCATTGCAGCAGGAAAACACTCAGCATTACGCAACAACAACAGAAACCCAGCCGCAAAGAAAAACAAGCAAGAAAAAGCAACAAAAAGTCAAGCGGCCGGCGGAAATCATAATTGAGCAGCCCAACGAGTGTCGGGGCGGCCTCCTGCGCAAGCTCGCCCAAACGCCAAACTGTGATTGTCAGCGCATGCGCACGCTGCTTTTGCAACAAGCATTACTTAACGAATGCAATTGCGATCCCTATGACTTATTGCCGGATGTGCCACTCACTTTCTACCCGAAGTGGCCAGGCGGAGGCTATTTTGATGATAATACCTGTCCGTGTCTTAAGGATGATACTACCGAAAAGTTTCTCAGACAAATCAGCAGTGATGGACAATGTGATCTGAATGTCAAACAGTTGTTGAGTAAAGAATTCCTCACCGACTTGAATGCATTATATGCTAATGTTGGTGGTGGCAAGAACGCTGCGTTCGGCTTTAGGGATTACATTTGTGAAGCAGCCAGACAGTATGAGTTTGAGGGATTCTTCGGTTGTTTGCCTGCGCCACTCCTCAGTGTCACACCCCATATTCGGCGCAGGCACAGTAAACTTGTACAGCCACGCGAATTGAAATTGTTTATGGATAGAGGTACCCTCTTGAACCTCTTAACTTCCAATCACAGAATGACGGCATTCCATTCATTAAGAGAAATGCTTTCCACTGAGTCATCCAGTCAATCATTTAGATATCCTACGGAATTCCGCACGGTAAAGAAGCGTCATTTCAAAACTTCACCGAAGCAGATTCTAAGATATTTGGGTCGACGAATGGCTAGTAAGAAAATTTAGCTGAACTCAGATGAGAACATGCGTGATATGTACATACACAAAAGATACATATCATGTATTTCGGCATGTAATTAAATTTTTTTTGGGGGTCATCTCTCTTTCCACTCTTACTATTATATTGTACACCCGATGATAAGTATGCATATATACGTTTATTATGTATAGATTTGTATTTTTATTATTTTATGTGCTGGATAAATGTACTCTTTTGTAAACTCAATAAAATTCTAGTTTGGAAATTTGTTTCAAAAAAGCAATTCATTAACATTGCCGAGAGATTAACTCAAATTGAAAAGTTAAGACTGTGTGTCTTTGCTTGGGTTTTTTTTGTTGTTTTGGGTTGCTATATGAACTAAACCCGACGAGCCAAGACACAAACCTTAGCTATGTGATTTGAGATAAACACTACACAACTACACCAGTTTTTATAAACAGCTGATTCTAATGTTGAAAATATGTTTTACAGATAACTCAAGAAATCATACTTATAAATTTTTTGTTAAGTTTGTGTTGTGTGGTTTTCAATAGCCCCATATTTTCGAAGTTGAATTTTACAGCTGTTCACTGATTCATACTCAGTTTCGTCGGCCATTTCATAATGAACATATTTACCCCGGGAACAACGTTTACAAATCGTGCAAATTTATTATCAAAATGGTTCCGTTCTCTCGACACATCGGATGCTGAGTCCAATATTGCGTCGACACAGCCAGTCAGAAGATCACGTCAGTGCGCATAGAATACGCTTTTGCTGCTGTGGATTAGAGTGTCGAAGAACTCGAATGAGTACATTCGCCAGAGCGTGGCACAATTGGGGCCGCGCCTATTGACTTAATGAAAGATTTTCCGAAAGATTCTTGGTTTGCGAACTTACAAAATACAACTCGTGAAAGAATTGAAACCGGAGGACTATCAAATGTGTCGTACAACAGCAAAAAAATACACTTTTGCTTGAATGGGTACAATAATAAACAAAATTGGGGCATTATGATGATAATATACAATCCATTCCGCCGTTCTATCCTCAAAAAGTCACTGTTTGCTGAGCTCCATTGGCAGATACGATTGACGTCTTAGAAGAAAATATTTGGCGCGTTACTGCTGATGTGGCATGTTGCAAAAAGTGGTCAAAAATTGGATTCCCCAGCTTATTTTAAATAATCGTCTCAGTGTGAAATTTTTGGACAGAAAAGGCGAAGAGCATGCATCCACACGACGTGCTAGAAAATTAACCGAAAAGTTCAAGGGAACAAATCGACATTGCATTGAGACTGATGCATCATTTGCAAGTACTTCGGCGGCGAAAATAGCGAGAAAGAGTCCGTAGTTTGAGGTCTGAATCTCATCAAAATTTCACAATGCTGAAGCTTTCTGGACATCAAAAAAGATACGAAAGCAAACTTTAACCGGAAAAAAAATTTTCCATATTTTTGTCATAGGAGAAACTAAAATTTAACATGTTAATGTCAGACCCAAAAATCGTGTTGACCGGTGTAAGCAATTCCAGGAAGCAGAAAGGATGTTATATGGACCTGGCATCGCCGATTAATCGTATGTAAACGATTTATCTAACATTTTCCAACTCCAATCTTTAAACGCGTTTTTCTCAGAATGACGATCCCTTAATTATATCAACTATATCATTTTGGGGTCTTAAAACGTTCAAACTGATCTGCTTAAAAATAAATAAGCTATGATTCTTAACAATTTGACATGGAAATTAATGGTTATAAGACCTTTTGTTTCGAAAAATGTGTAGAAGGACAAAAGTTATATTAAAATTATATACCTCGATCTGGCATACTTCTGCCAGTTCAGGACGTTTCTCGATTGTGTTCTTATCGTCGAAATCTGTGCTTTAAAGGAAGTCCACTTTGAATAACATCTTCATACATAATAACGCACTTAGGATGATCTATCGAGGAATATGAAAAAAGCAATCGGCTAGATATAGCCATAGGAATATATATATATATTAAGTAGATATACGTAAATAAGAAAAGAGCCATGAATAGAGAGATAGATGTGATGTTTTATTTATTGTATTTAAGGGTTAAGGGGATATTCTAGTCTAGAAACATGAATTTCAGGTAATTTTTAAAGTGTCGTAAAAAAAGCAATTAATATTTTTACTATCCATTTTTTTTATTAGTTATTTGTTAATTTTTGAAGAGTAGAGAAAAAAATTAAAAACTAAAAAAAATAAAAAAATTTCAAAAATTATGAGCTGACGAAGTGGGAGGTCTCTAAAAATTTCCACGTGACCATACCCAAGATTTCAACCCTCCTAGTTATGAAACCAAAAAGAAAAAAAGACTATTAATCTAAAATAATGTCGCAATGGCCGGAACTACGGAAAAGTGGGAAAAAAATTTTTCACAAAACGGCGACTGCCTAAAAAAAAGTTTTTTTGGATCACTTTTTCTGACTATTTCGAATTTTTTAAAAATAATAATAATAAAAATTTGAGGATGGGGCTAGTTCCAACCATAGACAAGCCTATAAAGAAGACACTTTGAGAAAAACGCGTTAAAAGTTTCGCGTTCCGGTCGAACCAGTTTAGATGCCGGGTCAGAAAAATGCCTACATCTCCGAAAATAATTTGAATTTTGAAAATTCCTCTAGTACATATGTATATTCTTGAATAGTTAAACTTTGAACATATAAAAAAATTTAGATTTTTTTAAATTTCTGGACTAAAATACCCCCTTAATAATCACCGTTCTCTGAAAGTATATTCTTAACACATTTCTAAGCAAATCACTGCGGCTGAAAAATACATGACGGAACTTATCGAAGGGTTTTCGATACAGTATTTATTAATCGGAGATTTCAAACCCATATTGTGTCACAACAAGCATGTAAACACTCTTATAACTTCTGGCACTGCGCTTCGTAAACAATAAAAAATAACAAAATTCAGCTTCTAACGACTTTTCTCTTGAAAATTACACAAAATTACAATAAAAAATTACAAAAATGTGTGAATGTTGCCACAGCTGCAGTCAGTGCGACAGCTACGCCAGAAGACGCTGCGCGAGTTGCTCATCCACATACCTAGGCGAACCGAGCAGCGTGAAGAGCTGTTGCCGACACCATCGCTGGACATGCCCTTGCTGTTGCAAGAAATACTTCAGAAGCCATTCCGTTTGTGGACTATTCTACAACAACAAGTGTAGTGGCAGCGATGAATATAAACTCTACGAGCGCCACCTAACGGGCCACTATTTGAAAATGAAAGGCACGAGTGTAACAGATCTCTACAGTTCGTATGATCTATCCAAGCAAAAAGCAAGCGCGAAAAAGAAACGACGAAGCTGTTTGTGCAACAAACTCAAAAGTTGTCGAAAGAGTCGCCGTGACATGTACGAAATTATACCAGGTTGCTCACCGCGTATTTTGCAACGACTCGATGTTGATTACGAAAGCTACAAAAGCATGGTTGAGATACCGTTAACGTATTGTCCGACATGTCAGCAAACACCATATAATGATCAATATCACACGGATGACAGTTATCGTAAATACCAGTACCACATTGGTGACGGTTATCGTGATTACCAACGCCACACGGGTGACAGTTATCGCACTTATCGTGATTATCTGGAACGTTTAAAGCGCTCTATCTACAGTTTCAAAGATACTGCGAACAAACCGAATGAAGTATGCAATAATAGCTTTTTAAACGATCTAAATAAACTGTATGCGACCGTGGGTGGCGGCATGGAGGACAAGCTCACGCAAAGGCAAACAGATGTCTCGTTACAGACACAAATCCAATCCCCGTTACCGAATCCCATTGAAGCCATGCGTGAGTACCGCGCTTTCTTCGGCAGAGGTAACAAGTCTAGGCGTTACTCCAATCGAAGAAGGTCACACAGTTATCGTCGGAGATCGAGCACTCCATCAAGAGGTAGCTCTATCACTTACGTCGATGTATCAAATGAAAATTGGCCAGCATATAGTCGTAAGAGATATAGTTATCACTTACTGGATCAAAAGGAACAGGGCAGCCATAAACGGACAGGTCGGCGATCCAGTCAGCTCAGTGATTTTGTACTTAAATATCCAACGCAACTGGCACCGACCGCACGCGTGCGACTTAGCATGTCTTCCGGGGAACGCCATGCCTTATATGGTTCCCTTCTATCGAATAGATCTTCTAAGAGTTCTATTGACTTCGATTTATACGACAGGCGACACACAATTCTTTTGAATAACTGAAAAAAGATTAAGTTATAGTTCGCTTGCGTATACTGTTCAATATAGAATTCAGTCGCAGTGCACTGTGGCGTGATTTTATTATTTTCTGAAACGTCATTTACCTATGTATCTACTTAAGTGCTTGAGCACTTTTATATACCAAATTTAAAGTGTTTGTGAATAAAAAAGAGTGCTCAGATTTAAGTCAACGTCTAAAAAGTTCATAAAAAGTATCAATGGGCATATCCTAAGCAATCAAAGTAACAGGCTATACTTATCTGTTATTGCAAATTTTGCTTTCCAAAAAATGTTTTTAATTTCCTTCGAATGCCATAATATCTCTTTTGAAATTTTACAGTACGCCCCTGCAAGCAGGGCTGAAATTTATACTCCATAATAGCACTTAACTTACGAGAACCTCATTTATGCGAACCTCAGTCAACTTAGTTGTGAAAATATCTGTTAAGATCAGCCTTCAGCCAGGTGACTTCGATCAATAAATATAAGCACATAGTTTTTGTTGTTATATGTGACCTGGTCTCCGAAAAGGGGGCTTAGGTGTCAAAAAAATCAATTTTCACTTTTTAGTTCACGTAAAAACGCATCTCATCTTCCATCTGAATCACCTAAAAAGTGAAAATTGATTTTTTTGACACCTAAGCCCCCTTTTCGTAGACCAGGTCACATATAGATATAAAAATCTCTCAAATAGTTAATGGAAAGCACTGCCTACTCCTTTTTCTCAGCTATAAATTTGGGTCCATTACAGTTACGTATTACGGAATTTCAAAATAACTATAATTAATAATAATATTATAATATTCGGTGGCTTTCTGGTGAGTAAGGAATGGTTATATTGGATTATTATTTCTTCTGAGTCTTATTCATAACTTCCACTTTAAATTTTGCTGCCAGTAATCGGAGAAGACAATGTAATTGCAAATATCCTAGACTATTCCCCAGATTAATAACCGTTTCTTCTATTTTGTCGGGTTTCTGTTTACTTCCTTCGCAGGATGCTTTCATATTCCTAAACTATAAGTCTTCGGCGTTTTAATTCTCCTTCGCCAATTAAGGTGCCAGCAGCCCGGTCTTTAGCTATCTTGCCCAAGATACTATATGTACTCTAGATCTTGCACATCGGCTCTTTGTTACCGGTTATTTCTAATCTGATTTAGGAAATTGATTCTCTTCTTTTTTTGACCTTCTCCTTTAGCCGCATGTGTACTTTGGTTGGTACTCGTGCCTGCTCTAGGAAGGTTATGTATTAATGCTATCAGTACTTTGGTTGGTACCCGCTATATTTCCTGAGTGTTCTCCGCCGTACTGTGACTGGTACATCCGGGAGAACTCTATTCGTCTACTTTGAATGTCTTCCTCGGACTCCGTTAGGGGTCTTGGAGTCCTTAAGTCATTGCCCAGAACTCTTAATCGTCATCTAACTGGAGGAGAGGAGGGTGGCTTTATCGGACTCCGTTAGGGGTTTTGGCGTTCTTTAAGGCATGGTCTTGGCCATTGTCTGAGCATTAGTCGTCAAAGTATTAGTATCTGCTGTTTTAGTTAGTTTTATGTTTCATTTTGTAGTCTCATGAGCAGGTCGGAAGATGTCGGTTACTCGTCCGCAGAGTCGGTATGCGTAGAAAAGGAATTTAATATTTTCGAGCTCAGCGAGGAATCGGAGGGACTGTTCGTGATCAACTAATAACCGACCGCTGACCATTCAACCATCTGAACGGGCACTTCGACATCTTACTGCCACAATAGCAGATGGGCGTAAAACCGAAGTTTTGTTCATTCATATTCCTGTTGGGGAAATTATGAGGTGTTCCTCTTAGTTCGTAAAAGGAATACACGTTCTGATTTGGGTTTCACCGATTACTTAAGCCCCTTTATCACGGCAAAGCGACCAATGGTAGACAGGGTTCATCTGGAAAGTAATAGGACTGAGTCGATTTTAAAAATGTATTCAACTAATCGTTACAATTCTTTAAAAACATTCAAACAGTCGATGCATCGCTGCCAGTGCGATTTCCATGCATTAAAGGCATCACGGAAGGCATTCTCCGGAATAGTTTTGAGAGTCGAGGTGCATGCTGCTTGGATCCTCTCTGTCATCTCAAAATGCTTGCTCTTCCTCGGCCTTTTCAGGCAAAGAAACAAAAGAGTTCGTGGGGCCCACATCTGGTTTGTGGGGCGGCTGCGGAAGCGTTGGGATGCCGGCCTTGGTTGGGTAGCTGTTCACAAGAAAGGCGGTGTGAGCCGGAGCGTTATCGTGGTGCAATTTCCAATCGGCTGCGATGTCTTATCGGACCCGATTGACCCTTCGTTTGAGGCTCTTGAGGACTTTCACGTAAAACTTTGCGTTGACAGTTTGTCCAGGAGGTACAAATTCCTGGTTGACAATGCCTTTGATGTCAAAAAAGACAATGAGCATCGTTTTCACTTTGGATTTGTTCATTCATCAGCGAAGTCTCCCGGTCCTGGTGCCATCGATATACAACACTTCTTGCTAAAGCAACATATGGGTAAGTCTGATTGGTTATATAAAAGGTCTCTGTCGTAGGTATATTGAATTTTATACAGAATTTAATCGCGTACCTCTGCTCTAAAAAACGCTGTATTTTCAGAATGCACCACTCACAGAAACGTTTGCCTCTGACTCACCAGGTGCTCGGAGGCAACTGAGCAGCTGCTCGTACGCAGAAAATTGTCTATGTTTCTCAACTCGATTCTGCTTAAATATGGGTTTGATGACGTCACTTTATCTAATAATTTCAGATGATCTTGAGAAAAGAAAGCAGTCAAATTTAAAAAAAAATATAAAAATTTCATAGTATTGTTTTTTTACAAACAACCGAAAGCACAGCTCAATGTCACTTGCATATTTAATACTTCCAAAAAAAAAAAAAATGCTTTCTCCACTAGGTTGCTCTTTGTACAAGGCGTATAAGTTACACACTGTTGCCTGATTCAATATCAATCCTGCACTGCTTGAATAAATCACGCTTATGTTAAGCTCTACTGACATAAAGTAAATTCGATTGGAAATTCAAGCAAACTAAAATAATTCGACAACTTCGACATTTGCTGTACCCTCACGCTCCAATACATGCTACCTGAGTTATACCCAGTATATTATATGGTACATGTACATACCTTTACAAATGTATGCATCATACGCTTAGTTTCACCTGCACTCAAATAATGATGAGTTGGCAATTTCTGCCAATTTTCAACTAAATTTCACTTAAGCAAAAGTACAACATCAAAAGTAGAAACTAACAATAAGGGTGGTTACATAACACACCACTTCTTGTTTTTCCTGGAAAGGCAAATATTACAGCAGTGGATGAATTAAATATGGACTTTTCCATTGTCAATTCAACAGCTTGGCAAATTGATCAGCATTTTATGAGCTCCAAGTAACGTTATGTACTATGTTTATGTATTTGCAATACCACCATTATGTAACCTATGAAGTGGCACAGTCTGTTCATGAAAATGTGTAACTGAAAGGAATGTGAAAATGTATGAAACCGATTTCGAAGCTTCAGCAAAAATATTTTTTTTTCGTTGCACAAACGGTTGAGCTCTCTGGATTTCTTGTTTTTTCGAAAAGTTATGTGGCAAATTCTTGCTGAAAAGAAATTTAGAACGCAATTATACCCTATCCAAACCTTAACCAAATTACACCTCATCCAGCAACTCAGTGGATGTAGTGAAATACCAGTTGGAGCATGGGGAGCCGTGTCTCATCCGGCTAAAGGCTGGGCATTCGCATAAGTAATGTTCATTTAGCCAATTTCTTTTTATAAATTTTGAAAAGGTAGGATCTTAACAAATTTGACTCGGCTATAATCGAGTAAGCGGTGCCAACGCCAATAAAGAAGAAGAGTAAGGATCTTAACAGATAGTGTCCTGTTGGGACCCTTACAATATTACTAATTTGCTTTTTGCCTAGAAGTAGAAGGTTTTTCACCAGCAAAACTATCCTAAAGTAACTTTATGGTATGTTCCATGTCGCTAGTATTCCAAGACATGAGGTGTTCCGTTCATTGCTTCAAACAACCGTTGAAGGAGAGCTGAATGGCAAAGAGCAGCTGAGAGAAAATAAATATGTATCCGGCTGCCCCTGAGCGGACACTTTCTTCTACTGCTACATGGCTGGGCACCCGTATTGTATTAACTTAATATTACTACATACCTGTTTGCATAAATTAACGCAATGAAATTTAATACTTGTGCCATGGATGTCCCTAAATGCCTAGTGGCTATCTACTAGAGGGTTTATGGACTTGATGATACCATTGGAAGAGTCGATCACGAAACCATAGATACATTATTTTCTATTGGGAAATAAAAAATGTGTACTTAATTCCCATGAGCTTCCTTTTCTCTGTCACTTTACTAATTTAGGCGGAGTTCATTAACAAGGTCAAGTCACATACCATGTCTGTATTGACGTCGAATTTGGCTCCCATTTGCTAAAATCAGGAGCCAGCAAGCCATAAGCATTGCCTCTTACTTTAATTGTATATATATTGGCTGGATGTTGAGAATAATCTTCATTAGCTGACACATTTTCATTGAATCCCTAATCCCCAGCAAGCAGGCCTTTACACTTGTTCTAGGTTTTAATCCACCATACTACCACATCATAAGTTACTGTGAGACGGTTGAAAATTGTGTGGAGTGAATAGACTATGTTGGATCGAAAATTCAACTTTAGGGTAATGACGCTTCTGCAGGAGTTCTAGAAAACGACCTTAAATTCCTTACTGTCAAGTGGAAATATCAATTAATTTTTGGTGTAGACGTAAAGCAAGGGGGATGGGATGCCTTATTACTTTTGACCAAAACAAGGACGAGTTGATGATACCGAGTAGTGTTTGGAGATGTTCAAGCATAATAAACCCGAGTTTTTACGTCGATATGTGTAAATGAATCTAACATAGTTCCATCATTTCAATCCGAAATCCAAACGACAGTCATTCGAGTGGACTGCATTTGACGAACCCGCTCAAAATCGTCAAAAAATTCAACAATCTGATGACAAAGTTTTGGCGTCTGTATTTTGGGAAGTGCATAGAATAATTATTTTTGCCTACCTTGGAAAAGGAAAAAACATTAACATATTATTAAAAACTGCACCGTTTGAAGTACGAAAACACCGAAAAACGGCCGCATTTGAAGAAAAGTAAAGTGCTGTTTCAGAAAGACAATGCACCGTGTCATAATCAGTTAAAATTATGGTTAAAATGTATGGATTGGCTTTCAAATTGCTCTCGCATCCACCCAGCGCTCCAGACCTGGCCCCCTGCGACTATCTCTTGTTTTCAGATCTCAAGCTGGAGGAAATTTTCATCAAATGAAGCGGCGATCGAAGCAGAAGCCTTGAAGCAAAGAACAAAACTGCCTCAGCTCTCGGCATCGAAAAATTGAAGTGTTGCTATAATCATTCTTGAAGGGAACTATGTATATTGAATAAAAAACGAATTTTGTTGAAAAACTGTGTTTTGCTACGGTAAGCCGGCGATTTTAAAATTGACCTGTTATACATTAACATCCGTACCGGCTTCATTAGATTGTTTGAAATTTTTTTTTATTTATTTATTTATACAAAGCTTAAATAATAATTAATTATTAAATAAACTAAAGCAAACGCAGCGCTAGCAGCAGAGGCTTTCGGCTGAAATTATTTAGGGGGTTACATGGGTTTTCTCGGGTAGAAAATAGCATTTCTTCAACAATTTTTTCTCATATAAAAACTGAAACATTTTATTAGAATTTTTTATTGTGCCAAAACTACTCAATAACAAAGAAATTCTGAAATTTTATATTTATTTTTATATTTTAAGCTCGGTCATTACGACACCAAAGATGCGGCCGCATTGGCAAGACAGAATCATTTAAAGAGAAGAATACGTGTTTTAGTTAAAACCTTATTTTAGAACTTGGATGTAGGAAAAAAACTGAAAATTGGATTATGGACAGACATCTTTATAAAAAAAATGTCATGATATTTCTCTTCAAATAGTTGTAATCGAAAAAAAATTTGATTTATGTCTTAAAGATCTGTGTAAAATTTCATGAAGATCGCTTGAGTAAGTCTCGAAAAATCTTGCCAACCGACTTCAAAAACACAGTTTGGAGAAAAGCGCGTTTAAAGACGGCGCACTTAGCCTAGCTAGCCTCGAGCGCACAAGTTCGCAAGGCTGTATCTCCGAAACTATTACTCGCATCAACTTTATAATTTAAGAAAATATTCTAGAGGTGTCGAAGAATTTAATGAGACAATAAAAAAAAATAAATAAAAAAAAATTGATTTTTTGAAACCGTAAAGTTATGTAACCTTTTAAGAATTCTGGCAAGATATTAGCTACAACTTAACATATAGTAAAGAATATCACCGAATTTGATATAGAATAAAATTATTTGGCAGTATTTTTACGGCGCAAACTATATCTCATCTCACACAGTATATTCACTTAAATGAAAGGCATACATACATATATACATAAATGTTAGAGGAAACTTTCAGTTGCCCCAACAGCGGTGCACATCTGAATACTTGCTGGTCCCGATTGGCACATGTTATCGCAATGAAGTTTTCTTGTCTATGCAGCAACGTGTGCAGCACTACTTGTGCGCTGATAGCCCTGCTCGTTCATCATATAGTATATATGTAAATACAAGTATGTCGACATAACCTTGAAACTACGAGAAAACTCAATTTATTTGCGCTAAATGAACATGATTCAGACTTGGAATTATGCAAACTCGACAGTTTTACGCAAATTACAACACGCACAGAGACACACATACAAATGCATGTATCATACGAAATATGTGTATGGATGTGAATATGTGGGGAAAAACATACATACATACATGCAAATATAGCCAACTACATTGTGTCTCCTAGTAATTTTCACATCGCATTATTTGACTCTGTCTGCTTACAGTGATTTTTAACGCACATACACATACACTGACGATTGTGAATGTATATTCGCTTATACAAATGTTCGTGTGTGTGTGCCGTGCATTTGCCTTTTCATACTTCTTGCCAAATGCGTTCACTTGCGCTATGCCAATTCAATTAGCTGACATCAGTGCCATTTTTGTCATTTTAGCCAATGCATACAAAATTTCCTCACCGCACACACACGTACATACACAGTGCTTGTGCATTTCACTGGTGCGCAGACAAAGCCATCAGTAGTAGTTAAGAGCAATTGAAGTGTAAGTAGTTGGAACAAAGGCAGAAAATGAACGCATGAATATGGTGAATGTATGCAAATTGCATATGAGTGCATTTAAGTGTGTGAGCGTGAATGTATGTGTATGCATTTTTAGTTACTTGTGTTTGTATATGTATAAGTGGAGTACAAAAGGTCCTTCAAAGCGGCTATGACTAAATATTTAAGGCATTGACTGCACTCTTTTGACTTTATGAAAGTGTAAATGCGCACACACATACATATGTACTTACATACAAACTTACTCACATACATATCGTCAAATAAAATGCTAAATAACGTATCATCAAAGTAACCGAAATTGATTTTTTTATTGCTCATGATTCATTATATCACATTATATAGAGGTAGCATAAAATTTTCTGCTTGCGCTGTCAGATATAACCAAAATATAACCAATATATAACTGATATTTAATCAATTCATAACCAATTTATAACCAAAACTCAAATTTTGTTTCTATGATAGGTAGCATAAAATTTTCAGCTTTCGCTGTCAGATATAACCAAAATATAACCAATACATAACTGATATATAACCAATTCATAACCATTTTATAACCTAATCTCAAATTTTGTTTCTATGATAGTAGCATAAAATTTTCAGCTTCCGCTGGCAGATATAACCAAAATATAACCAATATATAACTGATATATAACCAATTCATAACCAATTTATAACCAATTTATAAACAAAACTCAAATTTTGTTTCTATGAGTAGTTTATATTATATCGCCTTTCAACTTCCGAAAAGTGATGTTACGTTATTTTGAATTTTAGGCGAAGATATATACATATATACACATACATAGATGCATATTTATACTCGTATACATATGTAAAAGCTGCAGTGATTACATTAAACGGCAGTTTGACCTCTTTGTCTGGTTGAAGTGATGTTTTGCAATCTCTTTTCAAAGGTTATTAAAGTTGTCTTTGCCGTAATAATGACTTGATGACGATTTTAAACGAAAGCATGAAAAACGAATTGGCATACTTTTGTTTGGAATACTTTCCCATTTTAAGTAATTATGACCCAATATTAGAAATTATGGTTCACATTATTATCTGTTTGAAAAGTGCATGTCTCAAATGAGATTTTCAGTACATTTCGAGAGGAAGTTGTGGACTGATTACATTAAAGATGGTTTCTATATTGTGAGAACAAAAAAATCTATAATTCTGTTTGACGACTCAGTTTCATTTTTGGCTGTCGTAATAATGCAGTAATCATCTGCAACGAGCATCACGATTATGAGTGTTAGCGGCGTATGCCTGTCGCTAGTTAAAAAAAATGTTTAAGAGTGGTCCCTGAAACTTCCTTGGGGTACACCAATTTATAGTGGTTGTAACGTAGTGTATGATTACCCTTGCTGGATTATAAAGTAGTGGTTGCACAGGTAAGACATATGTAGATCCGTTAGATACTGTGGAAAGTTAAGTCTTAATTTATGAAGTCAACTAAACGCTTAGGATACGTCAAAACAGCTGTGTTATTATCGATTTATTATCGATTACCTCATAATACTATCTATCGATGTAAGCGCTGCTAATGCTTTACGCAGGAGTCTTTTTTGGTTTAAATCTAGTTTTTACGATAATTTTCAGTTCTTCATTTGTTGCTGGTTGGATTTCACCCAGATATATCGATGTTTCCAGCTACGATAAAGTACCATGTAACACAAAAGGAATAAACGCTTTAGTTAGTTTCTCTGCAAAAACTTCAGTCTTCGTAGCTTTTGGCCCAGGAACCAACATCCCAAGACATCGCGTGGTTTGCAATTTTTTACGTAGTTTTCTCTAGTTCCATGAGATCTAAAATATCTGATGTAGTTTTAGTTATCGATTAACTTGTCGGCATGGCAATGGCATGATTCCGTCCATCTCTAATATCAACGTGCCAGTAGTGTCATGGGACATGCTTATCAAGTTTCATCAATATATCTCAATTTTTACTTCTATCGCTGTAGGAGTGTAATACGTCTACTGAATAATCATTCTATAGTTATGAAATCCAGCCTGCAAATCTGGTAAGCATTTCCTTTCTTTGCTAAATAAGGCTACAAGCATTATCAACTATACCACTATAATATTCCAATCGTTTGAGAGATACAAGGGTTTTTTAAAGTAAAAAACAGCATTTAAAGTTTGTTTTTTTCTCAAATAAAAATTAAATATTTTATTAAAATATTTATTGTTACAAACATACACTGTGAACAAAAAAATTCTGAAATTTTTAGAAAAAAATATTTTAAACTCGGCCGCGTTGACACGATAACTTTTAACAAGTACATCTAAAGTGAAAAATACGTGTTTTAGTTAAAACCTTAACTTAGGACTTAGATGAAGGAAATAAAACCAAAAATTGGATTTTTGGCAGACAATTTTACAAAAAACAAAATGAAAATTTCAGTGAAAATTTCATGATATTTCTCTTCAAATAATTGTAATCGAAAAAGAATCCTTCGCCAAAGTTTTTAAGAATTGCATTGCAAAGATCTGTGTAAAATTTTAGGAAGATCGGTTGAGTAGTTCTCGAGGAATCTTGCCAACCGACTTCAAAAACACAGTTTCGAGAAAAACGCGTTTAAAGACAGCGCATTTAGCCAAGCTAGCCTCAAGCACACAAGTTTTCAAAGCAGTATCTCCGAAACTATTACTCGGATCAACTTGAAAATTTAGGACAATATTCTAGAGGTGTCGAAAAATTCAATACGACAATAAAAAAAATCTATTTTTTGAAATTCGTAAACCCATATAAACCCTTAATACTGTCCCATGACCCCATTTTTTGAGTAAACTGGAATAAAAAGTGTTTGAAAGTTTTTCGTACTTATTTTTCTCAATATTATTTTTTATTTTCTAGGTTCTTTTACTTAACTTTTATTTAATAACTGTTGTTTTTAATATCTCGTGCAAAGAATTGGTAATTACTATTAAGGGGTAAAATACCTTCTTTTTTGAAGAAAAAAAGGAATGTTTTTATTTTTTGATAGCACACTTCATTAACAATGTTTGTGCGAAATTTTGTGGAAAAATATCAAATAGTTTTTAAGGGGTGACTGTTTCCCTTAGACGCCTTTTTTTGGCAGAGCCTTACGATAACAATTCCCCAGATCGAACAAGCCAACTTAAACCAAAAAAGCAAACAAATTTCATTAGTTTGGTGTAATTCCTTATGCTTGAACAATCGTTTTTATGATTTTTTTTTGTGCACACGGGAAGGTTTTATGCAAAAAATGAACTTTTTTGTCACTAGAAATTTCACTAAAAATTCATTTCGGCGAAAAAAAAAGTTTGTGCGTAAAAAATCGATCGTTCAAGCACTGAAAAATTACATTACGAAGATTTAAAAAAAAAATTGAAGAAAATCGGTTCAGTAGTTTTCCGCCAATCCATGTCATCGCGAAATCATTTTTCAAAAAACACTATTTCGAGATATTCGCGTTTAAAGCGAAACGGTTGGGGTTGGGGCCGCAACGAGGCGCGTGATTAGAAATGCTGTAACTTTTTTTCTACTGCTCGAATCTCTATGAAAATTTGAGAAAATGTTCTCAAGGCGTCGTTCTTTAATATAAAGCAATAAAAAAATTTCCATTTTTTGAAATTAAGAAAGGTATATAACCCCTTAATCTAAACGGACTTAAACTATGTACATGCTTTGCTAAGGGCGTCACGAATGATAGGACAGTTTCGTTTCTCACACATTATGCCAATGATGGTATAGAGAAATGTCGCCCGCTCCGCAGTACAAGACACTTTATCAGCAAACACCTTAAACCGATTCACTCCCAGTGAATCGCGTACTTTAATCATCATTCATCGCTGACGAAGGGAATTAAAAGGCGCCCTTGTGCAACTCCATTATTGATATGTCGTTATTGATATTGTAGTAGCAAAAACTTCTACTTATCCAGAGTTTTCCAAATATATGTCTTGCGTGTATTTCCAATTGACTGTAATCTCTTTAAATTCCCAATGAACTCCACTCTTCTAAAACTCCTGTCCCTATGGTCTGAGCTTGTCGAAACAGCACGTTTTCTAGGCCTATCGTTACATGGCTTCAATGACATTAAACTTGAATCTTACTACCCTACAGTGGATTACATAACCCCTACAACAACAACAACTTCTAAGCAAATAGTTCTAAAACATATAGCTGTCATAGAAATTAATAGATTAAAATTAAGTTCTTGTATGGAAACATTTTTTTAATTGACAAGATATATTCACGAAATTCAGCAAGAATTTTTGTACAAAGTAACAGTACAAATCCAAATAACGGTTGGGATATCTAACTTTTTAAATTTGAATTATCTATATTTCGACTTTGGAAACGTCAAATACCTTTCGGAAATTTAGTAAAAAGTCTAAAATTTACGAAATGGGTCGCTATTTACTAGAAGAAAACTGGGAAATATTGAAAACAGTTTTCCAAAGTGGTGAGTCAAGTGGATGGTCAATTTTACCGAAAACTCATCTTTTCGGAATAGGCTCATTTCCACCTCGATGGTTACGTTAACAAGCAGAATTGTCGCATTTGGGGCACAGAAAACCCGCACGTAATCGTCGAGAAGCGAATGCACTCAGCACGAATCACTGGTCTGATGGAATCATCGGCCCATTTTTCTTCGAAAATGAAGAAGAAACCGCCCTAACCATCAACGGTGAGCGATAACGCGCAATGTTAAACGAATTTTTCTTCAAGCAAATTGAAGAGGAAGACTTGGACAACATTTGGTTCCAGCAGGACGGCGCTACGTGCCAAACAGCAAACGCTACACTCAATCTTTTACGCCTTATCTTCGAAAATCGCATAATCAGCAGAAGAGGTGGTGTGAATTTTTCACCCAGAAGCTGTGATTTAACGCCGTTGGACTATTTTCTGTGAAGAGCTGTTAAAGATAGATGTTATGCCAACCATCCAGTAACAATTCAAGATCTAAAGTACGAGATTCAAGCTGCTGTAGCTGCCATAAGGCCTGAAACCATCGAGAAAGTACTCCAAAACTGGGTGAATCGGATAAGCTACTGTAAACTCAGCCAACTCAAAAATTGTTTTCCACAAATAAATTTCATAAAACAGCCTTTTAAATAAATGTTAGATCTTTGAAAAATATCAAGCCGTTTTTTTTATTGACTTTTTAATTTTAAAATTTTATATGACCCACCCTTTGCATGCTTAAGATCGATTCACTGAAGCATTCAATTGCAATTTAAACTGATCAATCAAAATAATTCTCTTTTGCTTCTATTTTAATTTAATTTATTTTTTTTTTAAGAACAGTATGGAAATGATTTTCATTTTCAGTTTTGTCTCAATTAATTAAATTAAGTATAAATTCACTCCAATTCATAGCAACATATACTTTCGTGCGAATTTCAAATTGCTGCCACTTGTGCGACTTCAACTGCAAAATTACAAAAAAAGTGGAAAGTAAACAAAATAGCGGCAAACGCGTGCAAAACTCATGCATATGCGTATTAATAATTCTCTCAATCAATTCATACGCGTTTTTTCTGCATTAATCGGCTGTTTGTCACGCCGCGCCTGATTCATGCGCCCAAAATTTTGTCTAGACTTTTACCGAAAACGCGCTGCACCTGCTGCCAACGGCGACAAACCAACGTCAGCCGCCAACCGCCGACCGCCAGCCGCACAAAACTGCCAAAAATTAAAACGGCGAGTTGGTTTGATAAATTGCGGCAATTCACGGTTCAATGGCCAGCAAACAGCGCTCTCCCATTCATTTGTATGGATGCAATTCATTAGAATTTTTTTCGCGCCATTGCGGGCGGGTACTTACGTGTGCCTGATAGTTATTTATAGGCTTAAGTTTTTCTACACCGATAACCGTTAGTTTTTGCATGTGCGGAGTTACTAAAAAAACGTTGGTTAATAAAAACAACAAAAAATTGTAAAAAAGTTGCAAAAAGTTAACTTGTTTTACACGTGAAAATACCACGAAAATATCGCAAATCAACAATCATGCCGCAGTACAGTTAGTCAACTAGTGCATGGTAGTGGTAAATGTCACACACACACACCAATACAAAGGCATATACATTGGGTTTTTAGCATATGCACACTTTATAAATCATTTAAAGCGCCGGTAAATATGCAAACAAAAACTCGCCAGCATATTTTTTCACAATATTCACACTCGTGTGCAAACTAATTTACTTTTTTTGCGTGTTAAAGTTTTATTTTTGCGTTTGCGTGTGCATTATGCAACATATTATTATTATTACAGCGCTGTAAATCAACATAAAAGGTAAATAATGAAACGCGTAAAAGTGAAAAATGCACGAAAACACTCTTATAAATACACACATATACACATATAAATACACATACACATACACATATAAATCCACATACTTACACACACTCACAGGCCGCGCATATTATTAAGCGAAATGTATTAAAGCATAAAGCATCTGGACGTTTGTATGCTGGCTTGATTGGAAATTCGCTGCAATTGCCGGCGCTGCCAATGCCGCCACAGCCGCCACACATGGCGTATGAGTGACATGCAATTTGTTGGAAATTAAATTTTTACGTGCCAGCCGCATTCAACTGCAACGCTCCGCCAACGCAAGTATATTATGAGCACAGTACTCAACTGCTTTTATACACTGCACGCACACACAAACAAAAAACACATACCTTCAAATACACATTCAAACATTAAAACCTACAGACACTCACACATACATATGCATGTTATTTGCCTGACATAATTATGCTAAAAATTGATTGCCGCCGCTTTTGTAATGCAGAAACGAATTATTTACTTCTGTAATCATAAAATTGTGTGTGTTTGAGTTTGTGTACGTGTTGAGAATTATGGCGAAAGGTGTTTATTTTTATGCGCGATAGACTGTGTAAAGTTTTGTGACTGCATAAAGTTTATTTGTGGAACTTTAGTTCTTTCAGCGTTCATCATATTATATTTTATCGCTTTCTTTTGGTGATTGTGTGGTATTAAAAATGAACATCTTTATAAAATGAGAAATGCATCTATCCCATAAAGGGTCATGAACCACTTGCAAGTCAGAGAGAGGCATTTTTTATAAAGTTTGTAGAATTATTTTTGTCCCAAGTATCGACGATTCATTTTGAAAAATTTTGGTTTTCTTCGATTCATGGCTGATTTCCAGGATTATTTTTGAAAACAATGACGAGAAAGAGTTTTCTACTCAAAAATATATCAAAACAAGAAAAAACGTTAACTTCGGTTGCACCGAAGCTAAATACCCTTCAGAGGTGCATTTCTGTTAGTAACTATGTGTCCAGTTTTTATGGAAGCTATATGCTATAGTTAACCGATCTGAACAATTTCTGTGGAGATTACATTGTTGCCTTAGAAAATAATCTATACCAAATTTGGTGAAGATACATTGTCAAATGCGAAAGTTTTCCATATGAGAACTTGATTCCGATCGTTCAGTTTATATGGCAGCTATATGTTATAGTGGTCCGACATCGGCCGTTCCGACAAATGAGCAGCTTCTGGAAGAGAAAATGACGTTTGCAAACTTTCAAAAGGATATATTAAAAACTGAGGGACTAGTTCGTATATATACAGACAGACGGACAGACAGACGGACATGGCTAAATTGACTCAGCTCAACATACTGATCATTTATATATATACTTTATAGGGTCTTCGACGCTTCCTTGTGGGTGTTACAAACATCGTGACAAACTTAATATACCCTGTTCAGGGTATAAAAATAATTATATGGCAGCAACGATGGCAAACCTCAAGCAAAGAACGGTGGACCCACAGACTTATACCTGACACCCAAACGTGAATAACTAGACAACATGGGAACCTTGATTTCCTCCTGACCCAAATATTAAGCGCCATGTGTGCTTCATAGACTATCTGTACAAATTTCAAAATGACGTCAGACCGTATTGTTCGATGTACACGGAGTCAATAAAAGACTTTCAACACGTGTTTTTTCCTTTGTCCTCGGTTTCTACACAAAAGGAAAATGTTAGAAACAGCACTAGGTGGTAGTTTAACTGTGAAAAACTTTACTGCACATATGTGTCTGTCCTCTGAGAAGTGAAAAGCTGTTCGCGAAACGGAAACTTCCATCTCGACAAAGTTAAACAGTTAAAGCAGACTTTCAGGCGTCAATCCGTCTATGCTATAGAGGAGAAGTAACACTTTATCTGGTGGTTCCGTGGGAGAGTCTTAAGTTGGCAGTAGGTTAAAGTTTCGCACTCCGGTTTTCCATGCTTTCAACTACTTTAAAACAAAAGACCAAACAAATGCTGTCATACGTTTCAAACGTGCACTTTTATAGTAAAAAAGTGTTAAAATATCTTTATTTCGAGTTTGATTAGTTTGAATAACAGCTATAAGCTAAAGATCTGAACAGTATATTCGCTAATTATAGCGTTGCTTTGTATAATAATCTATACCAAATTTCGTGAAGATATATTGTCAATTAAAAAAATTTCCATACAGAAACGTGTCTTTATTCGTTGGTTTGCATGACAGTTATGTGCTTTATTGGCCCTATAACGGTAGTTCCGAGCAGAGTTTAAGTGAAATACTTGTGAAAAATTGTATATCCATATCCTGAAAAATGAGAGACTAGTTCGCGCAGATACAAAGTGATAGACAGGTGGACCTGGCTAAATCTACTTAGCTCATTACGCTGATCATTTACTTTTATGTATGTTTGTATCTTCGGGTCTCCGTAGCTCACCAACTTAATATACCTTTTTCGCGACTTATATTCCACCATTTTTTGTAGAAATTTGTGTATCTCTAATTTAATTTAAGGCAATAGGTCACTATATATACAATCATTTGGTGAAAAACTATCAACTTGAAGAAAAAATAAATGTATCTGTGTATATGTGCCGTAGAGCTAATTTAATATATGTATATCTGCTTTACTATTAATAAAGTGCCAATCAAAATTATATGCATTTATTTGCTGGAAAGTAATTTTTTTTCAATATGTGTATATTAATATCAGCAATTTTTTTAAATATAGGGTGGACCATATAAAATTTTAAATTCGAAGATAGGGCGTAAAATATTGAGTGTAGCGTTTGCTGTATGGCACGTAGCGCCATCCGTCTGGAACCAAGTGTTGTACAAGTCTTCCTCTTCAATTTGCTTGAAGAAAAATTCGGTTAACATTGCGCGATATCGTTCATTGATGGTTACGGCGGTTCCTTCGTCGTTTTCGTAGAAAATGGGCCGATGATTCCCCCAGACCAAAATCCGCACCATACAGTGATTCGTGCTGGGTGCATTGGCTTCTCGACGATTATGTGCGGGTTTTCTGTGCCCCAAATGCGACAATTCTGCTTGTTAACGTAACCATCGAGGTAGAAATCAGCCTCGTCCGAAAAGATGATTTTTCGGTAAAATTGACCATTCTCGGTTAAACGAACTTTGGAAAAAAGTTTTCAATATTTCCCAGTTTTCTTCTAGTGAATAGCGACCCATTTCGTAAATTTTAGACTTTTTGCTGAATATCTGTCGCTTTCCGAATGGTATTTGACGTTTCCAATGTCGAAATATAGATAATTCAAATTTAAAACGTTAGATGACCCACCCTATACATTAATAGTGACAGGATTGATTGTTCTCCATTGAGACTAATCAATATATTCTTAAATTATTTTATTTATTAAAAACTTCTTAAAACTACTTAAAATATATATGGAAGATCCAAAATGTGAGTTCGTTTTAAGCGTCTAACATCCATACTGTCGTCTAGTAAATTTATTGCCAGTAAGTTCTCATGATTAGACAATCTATCTAAATACTTTCGCCAAGATTTTCTGATTTCGTCTTTAACAAAAGGTATATTTAAGTCTTTGTGGATTTCGAAGTTGCTCACATACCAAGGGGCACTTACAATGCTTCTTAAAGTTTTCGATTGATATCTTTGGAATATTTTAATGTTGGATAACTCGCCGTACCCCATAACTGCATTGCCCACGTCCATACTGGCTTAAGGATTGACTTGGAAGGTAAATAAAATGTTGTTTTATATAAATATATTGTTCTTCTACCATAGCAACGCTTCGGCTCAAATCGATCGAGTTAGGCTCAACTTTACGTATTTTTTGGTAGTATTGAAGAAGACCATAGGAGTGTATGTTGAGAAACAATTGCCTACTTTTTAAATTTTCTCTTTGCTTTTGTGGACTAAATATTTATTGGATCAGACTCATATGTATTGTCTACCTACATAAGTACATACTATATACAAAATAAAAATTTTTTCCATAAAATAGTTCTTCAAGGATGTAAGTAGATCGACCAACGACAGTATATAATGCCGCCCTGAGTAGAATGATAGTTTAGAACAGAGAACACAGTTGCTAATACAATTGTTTTGATTCATACGGTTATTAAATATAGATTAGATCGAGGAATATTGAAATACTGAGCAGAGAAGCCATCAAGATTTCCAAATATCATAAATATATTAATGAGAGTCTTTGAGTTCCCCTCCTTAACTATTCAAACTACTTCAAGTCAAGAACTCTTGAATCTATAAAGTAAAAATAATTCGATCTTGGTAAATGTAGATAATTTTTACCATATAATTTTCCTTGCTTATATTTGTGCTTCCGGAAAATAGTTAATCACATTTTCGAGAAAATGCTGCTATAAACTATTTTCGTCTCTGTCGCTACTCTCTTATGCCTAGATATAAAAATTTTCTTTAAAGCTAGGCTCTTACTTTTTCCACATTTATCTGCGCAAACATACAAATAAAATAAGTGAAAATTAAAAGCAAGCAACCGCCTTGGCGAACTGCTTGCGAGAGCTATTTTCAATTTCCGCGCTGCAAACGCGAGCATTTGCGGTTTTTAGTTTTTTAACAGCAAACTCAACGAAAGTTGCGACGTCTTTGCTGCTTCCTCACTTCGATCTCCTGTTTGCTGAATTTCCCTTACTCTCGCTCTCCTGCCGTCCCTTTATCGGGCCGCGTTTGCCTGCTTCACTTGCCACACAAACGTCATTGCCGCTGCTAAATGCAATTGAATTGAATTGCAGCCAAAAAAGTGATGGAAATGTTGAGTGCAACAACACTGTACAACACATAGTGCAGACGTCGGCAAAAGCAGCAGAGATATAACTAAATTGAAGTCAAATTCAAGCTGTTTGTCATTGTGGCAGTGGCAATGTTACAGTCATTGCGTCGCATCTCATTGCCCTCATCAGTACCTCCTCGCGCGATTTTTGTTTATTTCGTTGCACGCTGCTTCGTTTTTAACTTTTTCGCTGCTCTGCTGCATTTTTGCTTCAGTTTCGTATAAATTTTTGCGCTCATTTGCTACGTCATTTAATTTTTATACTCAAATTTGCTTTTCAGTTTTGCCGAAAACAGCTTTAGTGTCATTTTGTTTTGCGGGTTTGCTATTTTTTCCTAGATTATCGCATTCCTTCCTTTTTATTTCCAGTTTTTTCTCGGATTATATCCTTCTTTCTTTTTATTTTTTGCTTGTGTTTAACGACATTAAAATGTGCGTGTCCTTTTCATTTAAATTGCCTGTCATTTCATGAGCTGCATATTGTTTCTCACTTGATTTTGAATTTTTGGTATAGACAATTTTTTAAAATCTATTGAGTTTTGTTGCTATTTGCTAAAAAATAGTTTTTGTTTTGCCTTTCCATGAATACATTACTTAAGGAAAAATCACATTAAAATCAAGTTTCGGGATCCCAAAAAAATGTTTTGAAAATTTCAGAGACAGAATAGTGAAAATTTAAAGGAATTAAAAAAACAAGTAATACTAATCTCATAAAAACAAATTTCGGGATCCCGAAAAAAGTTTTGAGCATTTCAGTTGCAGAATAACGAAAACTCAAAAGAATTAAAAAAAAAATAATATTAATCTCATAAAAATCAAATTTCGGGATCCCGAAAAATGTTTTGGAAATTTCAGAGACAGAAAAGCGAAAAATAAAAGGAATTAAAATATTAATACTAAGTATATAAAGTTTTCAGCATTCAGCATGTCCCGAAACTTCTTCGAGTAATTCCGATTTTAAAAATTTCGGGAATCCTAGCGATTACAATATTTTAGTAAAATACCGCATGTTGCTATACATATAAGTCTAACGCGCCGTAAAAATAAAACATTATAATCTCAACAGCTTCAAATGAAATCACTTATGACGAATTTGCCAAATGTTTATATGGGATATGCTATACTCGTGTTAATAGAGAATATTGTTGTAACCATTTAAAAAAAAAAACATACATATGCAATTTAATTTCATATTGAAATCCTGCAACTATTTCGAATAATCCCGGATTTTCATATTTCGGGATCCCGAAATATTTTTATTTTTATTTATAATTCCGATTATTATCTATGTAAATTATGCCACTTCACAGTTTTGTGATAAAATTACGAAGTTACCAGTTTATAAATTTCGGGATCCCTAAAAATCGTATTTTTTTAATTAGAATACCCAATATTCGTTATTATATACATGTTATAAAAGTTAAGATCTGAACAGTTGGGACTTCGGAAATCTTAAGACCAATAATCTAAATTACCCATCAGAAATTCGTCCAAATCGCGTAAGCGGTGTCTACAACAAAGAAGAAGACGAATTATATTATAGAAAAAGAATTAACTATTTAAAACGATCGTTTATAGTCCTACATAAAAATTCTTGTGACGAAATCCCTAAATAATCCCGAATAACCCCTTCGACAAAAATTTCGGGATCCCGAAAATTAACGTTATATTTATTTGCAACGCCGAATGTTGTCAGTTGAAAATTAAATCAAAACCAATTACTACAGTTGACATTTGGGTGCTCTCTGGTAGTCAGTAGTCACTATGAGAATTTTGTCATAAAAGTAATGTAAAACGTTCGAAAATATTTAGTTATAATGAAATTTTGCTACCTTCGATAATAGTAAACAAATACAATTTTCCACATTTTTCAAAAAAAAAAAAAATAAAAATAAAAAATTCACACTGTTTCCTGCAGGGTATGTTCGGAGCGCTGAAATGGCTAAATGTATGTTTTTATTTGCACAAATGTAAAAAAGGCAAATTTTTTACTTTTTATATAAGAAGAAGATACTCTATTAATTTGCTCAGTCAACAATCACATAAGCAAATTTTGCAAATTTTCGTCTTCAAAAATCACTTACAAATAAACTCAAATTGCAATTTAATTACATAATCTTTTTGAAAAGAAAATAATTTTGAGAGCAAATAAATTTGCCAAGAAGAAAAAAAAAAACTATATTACATTTACAGAAATGGGTTAATTCTATCAAATACTATTTGGCAAGCGTCATAATCAATGCAACATGCAAGCCAACAGGGCGTATGATGAACTTTTTGTGTGACTTGCGCTGCTTGGTGTGCAAGTCGTTTTTGAGTAACGCTTAATTTACTAATTTACTACTTTTACTTGTTGGCTGGCATTATGAATATAAATATTACCTAATATGTATATATGTTTATAGCAAAGTATTATATATATGTATGTAATAACTTCAAATCTTTCACGCTGCGTTGTTGTTGTAGTTCAAGTGCACACAAGCGCAACATTTATGCTTGAATGCCTCTGTCAGCTAATTAGCACATAAAGTGTGACAGTAAATTAGCTTTTATTAAGGCTTTATAACTATAAAGTGTATTATCACGAAAAGTGATAAAGCCTTTAAATACGGAAAACTAATATTTTTTTGTGTTTTTTGTTTTGTACTTTATAGCATACCTTAGGCAATAATCGGCGCCAAATTTTGTGAAGATATAATGCCAACTAAAAAATTTCCTTATATTAATAGCTGCTTAAACCGACTCATTTCTGAGGAGGCCGATTACTGGTGATGAAAAGCAGGCCTCTTACGAAAATGTCAACAGAAATCGAACGAAGTCGAACCTTTCATCTACTATGAGTTATTCCCTTACCGCCACACTCTTGATTCTAATCTGATTTGCGTCAACAATTGGACCGTCTGAAATAAGCAATCGCCCAGAAGGGTTCTACCTTGGCCAATAGAAGAGGAATTGTGATCCAAGCAATCCAGCCATAAGGATCAATCTGTTTGCGGCACCTTAACCTATTCGGAATACGTTGTATGGTGTTAGGTAGAATTGTATGATAAACATTTCCACCTTCCATATCATAGAGAATTGAACAGCAAAGCAGATATAACAGTTATACCTCACCAACCCTTTGAACGATGAAGAAAATGTGTATTTAAGTGAAGGCTAAGAAGGCTTTAACAAATCAGTCTAGAGAGAATAATAGTTATAGCTCACAAGTATCTGATTGGAGCACCCGGCACCCCGAATTTAAAATTAAATTCCTTAGTAATTAAATTAGTCACCAGTTTGTTTACAGCAGCTGTTCAAGTCGGTACACCTCAGTAGTGCGTTGCGCCTTTTACAATGGATAAAATTATCGACAAAAGAATTTGTCTCAAATTTTGTATTTCTAACCATATTTCGTGTGCAGAATCGTTGTGAATTGTTGAAAAATGCTTACGATGACTCAGTTCTATCAAAAACATAAGCCTTCGAGTGGTAAAAAGCCTTCAAAAACGGTTGAGAGCTCATTGAAATCACGCCTCATTATGGACGACGTTCGATGTCTTCTACTGTTGAAAATATTAAAAAAGTGAAAGATATATGCTTGAAAATCGTGAGTCAAGTGTTAAGAAATGGCAAGAAAGCTCGACATCTCTCGCGAGTCCGTTCATATGATTTTGTTGAATGTTTTGGGTATGAATCGCGTTCTTGCTCGACTCGTCCAAATAAAGTTGAATTTTTTGATCTTGTTGAAGAACATTATAACCGCCGATGAGTCGTCGATTTATGAGTTATAGAGCCAATACCAACGAAAAAAAACAACGCCAGAGCGGCTCAATAATCAAGGTGAAGCTCTCTGTTTTTTTTTCGATATTCGTGATTTGGTGGTTTGGATTTTGGATTTTGGAGGGGCAGGCGGTTAATAAGAAGTTCTATTTGATCATATTGAGGCATTTCCGTGAAAACATCCGTTGAAAACGGCCGAAATTGTGGAATAACCATTCATGTATTTTACACGACGATAATGCACTATCGCATCGAGCCACGATTGTGACCGAAGCCAAAGCCAAAAACGCAATGAATACCATCGATCAACCATCGTATTCAACAGATTTCCGTGTGATTTTTTCTTGTTCCCCAAACTAAATTGCCACTCCATGGAAACCTTTTACAGTCGATCGAAGAGATAAAACAAAATTCGCTGAAGGAGCTGAAGGCCATCTCCAGAAGTGTTTATCAGGATTGGATAAATCATTGGCATAAGTATAATATTTCTGATGGCGATTCCTTTGAAGGCGACAAAATGAGTATCGATGAATAATTAAATATTTTGCATTTTATCTAAAATTTCCGGGTCACAATGTAGATACAGCTATACACCAGCATTCCCACAACTTCCCTTTCATCCTTTTCTTACTGCCCTACCTATACTTTCATATATATTTTTTATATTTCATTATTTCCACACTTGCTAAATGATGTTTTCTTTAAGCTTTCTTTAAACTAAGATCTCTTTTTTTCTTTAATAAGAAAAAAGTAAAAGCAGTAAACCTAATATACGGACCTGTTATTGTATATGGTATCCAAGAATAACCAATTGTTATGAAAATAATCGAGTCTACACTTAATTTATTTGAGATAAGAGTTCTGTAGAGACACCTAGGAGGGGTTGAGCTTGCTTTGGGAAAGAAATTTACATTGCATGTCATTCATTGCAGTATTGTTTGATGATCGACAATTTTATTGATCCACCAAAGTAACTTCTGAAAGAGTACACTACCCTCAAATACACGAAGTAGCATATTAATTGCACGCAGTTTCTCATTTTCAAACTTATTTACTAGTCACCAAAAGTATGACCAACGAACACTACTTAAATCACAGCTCCATTTTTAATACAAAAAACGCACACTTCATAGAAAGGCAGCCGCTTGTAATTGCCATACATCAACAAGTAATCACCACATCGTTAAAATGTAGCAAATTGCAAACAATGCCGCACAACAACTATAAAATATTGCCAACAATATGTACAACAAAACCGCACAAATACCAAAACAAGCATACATTTTGTATGCAAACACACACACACATACAGTTATATAAATCCACACAATAATTGTAAATTGCAATGTAATTATAAATGAACTACACTGATAAACGATTACGATTACAAAACTGACAAACTGCAAAAGAATTGCGACTACCGAACAACAACAAAAACAATGCAGCCACACATAATTACCGTTAAACAAATAAGCTCGCAAAACCATGCACATAACCAAGGGGGAAACGAGAATTTAGGAAGCTAACAAAGTAGACAGACAAACTACTGTTTTACTGGCTGGCGATCATTGTCAGCAAGAGTGATTAGTGTGCTGGCTTTAGATTTGGAGTTTGAGAACTTGGTAGCTCGAAAAGAGGAAGCACTCCTAATGAAGTTGAATGGAAGGCAAAATGAACTTAGAATTTCGGAGTATAGTGAGGCGGCTTAAATGTACAATAGTCCATGGTAGTGGGTTGTATATGTGAAATAAGTTTATGTAAGCAAAGTTGTAAGCGGGGAGGCTACATATTCTCACAGAGGAGGAGTGGCTGCTAAACTGCACATTTTCTGTATATTTTGTTCTTTTGCAGCAACATAAAGTAGAAGTCATTAATTTTTGGTAAGGAAAGAGGAAGGGGAAGTCGTAAGTGCGCACTGTTTGTAACTGGCTGAGAACAAGCATGTACACATGTTTACAGTTAGTAATTAGATTTGAATATTTAGTGCCAGGGAGTTTAAAATTTATTGTATACAAGCAAGATTGGTACCAATAATAACCATTTCTTCAAATCTAATAATCCCGTTAAGTCAGCAAAAGTGGTTCAATTACTAAGCGGGAGAAATGGGTGACTTAGAAACCTCTCAGCACCGATTTCGTTTATCTCAACTCAGGGCGTTCGATACTTAGTTAGACGTTAGGCAGCCACCTTCACCTATTCAAGATCTTAATGTACATCAAGATCCCCACCTCACTACTCACTAAGTTAGTGTCTTTCACCTAACTACAACTCGGTCCTGGCAAATTGACAATATTTGAAAGCCTTTAACTATCAGTATCAAATTTGATCCGGACTGACAACAAAACGGTTAATGCATTTTTCTATAAATTTGTTATAATACCCAACTGGGATGGCCTTCGGTGTCACCAGAGAATTTTGGTTTTTTTCAGTTTCAGCGATTTTTTGGAGCGCATTCGCTAGATTGTTTGGCATTTACGACGTCATATTAATGAAAGTTTGTAATAAGATATAGCGGGGTGTGGTTTGAGGTTGTAATTGGATATAGTCATGCTTCTGGGTAAGCATTTTCAGTAGTAGAGCTGTAACCTATTCCTCTACTTGCGTCTTCACCGCGTGAGTAACCCTTGTGCAAAAAGCTGAAGCCAACCCATGTAGAGCCTGGGGTCACGGCGGGGCAGAAACTTCAGCGGAGTCACTCCAACATATTGGATTTAAGAGTTCCTGAAGTCTAATTGCAGCGTCTGTTCACCAAGAGTACAACTGCGAGCGGGCGTCGGTATTGAAACAAGCGGCTCGCTATATAAATGTTTTAAAACTCTATACCACTCGCCTACCAAAGTTGTGCGTAGGGTTTGGAAGCCGCCATTCAGAAACCGCTCCTAATGAAAACGAGACAACAGCCTCGGCTGAAAGACACCACTTTTGATTACTACCACCGATAATGTAATAAAGACTATGGTTTAAGGTGCATGAGTTGAGGCTAATGCACTTCGCTGGGGCCCGAAATATGGTTGTCTGTAGTACTAGATTCCAGCAGAAGAAAATTCATCAAGCTATTTGTCTGTTTCCGGATCGAAGAGTTCGTAACCAATATATCACATTGTGATAGATAAACGACACGATAGAGGTGTCTTTGACGTGCGTACATACCCACTCTGAGTACTATCTGTTGTACCTGCCTCTGTATAGTAAAGCATGTCCGCCAACAAACAGAGGGAAGATACAACGTCGATAATTTGCTATCACAACCGACTGCGAAACGGTTTTTAATTCGACCTGCACTCCTGCTCTCTGTGGGAGCTGTGGGACGGCATTTCAATCTTTTACATATAGCTGAAAGTGATTGGTTTTCGTAAAGATCAAAATAGATAATGAAAAAAGGGAACGAACAAAAAAAGAAAGAGGCCGAAATGCGTGAGTTTGAAGAGCTTAAGAAGCTGGCCGACAGGAGTAATGCTCAACAAATCGACAAAACGACCGAAGCATACTTTTGTAGGACCGTAGGTGGTCTTCTAGTGGCAGATGTTCATAGTATACTGAAGGAGGAACTGAGGAACACTTCACAAATTACTGGTAAGCCTACAATCGACCATATTTTCACAAAGAAAATCTTGAAAAAAGATCCGTGATAGGTCGGCATATATTACTTCGTCGATTTTAGAACCTTCCATAGCTCGAAAAGCAACTGCCTCTATGCCGCTATGTCTGAACTTAGTATCCCAATAAAGCTGATACGGCTGTGTAAACTGATTGTGTGCAATACGAAAAGCTCCGTCAGGATCGGGAAAGACCTCTGCCAGTTTCTACATCACACTAAGTTTCAGACAGGGCAATTCCCTTTTCTGCGATTTTTTATTCTATTTTTGGATAAAAATGTACGATCTGCAGAGCTAAATAGAGAACACACTGTGCCCAAAAAATAAGGTGACATTTGAATTTAAACTGTGCGCGTCAAGGATTTTGAGAATTATTTTTTTTTTTAGGTTGGTAGTACTGTCAGTCACATTTATGTCAAATTTCATGTCAAAGTATTCATTAGTGTTTGAGATACGTGTCGTTTTGTGAGCTACTAAAAGTGAGTTTTTCGTTTTTTGCGATGTCGAAATTTGTTGAGCAAAGAATTTACATTAAATTTTGTTTACGGAATCAATTTTCTGCTGCGGATACGCTGAGGATGGTGCAGCAAGCCTTTGGTGATGAGGCTATGTCTAAAAAAAAATGTTTACAAGTGATATAGTGAGTTCCAAGCCGGCCGTGAACGTGTCAAAGAGGAATAGCGTCCAGGGCGACCATCAACCTCAACCGACGAAGCTCACGTTTAACAAATCAAAGACTTGAAGTTGAAACACCGTCGATTAACAATTAGAGACCTTGCTGATGAAGTTGGAATATCGAAAGGCTCAGCCAATACCATTGTGAATGATGTTTTGGGCCTCAAGCGTGTCAGATCTCGTCTGGTACATTGATTTTTTGCTAAAAAGACGTCACGTTGAAGTGTGTGAAACGATGCTTACCGACTACCAGGGTGTCATGAAATGCATTATAACTGGCGATGAGACTTGGATCTATACTTACGACCCCGAAACAACCGATCAATCGAGCGAATAGCGTGCCAAAAGAGAGCCGAGACCAAAAAAATCGCGCCAAAGTCGCCAAAAAATCAAGGTCATGTTGACTGTTTTCTTCGATTATCGTGGTGTTGTGTAAAAACTCAACCCATATCGTTCCGCATCCACCGTATTCACCTGATCTGGCGCCGTGCGGCTTCTGGCTGTTCACCAAGCTCGAAAGACCGCTCCGGGGACACCGTGCTTACACGATAAAGGAGATTCAAGCCGCAGCGAAGACGGAACTGAAGGCCATCCCGGAAAGTGACTACAACCAGTGTTTCGAAGATTGGAAAATCCGTTGGCATAAGTGCATTGCATCGGGAGAGAATTACTTTGAAGGGGATGAAATTGATTTGAGAGAATAAATAAAGAATTTTAAAAATAAATACAATGTCGCCTTATTTTTTGCTCACAGTATGATATTAACCGCGCCAGTTGGTTAGTTCTCCTTTCCCAAAACTGCATAAGGATGCATATAAGCTGGTAATGAACGAGAACAAGCCGAAATATTTCCTGTGATGAAGCAAACAATATATTATTAATTTTTTCTTCGCAACTTATAAAATTCATCAAATAACAAAAAATTAGCTTAAATTAATTAAACTTCAGTTTCAAAAAAAATAAATAAGTAAATAAATAATTTTTTACGACACAAATATATCTCATGACACAGGCAGCTTCTATCTCTGTATAAAACACACACCACACTAGCAGAAACTCACGCTTACACCGTTAGAATGTTTATCTTTACATTGTAAATATTATTTTACTCGATTATTGCCAAAATTTTACAGACAGTTTTGAAAACTGTTTACATAGATTACATTATTGTTGTTGGAAGTTTTAACTGCACACTGCTTTGTTGCTGTTTGTCATTGCAGCAATGACCGTTAATATTCGCTTTGTTATTGTTTTGCTTTAAATTAACTTTCGGCTGCTCGCAGTCAACATACTGAGGTGTATATAGAATTTATAAGCTGATGTGGCCAGAAGCTTCATCCGCTTTTTTCGGCGTAACTCTTTACTTGTTTTCATAAATTTTAAAATAAACACAGATTATCTTTAATGCAGTAGGGATTTGTTAGCACACAAAAAAAGCAGAAGCAGCAGCTAAAACAATATTGAATGTAAGTTATAATAACTGATAAATATTGCATGAAATGGTTGAAATATATATGAGTGGCTGACATAAATGCAAACATATAGATATATACATATATGTAAGCATGTCATTGGATGATTAAATGCTTTGGCGATTAAAAGTTAATTCACACGTGTTACATCTAGCTTACATAATAACAGTGTGTAGCATATTTTGAGGCGCTTAAACGAGTCAAGAACGTGAGTTTATGTGCCAACTGTTTGGAAAAGTGAATCCATACTTTGACCAGTTAAGTGAAGTTAAGTCCACTCCAGGCCCTCATTTCAAGGCCTTTATGAAATGTTCGCGTCGTAGTCGATTATTGGATTGCATCTGATACAGCATTTATAATCTTTCTTTCTCTTAATTACTTCATGAAGTTATTTGACTTGCTTAAAAATCGAATTAATATCTTGAAAATTAATGTGCTTTAGTATGAAGTGTTAATTATACCATTATCAGAGTTAATATATTAGTATGGCGGCAAAATTTGTGACAAAAAAGTACCCGGAAATTGTAAATGAAACAGAAAATACTTTAGTTTTTATCAATATTTGTATTGTTGGCTTCAAAGTTATCCCCACCAGATGCAATACTTATAGACGCGCCCATTAAGACCTCCGCGCTTCCTAGAAGCTTGTCTAAGACGCAGAATACTTATATGAAGGACAGATCAGTAGAGACCATAACCTGGTATTTAATATCGAAAGGGCTCTTGAATATAAGGCATATAATATACGCTCTTGGAGCATTCCTTGACATTTCCGGAACGGTCAACAACGTCTCTATGGAGTCTAATAGTATCCAGTCAAGTGGATCAGAAGCCTTTTGACTTCTAGACGGATAAGAGCAGAATGGAACGACGATTAAATTACCAAGAAAGTCTGTATAGGTACTCTCCTGTTTCTATGAGCATTAGGTGTGAATAAACTACTCTGGAAGCATAACGTGAAAGTAAGCGTGAAGAAAACCAGCAATACTTTATATGCGTGTAGATAGATGCTCTGCAGAACCTAGGGGGGCATGAGAAATATGCAGTGGTGTTACACAGCTATTGTTAGATCAATTCTGCTCTACGGTGCAGTAGTATGGTGGACATACGTGCGGAAATTCTAATACCAAAAGCCAATGGAAAGGGTTCAGAGGCTCGCTGCGTTGTGCACAACGGGAGCTTTAAGAACAACTCCAACGGCGACTCTGGAAATGGTACTAACCTTGGGACCTTTGGACTTCTTTGCTGCAAACTGCGCAGCAAGATCGACGGCGCGACTGTTGGCTGCAGGAGAATTTACATATGGAACCTTTGAGCATAGCTCGGTGGATAATGGCGGTTGGGCAAACACTGACTACATGATCCTACATCTCAACTTCGAAGGAAGGTTCAAAGTAAATATAGAAAAAAATGACTGGCGTAAGGGTATGTTAGCTATGCGCAACACTCTAAACATTTGTACAGATGGCTCGAAAATGGACGATCGAGTTGGTGCGGGAATATACTGTCCAGAGTGAGGCATAAGGCGCCTTTTAAATCACCGGATCACTGCAGTATATTTCAAGCTGAGTTCTTTGCTATTGTGAAAGCGGCGGTGATGGCCTGTAATGCACCTGCAGGCAATTAAAGAGACAACATCGTAGGAGGACCGCCAAGCAGCAAGACAGCCAAGAAAGTGACGTCGAGTCGATAACGGCCTGAAGTGTCTTGGGAAGCAGGACGGCAGTACTGGGTACTACTGGGTGCCAGGCCAAGGATGGTCTACGGCTAACATCCGAAAGAGTAATCAGCATTGGGAAACCCATGCATTGTCTATACGATGATCTCGACAAAACGCAATGGAACGAGCTACCTGGGTGCAAAACTGCAAAAGTTATGTTATAGCAGTAGATCGAAAGTACACACAATTCCTATTAGCACTCGTTTGAAGATACTGTAGGAATATTATGGTAATACTGGTCACTGTTTGGTGGCGACACACGTCTACAAGATGGGCTCGCAAATCGAAAAGACTACTGGAAACGTCTACAGCAGGGCACTAGAGAAGCAATGGAACATCTCTTGTGCACTTGTTTCGCATTGGTAAGATTACGTTGTAAGTATCTCAGGTCCACGCGGTGCGTTACACTGAAGGAGGTCCAATAATGAAGACGCAGAGTCTGTTTAAATACGTGTCAAGCTCAGTAATCCTAAGTGACGACTACTTCTCTTAGACCTCGGAACTGAACTCCTTCAGCATTTTTGTGTAGTTGCCTTTCCTTTGTTATTATGTACATAACTGAATATACATACAGGGTAGGCCATTTAAAGTTGACCCATTTGTTTGTTTGCCAAAATTAAGGCGTCGCGGATAATCAGCTGGGTTTAGTTTTTGTGCCATTTGAATTTTATATGGAAATATCTTCAAATCTTTATGAATTATGCGTCGGAGAGTGGTGCGAGAGATGTCTAATTCCTGAGAGCGGCGATAACTCGATGTCGATGGAGTCTCCTCAATACTGGCTCGTACAGCTTCGATATTTCCATCAGAACGTCTTGTGCGTTGTCTGAATGCATGACTGGCATTACTGAGATTACCGGTGTTCACAAATTTTGCGTATAAAGACTTAATTGTGTTCTTAACTGGAGCACTTTTCACTTTATTTTTTTTGCGAAACGCACGTTGAGTTAACACAATTGAAAAGTTATTTTGAATATAAAGCTGAACAATTTCAGCGCGTTCTTTTGGAGTGTACTGTTCCATGGTATAAATTGTCTTCGAATGACGCTTCTAACGCGGTATGACATTAGCCGATTTGTCAGCGCTGTTAAAAGTTACAGCGTTGCCAGATGGGTCAACTTTAAATGGCCTACCCTGTATAACTAAAAGCAGAACCAAAGCGTGCTGAAGTAAAATTTTGTGACTTCAATGGCTAAAGCGTAAATTTACGGCCACCAATTTTCTCTCCAACTAGAACTTGATTAATTAAAGTACGCACATAAATTCAACTATGGAAAGTGAAACTATATTCCTAACTGTCACAAAAAAATAATTTAGTCTGCACATTTTGAAATATACAAGCCAGTGACCGCAGTTTCTTCAGACCTACCAAGGTGATAATGGGCAAATTACAAGTAAGAATCTTTCGCTACAGTAACATTTTAAGGCAATTACATTTGGTGCCGAGTATAAACGAGTATATAAGTATGTATATATGAGTATGTAGGTATGTATATGTATGTATGTGTATGGATGGAAGTGTGCTGGAGCATAATTTTTAAGCCGCACAGTATTATTTTGGCATGCAACGCCTTGGACCGTCAGTGCTAATTCTACAAAAATACATAACGCATAAAATATTTGCCTAATTCCGGTTTTTGTTGCAAAGGCACAAGGGTAGGTACATACATATATGTATATAGGTGTGTGAGTGTACTGCTTAGTGTTAGTTATTGTAGATGGGTATGTAAGACAGGGCTCAGCAAGCATAAGGCAACAGTCGCAAAGCAACACGCTTGCAGAAACAAAATAGCATGGGTGAGTGTATATATCTATGTATATAAGTGTTGGTGTGTGTTAGTGTGCGTGCGCTGGCTTGCGCCTGCTTTTGTGCATTTCACATGCATTTGCCCTCGAGATAAATCACATGAATTTATTATGATGACGGTATAAATCTCACAGCAAATGCGCAAAAGCAGGCAGCAAAGCACCAAAAAAAAAACACCATCCAAAAGCAACAACAACCAAATCTGCTTGCAAAGTGGGATATGAAAAATGAATGCGAAGGCCCGAACGCAGTGCAACGGAGGAAGAAACAAATGCGACAATGTGCCATGAGAACTAATCTTAGGAGAGCGCAGCGAGCGAGAATTGCAAAGTAAATATCTGGCATGACTTCACATGGCGTTTGGTGCGTTCGGCGCATAGCCTGCCCCTGTGGATAGGTAACGAAAAAGTGCATACGGGAGCGTTTGCTTAGCTCTTAGCGTGTGCGTTCGCTAAGTGAACTGGGAAGCGCTTTGAAAACAAAAGCAACGCAAACAAAAAAAAAAAAAAAACATGAAAAATAATTCGCCAAACAAGCCTGTTGGCAACTCCTACGCCGGAAGTTCGCACTGCCGTCATGCCATTTGAGTGCGTTAGTTGCGCGCCAGTGCGCCAAAGTGCATGCATTAACCGGCTGACTCGCTTAGGTACACACATTTGCTCGCAATTGTGCGTAACGCACTCATAACTGCAGACATATATGTACATACTCTTCACCCTTCTACACTCCTCATAATGGCGGTCGTTGTTTGGGCGCTTCCGTTCCATTGTATACTTTTTGGCATGAAATAGTTGTGGATTTTAGCCTGAATGTAGGTAAGGGCTAGCAGTTGGTCAGCTTTATTTTGTGACCGTTAGTTCTGCTAGGAAAAAGGTGGTTTAATTTATTTTATTAGCAGCTAGAGCAGCAAAACAAGCTACACCGGCATTCTACATAGCTAACAAGCTTCCATCTGAACCACAGGTTCAGTTCCAGGGTCATAAGGTCATATAAGCCTAAATGTCATCACGCGAAGGTTCACATCGGCTAATGTGGACATCTTGCTGATCCAAGAACCATGGATCTCCAAACGGAAGGTTAGAGGCGTCAAGACGGACGCCAAGGAACAGGAACAATTTGATATATTTTTGTATTTCAGAGTTGCTGGCACAGGATCTAGTTGCGAATACCCATCACTCGGAATGGTGCAGTAAGGACTGCAACACAAGATTAAAATAATCTTATTAAGATTTGTTGGTAGTAATTTAACTATAGAAAATGTGGGTTGGGAACCAACTTTCGTTGCTACAAGTATAAGTAGGAGGGAGGTGTTAGACATCACTTTGAGCAACGAGCCAATGAACGGAATGACCTCACAATGGAAGGTGTCATGAGGGCCCTTATTGCCGGGTCATAGAATCATAAGGTTCAGGCTAGAAGTAGAGTTCGAACAACTCCCGTCCCAAATTTATTCTCCGGGAGGCAAACTGGAACACCTTCTGTGACACGCTAGAAACGAATATGAGTGAGGAGGGGCAGAATGATAGAAATGCTACAGCTTCAGGCCTGGAAAGCAGATTGTCTGTGCTAAACCAGTCCATCATAGACGCGTACCACTGCAGCTGCCCACCAAAGGCGATCACTAACAGGCGCAACTGCCGCTGGTGGTCAAGTAAACTCTCAGTTCTTAAGAAAAAGGTACTTAGGCTCTTCAATAAGGCGAAACGTAAAAGGATCTAGCAGGAATATAAATGGAACTTAACCTCCTGTAACGAAGAGATTAGGTCTGCAAACAGCCAACCTTTAGAAATTTCAGTGAAAACGTCACATCTACATCAGAAGCACCTAGGCTGCAGAAAGCTATGGCCAGAGGCAGGACTGACACAGCATTGGCAATCAAAAGATGTAACGGGACGCATTTCCCAGAAACAATTCGTATAGACTAATGTCTACCTTAGATTAGACAGTCGCAAGGCAACTGTTTACTGCAGACCCAATGAAATGGGCTTGACTTTGGAAATTCAAGTCTTACAACAGAAAGAGCAGGTTCTACTGCCACACTTTGAGGTGTAGCCTCGCACTGGCGTATGTCCCTGAAATATGGAGGACCGCGAAGGTGATCTTTATACCCACGGTAGGAAGGAGGGACTATTCACAGACACAATCCCTCAGTCGAAATAGTCTAACTTCCTTTTTATGGATAAGTAATAATGTCAAAGGTCGTTGCAACCCTGAATGTGAACTAGCTTACTTAAAGAGCAGGCGTATCAACTGATACTGCTCGGTACATCGAAGGTGCTTTCGACAACACGTCTCACAAGAGCGTAGCCAGGGCATTGGAGACAAATAATGTGGCAGATGGAAAGAGGTCGTACATCGCACTAGAATAGGGGACACCAGGAGTTGTCTCGATACTACAAGAGGCTGCCATCAGGGTGGAATGCCTTTCCTCCGTTATGGAGCTTTGTTGTTGATAAGTTATTAGTTTTTCTAAGTGACAACGAGATGACAAACATGGTAAAATTTCTTAGTCTTATGCTGGATTCTATTCTGCGATGGAAACTGCATGTCGATCTGACCATGGTCAAACCGACGAAAGCACTAGTGGTGCGAAAGTATAACCAAAAGCGTAAACATCACCAAAAGGTTGAAGGTTACCCTTAGCAGAGAGATCGATTGAAATGGTTCCACTCTCGAGCTACTGCTTAGGGATAATACAATCAAGTGGTACCCCGACGGCTCGAAAACGCCGGAGAAAGTTGGTGCAGAGGTCGTATTCCTCATACGAACTTTACTTAAATTTATAACAAATTCTTCCGTATTTGTGTGCCCTACAACTAAAGTTCACTGCTTAAATTTCGTCTGCTTCCCACACAACCCCACCAAAATAATCACCAAGTACACGCAACGCACCGAAACGCAGTCTACTAAACAATTTGTTGTTGTTGTTCTGCCTACGAAATGTTTGGTAGGCACAAAATTTCCTGGCGCGTCTGAATTGTTTGGTCAGCATGTTGCCTACAAAATATTCGCTCGAACTTTGTGGTTACCGCCAAAATAAAAAAAACAATAAAAACAAAAAAGAGGAAACTGCCAAAACATTGCCGAAATTCTATGCTGTCATAGTACAAATTGTTGTTTTTGTCATAGCTGCATTGTTTATGTAAGCGGCATGCGCGGCATGTGTTGCATTGTTGTTGTTGTTGCAGTGTCTCATGGCTTTCATAATTTCACGTGTTAATGCCGCCCTTGAGGTGAACGTCAACAATAAAATTAACTTTCCGGCAGCAAAATGGCCATGCACCAAGCGAAGCGGCGCGCCGGTGCAACGAACGCACAAACACACACTCACTCTCCCCAGCACTTGCATGTGCTTGCATCAGCGTTGCAGAGTCATTGGCAGCACAGGCAGCGGTAACCGCGCCAACTAACCGCTTGCAATGACAAACATTTCCGGTTGTTTGCTTACGCCATTTGTTGTTGTTTTTGTTAGTTGGCCATTGTTGATGGCATTGTCAGGTGCGTAGCGCTTTTAAACAAAAAAATTCGTTGCTATTGTTCTCGTTGCTGTGACAAGGTAACCAACTGCGTTTCATATTATGAAGTGGTCTTTAGAGAGATTCCATATTAAATTTTATGCAGAATGAAAGCTAAGTATTCTAGACAGCTATATAGATATGCATGTTTGTAAGGTAGTTTGAAACTTTTTACAAAATTTGTTATGTAATTTTTCTTTTTCAAGTTCTTTAACAAATATCTTATGAAATTTATTAATCATTTCTTAATAAATTGAAGCTACTGTGGGCAGAAAATAGTAAGATTTCTTAATTTGAACCCATTCGTTGAAATATTCTTTCTAGGTTGACACGAGTTATGACAATTAAGTAATGAGACTGATTCCATAAAAGCCGTATATTTGAAAATTATTCTACAACTCTGCCGTTCCCTTCAAAGTAGTCCCCTTGGGCAGCTATGCAGCGATTCCAGCGCGTTTTCCATGCTTCGTAACATTTGTGGAACGCTTCGACTGGGATGTCCGCGAGTATCCTCGTCACGGCCGCCTGGATGTGCCTAATCGACTCAAAATGGGTTCCTTTGACCACCGATCTTGTTTTAGGAAACAAAAAAAGTCACAGGGTGAAATGTCGTGCAAAAAGGCGGCTCTTGCAACACGGTGATCCCTTTAGAGGCCAAATACTAGGACACGCTGAGGGCCGTGAGGCACGGCGCGTTGTCGTGATGAAAGATCCAATTACAAGCGAAGTCTGGGCGCACTCTAATGACTCGTTTTCGCAATCTTTCGAGTACTTGACAATAGTTGACTTGATTCACAGTTTTTCTCGACGGAACGAGTTCTTTGTGGATGATTTCACGGCTATCAAAAAAGGCAATAATCATCGTTTTCACCTTCCACTTGCTTATGCGAGCTTTTTTCGGGCGGGGAGCGCGCGGAGACAACCATTGTGATATTTGGCGTTTGGTTTCCGGGACTAAAAGCACTATTATCATACACTCTTACAATTTTAGCGTACGTTTCCGAAGCTGTTTCGCCCAATTTGGCTCAAAATCTTATCGCGACGCGTTGCTCTTGATTTCGTTTTTCCATTTTCCTGACGGGCACCACAAACACACGTCTACTCAACTTGATGCAGCAGGCGAACTAAACAAGCTAGAGTAATGGTACATATATATATATCTCAAGCCGACAATAAAATTTGTGCAATTTATGGACCCGATACAGTTTCCATTTCCACCGCACAACAATGGTTTCAACGTTTTTGTTCTGGTGTAGAGGTGGTCGAAGACGCGGCACGCTCCGGAAGGCCTGTCGTCGAAAATTGCGATAAAATTGCTAAATTGGTCGAAAGAGACCGGCATAGTAGTCATCAAACCGTTATAAACCATTTGAAGAAGCTTGGAGTCACTAAGAAGCTCGATGTATAAGTGCCACACGAATTGATTCAATAAAAGTACCGCAAGACTTTTTTGACAACCCATTATCAATGGAGAGGGGAGGGATGCCGAAAAAAATAGAAAGAAATTTAAGAAAGAGAATTTCAAGGTCACAAGTTTACTACAAGCGCGGCAATAAAATCAGTCTCATTACTTAATTGTCAAACCTGGTATGACTATCAGTGACATCTGTCCCAACTGTTACATTAAAATAATCATTAGTATTTAGTACATGGTTGTCTTTATTGTGTGTGCGGAATCAAATTTGTGTTGCCGAAACGTTCAGAATATTATAAAACGATAAAGCGTATTTGATTGATACAAATTATTCAAAAAGGGCTGAGCACGAGTTGAAGACGAACTATGTGCAGGGAGACCATCAACCTATGATCAACACGTGAATAAAATGATCAGTGAAAACCATTTTGAAAGATCATTTGGGACTAAGAAAAGTGAAAGCACGATTGGTTTCAAAATCACTAAATTTTTTCAAAAAAACAACGTCGCGTTAACGTCTGTGAAACAATGCCTTTCGATTACCCGAAGACCGTGAAATGTATTATTACTGGCGATGAGTCTTAGATCTATCGGCCGAAAATCGTGGCAAAGTTGAGCAAAAGCCGAAAAAGCCACGTCAAAGTGGATCGGGAGACTTTGACATTTTCCTTCGACTGTCGAGGTGTAGTGCACTCCGAATTTCTTCCGACTGGCCAAACAGCCAAGAAAGAAGAATATTTATGCGTCATTTGCGCATAGCTATTAGTAAAAAGATACCGACATTATGGGTCGAAAACTCTTTATTTTTTCACCACGATAATGCACCGCCGTTTACTGCATTAATTCTTCCGAAGTTTTCCGACTGACTTAGTTCCGTGTGACTTCTAGCAGCAGTTTTAACATCATATTCATAAGTTCACGTCTTGTCACTAGTAATGGTGCTTTGATGAATGTAGGAGCGTCAGCTACATTGGCATCTCTTTTGCGATCTCTTTCTGGTATCGTTTTTGCAAAGAATTCAAGACTTTTGGTACGAATCTGGTATTGACATGCTTCATTCCTAAAACACTTTCGAAAAAAATTAACAAAAATGTGTCAAGTCGATTTATAAGAGATGTTGATTCTCAGCATACTAGCTTGTTATCTTCTACTTCTTATAGTTAGCATAATATACATGCTGTTAGAGAGAGTGAACTATTTGTATAGTTTTAAAAAGAACTTTGAAAGTGGTCAAGGTTCTCTAATAAATCCTCAATAATCATAAATCTCAATACGACGCGCTGAACAGACATCAATAGTTTTAGATATTTCACGTGACATTTTTAAAAATTATCCTCAAAAATAAATATTTTACCTCTTTCAATCATTTTAAAGCACTTTATCGACGCTCGTCATCATATCATCATATCAATGTCATCGGACTAAAGCTTAAAGCGCATGCAATTTTAATTTTCTCCGTTATTAATTTGTAGTCGCTTCCGCTGTCGCGTGGCCAACAGGGAGCCGGTCATTTTCCGCGCTACTCAATTGTGTATTTTTATTTGTCGATTGTGATTATATTTTAATTTACGCGTTTAGCTATTTTTTAATTAAAATGCTTTACGCTTTTTATGATTTTGCTTGTGAAAAGTCAACACACCGCGTTGATGACGGACGCTGGATGTTGGGCCAGAGCAAGCGAGAAAATTAAAGGCATAAAATAAAATTATGAAAAATTCAATTTGAAAACGCAAAAAATGTACTTGCGCCTGACAGCCGCTGTGCTGGTAGGGTTACTATAGTCTTTGGGTACTTTGACCTTTGACTTATACATAGAACGCGTTCGTAAGAACATAGTTGTGTTTAACTTATTTTATGTAAGGCTTGTACTAAATTTAATTTAAAGTGACAAATAATATGATTTTTTTTCTTTTTTACTTTTCCTTGCATTGCTATATTATGAAATGATTATCTCTTTTACAAAGCGGACATCTATTCCGAGCTTGAGCTCCCTAACACACGGTGGCAGGCCGTTGGAGGTGTTTAAAGAGACCAAATTCTCTGGTCTCACATTAGACAGCCTTGCGGTGGAAAAGGCATAGGAATTAAGACTGTCTAAAGATACTAAGGCCGGCAGATTCTGTGGCTGTTAGCCAGGTATCATCTGATGGCTGTATACCATGATCTGAAGGCTTATTGTCACTTATAGAGTAGTTGCTTGGCTAAAGCGAGGCAGTCTCGGTAGGCTTTCAATTATCGAAGCTGCACAGCCTCGCCAGTGTATGGACTTTAGAGGCAATGCGCACTTAAAGTCATGCTGGAGTTCAGAAGTTTGGACAGGGGAAGTAAATATCGTCTTACCAATGGAGGCATTAGAGGAAGACACACTCACTGGCTTCTTCCACGGTCTTACGATGAGGGTAAACTTTACAAAAAAATTCAGAGTTACTTTCGGCAGTATGGCGGAGTGGAATGATAGCACACTTGACCTCCTAATGAGGGGCGACGCTATCTAGTGGTACACTGTTGGCTCGAAAGCACTGGAAGGTAATGGAGCAGGCATTGCGACACCGCATACCAGACTATCCACACCAATTGGACGTTTTCCGAGCATCTTTCAAGTCTTTGCTATGAGTCAGTGTGCAGAAATCAATCTCTATCGCAACTATGGCTATACCCAGCGATAGTCAAGCGGCACTTAAGGCGATTTCAGCTTATGAGGCCACTTGATGTGGGTGCCGGGGCATAAAGAGGTAGCCGGCATAGAGCTCTGGGGCAGCTTCCAAAATGATAATGTCAGAATCACGCATTAGGGTGGTGTTCACACCATTGCTCCGCATGGAAGAGAGGATGGGGAGAAAACGGTATTGGCAGCAGACATAAACAATGCGCCACGGTAAGCTACTACTGGGAGGCTACAACCTTGCAAGGAATTCCACCTCGCTCTATACAGGGCACTTCATAATCAGGAAGCACTTATCCAACATGTTCATAGTCTCTTGCGAAGCCCAGCAAACTCATGGAATTGTTCAGAATGCTGCACCTTTATGACTATATGTGATATAGGAGAGTTCAAAGCCTCAACTTTCTATCTATCTATTAATTTCCATACACTTTCAGACTAAAAATTCACCACCCTCCACAAAAGTTGAATTGCAATCGAATGGAAATATGGATCTATTTTCGACTTAAGCTTCATCCAGAGTAATTTTTATGTAACAACGGTTATCTAACATTTCGATGTAGGGTCGGTGGTATGAAGTTTTGAGGCTTTGCTCCGCTCAGTTGAGCGAAATGTTCTACTTTCTGCATCAGGAAAAAGAAAATATTCGTTAGAGGATGAAGTAAGACAGTACGGTCAACGGGAGCCTATTACAAAGCTTATTTCCCTACCGTTCCGGCAACAGCTGAATAAACCCTGCATAACACAGCATAGTCCTTGTGAAAGATCAATTTATTATTCGCCACAAAAGGGCGCTCGGCTTTTCTTACAATCGTTTCAGCAAAGCACAATTAGTTTAAGTTAGGTCAAAGCTCGATCTTAGAAAAATCTCATCCGGACAGCTTAGAACTCCGGTCCGCTGGGGTATCTATGAACTTCTAAAAACTGGATCGAAAAACTCTTACAGATGAACAAAGCACTTTTAGCCGGTCGCAAATTTGTTGAGATGGCTAATATCTGTTTCACCTATGTCTTTTGGTTTGCCGAAAGAAAGATTACCGAGATGTTTCAGCCTCAGTCTTGCAAAGGCGAATAATGGAGGTGAAAGCACTAGAATTTTTGTACCTCACACTCCCCTATGTAATTTTGACAACTAGCGTCCGATAAGATTTTAAGCCTTTTGGCTATCGGACAGTGTTCATTAGGAACTCCTACATATGCGGCAAAATGAACTCTGCTCAAGGCAAGTAGTTTAGTAGATCTCTTGCCTTCTATTCTAGGCCGAAAGAACCTCGCAGTCGCAAAAGAACTGGTCATCGACCAGCGCCTGTTAAGCGCACGCGAGCTCTATTGATCAAGTTCTAGAACGCAGCTTGTCAATGGAGATCCAACCCGCCCCAATTCTGTCGTGCTTTAGAATTATCAGGGACCCTCAAACGAGCCTGATGTTGAAGTAGCTCGATATTATTTCTAGTACGGACAGACTCTCCGTACTAGCCTTGAACACGCAGTTACCGAGCTCAGCGCAAGTATTGCCACTGTGCCGACGGAGTGAATGCTTACCTCCCGGGAAGAGGCTGTACTTCGTAGCGGTACGTTTATTGCAACTTGACAGCGTCTCGGCCGTTGTGGCTATCGGCGCTTTGAACCATATCCACCGAGGAATCCATACATCATTCATTATCACTCGCCAGTATCATATCGCCACTGAAGCTCGTTATTTTTTCGTTTGATCAGTACCATACTGTCCTCAGAAGCGATCTGCTCGATTGGTGTTCCAAAAAATCAGGCACCACAGTTGATTGATATCAACAACTGTGGGACTAGTTCGCGGAGACTGATAGACGGACTGGCAGCCGGGAATGGCTAAATCGACTAAGGCTACATATTTCAAAGAATCTTCGACGTTTCCTTCTGGGTTGAACTTCATAACAAACTCAATATAATTTGTTCACAAAAAAAAAAAAAAACAAACAACAATACAAATATTTACTATTGAACTGTTTATTAATAATAAATAATAAGTACATACAAAAAAATTATATTCCTTATAATATTATATTGCGCTCCCGAATCGCTATGATCATTGCCGCATCATTTCTCGCACACTTATGGGCCCACAGGCATTTATGTATCCCGCCCATCATATCATATGTGTGCCTGCGTGTCCGTCTAAGGATGAAATTCAGTTTGTTTGACCCTTTAATTGTGCCGCCATTTAATTATGCAGCACACGTGCGACCGGCATAATTGAATTGTAAATATGCCAGGCAAGCGTCGGCTCATGTGACTGCACAAGAAGCCACACGAACACACTCCCACAAACTTCTGTGTGTACACGTGTACATATATGTATGTAGCCTGTTGCAAGTATTTATTTCCTTCAGAACAACTGCACCTCGTACTCCAGCTCATTATCCACACACACACTCCTCCGCCGCATTCTTTGCTCGCATTGCCGTCGCGCTGCCTCCGTGTTGTTGAGCGTTCTTGCAACCTGAGGATACGTATAAGCGACGAGTTTTGTATTTCGCCAGCCCTTGTAATTATGCTGATGACGTTGATGACGAAATGTTGTTGACACTTGACTCGTGTAACTGTCAGCGTGCTGCCGCAACAATGTACAAAGGCGTGACAACGAAAAGCTCCTCAAATTGCTTGCAATGAACTGCTCGCACGAATAAGCGCCTAATAAGCACCGTCGTTGATGCCTGATACCAGATACCAGATATAATGGTATACATATATAGGTGGGCGTGTGTGTTCGTAGTTTTGCTGCACGCCGAGGCATATGCCTTGTGTTAACGTGCTATAATTAACTATGAACACTGTGCAATTATTATGCGCTAAAATTAGTTGAAGCAGATTTGCGCTTACTGAACTTAAATTTAAATAATTTTAAAAATAGACTTAAGCGATTTTTAAGCCCGGTCGTTGCACCTGCTTAATGAGCCTTTTAATTTCGTTTTCTTGTGGCTACACTAATCGATATGAATTGAGTAGAAAAAGTGAGGTTAGTTATGAGCTATGTTCAATGTAACCTGTCATCATCGGCGTGCAGATTGAGGGTGAGAGAACGGGAAAGTTTCTTATTAAATTTCAGTCAAGTTTTTTCGCAATCGATCGTTTTTGGAGTATGGTGTGGTTGGTGGTATCCGTGATCTCAATCTTTCATCTCGCAGTTAAAATTTCTTGCTACAAAACTTAGAATCCATGAGAGTTTTCCAGGATTGATTTTGAAAAACAGTCCACTCAAAATTTTAGAAAACTTGTAGTGACATAGTCAAAATTATTACCGCAAAGCCAGTGTGAAATGGGATATTTGTGAGACCACGAATAATCCTACTTGAACTGCTAGAGATAATGCCAGAGGAGGCGGAATATAAAATACTCTGAATTTCTAATTATTATATTTATTTCTTTTAAACTTTAATTCCAGCCAAGTGTTGTATAATTTTCTTTCTTCTCCATTTCATAAGTAGCTTAGGAAAAAGTTTATTTGATCCAAGCTGGAAACTTCTTGCGGATCACACAAAAGTACCTACATATATTCGGTGATGTATAAAACTAAAAATATCTTGGAGATTTAAAACAGTTTGTAGGCTTAAGAATCTAGAAACAGTTTGGAGATTTTAGAATGCTGGATAGTTTTGGAGACTTAAAGATTTAGGAATACTTCGACACTTTCCAAAATAATATAAAATTGGAGACTTAAAAGTCTATTTTGGAGACTTTAGAATCGAGGAATATATTGGACACTTAATAATCGAAGAATATTTGGGAGTTTTAAGAACCCAGAAATATTTAGGAGATTTAAGAATCTAGGAATAAATAAAAAAAAAATTTGAGTTTAAAGATTTTTGGAATTTACCGAAACTTATGAATGTAGACATATTTTGGAGACTTGGTAGTCTAGGAATATTGTGGAAACTAAAAAATCTGGAATATTTTTGGAGATTTATGAATTGGAAATATTTTGGAGACTTGAAAATTTAGGAATGAATTTTAAGAGACCAGGAATAATTTGGAGACTTGAGAATTTAGGAATTTTAAGAGACCTGGAATAATTTGGAGACTTAAGAATCTAAGAATATTTTAGACATTTAAAATAAAGCTCTAGAAAGCCTTGGGAAGATTTAAAAATCTAGCAATGATTTGGAGACTTTAGAATCAAATGATATTTTGGAAATTTAAGAATCTGGACATATATTGGAGACTGAGAAACTAGGTATATAATTATGAATATAATGGGCATTTAAGAGTCTATGAATATATTGGAGACTCAATAATCTAGTACTATTTGGAGACTTACAAATCTAGGTGTATATTGCAGACTGATGAATCTTATAATGTTTCGGATACTTTAAAATCCAAGAATATACACTAAATTAAAACTGGCATTATTAAAAGCTGTAAGAAACTATACATATTTCTACAAAGATATCACACAGAGATATTACTGACTTTAAATGATCGCTTTTCCTCGCACTTACAGTATCTTTTAAGTTCGCCTTCTCCAACCTACCCCCTTCATACATGCTAGCTTAAATTCGAACAAATTTTACAAATACTTTCTGTTTCTAGGCGCCACTACATTTTTAGAAATTACTATGCGTCAACTTGAGCAATTTCTTAGCATCAGCGTTAGTCATCACTATTTGCTGCAGCAGCAGGCATAGCCAATGGAAGCCATCAAGCCTGTCAGTATTAGCACACTTCAGCATCAATTCACTTGAAATATGCGCCAGCGTTTTCATAATTTTTTTTTATGTTTACCACAACTATAATCGCCAACTACTGTTAGACACTTCTTATATTCTTCTGACATTGGGATTATCAGCATGATTGCCTCAACGCAGCGAAATGAAAGAAAAGAGCGAAAGCGAAAAAAACTCATCGAGCTATTCGAAAAAAGTCACAATATTCGTGTCGAAAATCTTTTATGCAATTTTTCATACAACAACTATTGCATACATTGCGGCCTTCCATATGCGCTCATGCATAGTATATACCTTGGCTCATCGAGCGCACATAAAAATGCGGATAACTTGAGTTGTTACATCTGTGGCTGCTGCTGGAGAAGCTTTTGCGTTGAGTAATGTATGATACTTTGAAACTTATTTTGAGTTGTGGGAGAAAGTTGTTAGTATTTTTTCTTACTTTCGAGTTGAATTGAATTTTTATATTTTACATTTATTCTTTTATATTTGATTCTTTAAGGGCTTATTTTATTGGTTTACTTTTTTTGCTGTCGAATTTCTGTGGTAAACATATTGTCATAATCTTTCATTTTTAGTTGAACTTGGAAATGTGAAATAATATATAGTATATTCTATTCCATATCTCACCTTAAAACTCATTTTTGAAGTAAATTGCTCAAAGCTCGAGGTGAGAAGCTGGTAGGGCTAATATGACAAAAAAAAACTAAGCAGTTCGAGTATTATGTGATACTTACATCAGTTTGCTATTAGACCTCCAAACTAAACCACTTAACTCTGAAGTATTTAGGTTAGATTAATCTGGTTAAGCCACGTATAAACCAGTTTTGGTTCTTTGCGATACCAGATGGAGTTCAGTTGCTAGGTCCAAAGAAGTAGACATCCTTTAAGATGCCTGCGCTTGATGCAAATTTTAACAGACTTTGAAGTCACACTATCGATACCTTCTCCAGTGTATCTTAGCGTGGAGACCCCAGATGCTTACAGCATGCTCTTGCCAATGCGGGACAAGTGCACAAGAGTTGCTCCATTGTTTCCGTGGTGCTCTTCTCTAGACATTTCCTGCAGTCTTCTTGTTCCATCAGCCCCGTGCTGCCACCAATGTCGCCACCAGCCAGTGAACAGTTAATATTCTGATCATGTTTCTAGAGTGTCTTCTGTCGAGTGCCAATAGAAATTGTATCTACTTTCGATTTACCGTTTTGCATATGACTTTTGCAATCTGGCACTCAGACAGCTCGTTCCATCGAGTTTTGGTTTTCTTTACCTTCGTATAGACAATGCATGCTCACTTTTTCGGATGTTAGCGATACACTGTTCTTTGGCAATATTCTTCTCCTCGATGCCTTTTTGGCCTGGTACCAAGTAGAAATAAGTTGCTAGCTTTTAGCATTACTTTTCACTGCCGCCCTGCTTCTCAAGTAATTTCTAGCCGTTATGCTGCTAGATAGCTGCTTGGCTGTCTATATAGATGGTGACTCTAAAATTGCCTGCAGGTGTATTAGAGGCCAGCTCCGCTGCTTTCGCAATAACAAAGATCTCATCTTATCTTAACTCTGGACGGAACCAACTCCATCGTCCATTTTCGAGCCATCCGTTAAGATGGATGGATCTTTTTCTATGTTTACTGTAAGTATTTTTTCCCTGCTGAAAAGTGAGATCATGTAGTCCGAAGGTATAAATTCTCCTGCAGCCAGAAATTTCCTGCGCA